>VXAU01002343.1:378100-388644 GCA_013399695.1 Formicarius rufipectus | reverse complement strand
CCTTTCCTTTCCCCTTTCCTTTCCCCTTTCCTTTCCCCTTTCCTTTTCCCTTTCCCTTCCCTTTCCTCTCCCTTTCCTCTCCTCCTTTTGAAGTTTGGTTCTGTGGTATAGTGCATAAATGACTGAAAAAGGCTCATTCCACATTAGCATTTATCCTATTGAGTTAATGTTTTAATCCACTTATTTAATTTACTTGTTTTTGTGGTTCACGTCTTGTGGATAGAATGTGTGTATTGTTCATCAGTGAGTCCAAGGGCACTATTTGTTGAGAAGAAATATCCACAAGACAGAAAGTGGTTTTCTTCTCATTATGGTACTTTTAGCACTACGGAGTTTCATTCAGAACTTGAGTATTCCTTCACACTTGCTTTTTTTATCATGTACAAGTTTCCCACTGGTTCCATACATCCAAGCAGTCAGTCTAACACTCTCACAAAAAAGTTGTGAAGCAATGTCTAATTGCTCAACTGTGAGGCTCATTTTTGTAATTTCATCCTAGAATGACAGTGTCTACACCACTTATAGCTTGTCCAGAATAGAATAGCCTGTTTGTTCTTTGTGCAATTGTGAACACATAATGCTTGATTTGTTATATTTTATCTGACAGTGGAGTGGCAGACTGGCATTACAGCAACTCTGAGGGTTTAAAAACCTTTTTAATCGAAACAGGATGTAGCTGTATTTAAGACCCATTTCTTCTTTGGTAATGGAGACGCCATATCATATATCTCCTAAATGTACCTTTTACATCAGCACGTGAATTACCTTTTGCTGGATTACCTTAGAATGGACAGACCAAGCACTGTTACATAGGGTTAAGGGTCTGTGTTCCTCACTTTGAGAAAAACAGCTAAAATACTGTATTTTAACTTATGCTCAAACAGCCACAGGAGCTTTCGTAGTTTTTATTTCTTCTCTGTAGGTCTCTTGATCACTTTATGATATTTTTACTCAGAATAATGCCTTTTCTGTCTTAATGGTGTGTTTCAATTTTCTATGAAGCTCAACCATGCAAGCTGTTTTGTAGAAACTATGTCATTGCTACCTGGGAAAGTAATCAATAACACATTTAATTTTTCATTTATTTTGTCAACCTAATACTAATGTACTGTGTTTGCATTAACTGATCTCCTGGTAGTCTCCTTTACATTCTCTTACCATTGACTGGCCGGTTGCAATCCTTGATACTTGATGCTTTGTTACTTTAAATCTCCTGGACAAACAGTTACTTCTGCCTTTCCTTCTGTACAAGTACTCTGGCTGCTGTAGAACATCACACCGAAATAGCTTGATTAGGTCCTATCTAGGTGACAAAGTGAGTATTTTGAAGGCAATAGCATGTTATTTGCATAAAGAAATGCCAAAACCTGTGGATCTCCTAGTGCCACTGAATTTTGCTATGCCTGACAACGCTTTTGAAAGGCTTTGCCTGCTGTGGCTGAAGGCACTTGGTGACATGAAGATGTCCATCGTCTGGTGGAAGCAGAGACTTTTCAGCTGTTTGAGCTCCTGCTTGCTTCAGGAATTAAGGATAATAACGGAAGAAAAACAGCAACTTCTCTAATCTCATGTTAAAATTCAGATACCTCAGATTGGGTGATTGTTGGTATCTATCCATCTTCCCTATGCAACTCAGGATTTTTTAGATTTCTCTGATATTCCCTCAAGGCCCTCTGTTTTTCTAAAAAGTCTGCATCTGCTTAACTGTTGCGTAAAAGGAAACTGTTAAATGCTTTTAGATAAATCAACAAGGAAGTTTGAGTATTTTCCAGTTCCCCAATATCTTTTCTGAGATAGAGATACAAAAACTGCAGATAATGCTTATTCTTTATATGCAACATGAATTTATGCAACAAAGCAGTTGTGTTGTCTACATTATTTGTTAATGCTTTCCTGAGGTTTGATTTGCTTGATTGTTCTCTTATTTTTTTAACTTTACTGGCCAGCAAACACCATATCATACTACTCAGGAGGAAGGCCTTGGGGCTAATCAGACAACTCAAAACAATTGTATCTTCACCTGTGCAAATCTTCCCCCAAAACCACCCCTGCCTAGTTTTACTTTTAGTCACATTCAATCTCTTTTACGATTTTTGATAGATTTCTTGGTCATGCATCAGTTAATCTCAGTTGATACTCCCCCCTGTGATACTGAACAACAGAGCTGACAGCAGACTTTCCCATCTGATTCCATCCCATCCCCTATTTTTCAGGACAGATACAAAAATGTTGGACAGCCACATATACCTGTGAAACTGGTAACCTTCCTCCATTTCAGGAATTAACCAATCTTTTATTTTCTTTTCTTGTATTTTAAATTTGTTTGTTTGTTTGTTTTGCAAGAACCTTCCCTTTTGTTCCTTGGTTGCTTACTTTGCCAAAAAGTCATTGTGGTGAGAGGTCCAAACCAGAAGGACCTTCCATGGGAATGTTCAGAGTTTCTTCCTTGCAGGTAAATGTGAAGAATTCATTTGACCTCAAGTTTTATATAGTTTTACTTGACAAAGTGAATTCAGGCAGCATTTCTACTACCCACTACTTCATTTTCAGCCACAAGAAAGGTACAGAAGTCCCTGCAGAAAACCAGATTTCATCGGTGTGTTAATCTTTAACATTTTCTCTTGGATTTCTCTGGGATCTCAATGTTGTCTGTTTGCTTTCCTGAATGAGACCCCTCATTTATACTCACTCTGTGTGCAAGAATTTTTATTTACCAAAGTAATTTTAATTTGTTCCAATCCCTGACCTAAATATTTATCTTTCCAGTACTGAATATCATACCAAATGCTCTTTATTGATGCCTGTGTTGGGAGTTCAGAACAGAAGATTTTGCCATATAATAGTGTTTCATCAGCTGAAGGGAAAAAAAAAACAACATTAAAATTATATGAATAAACACTTGGATATCCTGACTGATGACAAAATAACTGTGAACTGTCAGCCGGCAGTAGCCTTGGAAAAGGCAAGTATGACCCTAAGATGATAGGGAAAAATTCTTAGAGAATAGAAAAATATTAATGCATCAATACTGCTTTTAGGTTTGAGTGAGAGGCTTCTCTGGATTCCAGCTCATATTTCCTATATTAAAAAAACCCACATAAATAAAGGTCAGGCTGGTGTAGAAGGTTTCTTGGAAAGTTGGGACAGTAATAATTAGTTTTCTTAACTTAGAAGAGCTCACTTTGTTTAGCCTACTGATATCCAGGCATGAATGACATCAATGACTTAATTCTAGGGAGGAAATATATTTATACTAAAAGACAGAGGGAGTAAGAAGGCTATGTAAATATTAGATATTATGTGAAGCTGGTCAGTAATTAGATGCCTCCAATGCTAGAGCACCTTCCACTGTGGACCACTCTACACCCTGGTCCTGAAGGCTCAACTTCTACTGAATGTTATATTTTAATTTTAGGCTCCAGGAGATTTTGCTCACAGGAACTCCTGTAAAGCCCTTGGTTCTTTGATATCTTGAGTTAACATCTGCAGAATAACCACACATTTTTCTCTAAGACATTTATCTTAATTTGGTGAGAAAATAGGCATTTTGGCAAAAAGGTTTTTACAGAAATAAACATACAACTTCACAAACGCTTTACTATAGATTACCAGTACTAACAGCATTGCCATAGTAAGGACCTTTTGTTACATGCAGCAAACACAGTGAAGACTTTCAGGTGTCTTCTCTTTGACAGGATGACTGTATTTCTACGTGCTTTCTTGTCATATTTTGTTTTGCCAAGAGCTGTGAATTGTGACTGGTAGACTTAGGTTAGCACAATACTTGTGGCAGCTCTAGCTGGGACTCTCTGATATGAAGCTCTGATAAGGTCACATCTTGCATGGCTTTTTAGCTGGTTTTGGCCCTGCCTGGCCAAGTGCATTTTGTAGGAGATCATTTCTACAAGTTCACTCAGTGGTGCTGTTTGCGATATATTAATCCAAACAGTAATTGTGTAAAACTGGGAAAAAAGCCCATTTTGATGAAAAATTGAAAGATGTATTGCCACTAGTTTTCCTTTTCCATGGAGCATGCAATTATTGCTACAAAGGATTTTGACATTTTACAATGTAAAGTTTGATAATTGAAGCTTGTCAAGGTTTTATATATAGAGACTGATCTCATCCTATCTTACATATAAAGTGTATATAATTTTGTGTGATGTTAGAGTTTATTTTTTAAAAAGCAATTAAAATGTTCAGGACCTTGCCCTTGACAAAATGCAAGATCACTGAGGCTGTTTGTAGCTGACCCTCTTAAGTTTAGTTATCTGAATACCTCGCTCAGATTAATTCTTTGAGGACACAGAAAAAAAACCCCACTCTCATAAAGGAACTGCCCTCATTTTTCCTGAGCTCTTATTCCTGAAAGGTATCTAGTACCTTATAAATATTATCCAAATCATTGTAATAAAATGGATTTGTTATTTATAGCATGTCTTTATTTTTTGTCATGCATAATTTAGTGTCTTTGGATATGAATGTAATTGCTAGACTTTTGCGAATATAATTGATATTGAAATTAAAGGATGGGAAGAAACATCTGTGTTCTAGTCTCTTGATTTCTGTAATGTCTCTCTTGCTGCCATATGGTAAAATTTAAATAATAAACATGATCACAGTATGAAATGTACTGCACATAGTCTGTGCTAATCCAGTTTTATAGTAGTTTGTAAAGATTCTCATTATTTAGACACTCTTTGGCTCTGCTAGTGTGTATCTGCTTAATTGAACATCTTCATATCACAGAAGGGAAAACAGATTTGTAAGGAACAACAGCTCTCCATACTTACCTATCCCGAAGTCTCTAAACCAAAGCTATATTTATTCTTTTTACAGTAGTCAGATAGAAAGTGTACTTCCTATACAACTTCATTGAAATACTCTTCTGTATCTGCCAGACTTAACTTCTTTATATATAGCATACGAAACTACTATATTGTCATTTAGAATGGAATCTACTAGATCAAACTGGTTGTGATACTCACCTTTTCCAGGAGCATCTCTTGGCTGTTGCCTTGACTGGGGTGAAAACTGTTTGTTTACTACCATGAAACTCTTTTTTGAAACTTTATCCATAGGTTGAAAGTTGTTGTAAAAGTCTGGATAGGATAATGATTTTGAAAACAGGAAAATCAAAACTACAAGAAATATTTTTTTATGGATTCATAGAATTTTGACATGGTTTGGGTTAAAAAAGGCCTTAAAAATCATCCAGTTACAATCCACCTGCCATGGGCAGAGACATCTTCCATTAGACCAGACTGCTCAGAGCCCCATCCAGCCTGGTCTTGGTCACTTCCAGGGGTGTCACCAACAAATTTGCTGACAATGTACTTGATCCCTTTGTCTGTGTCATTAATGAAGATATTAAATATAATTGGTCCCGTAATACAAACCCCTGGGATGAACCACTGGTCATTGAAATCCATTGGGACTGAGCCATGGACCACTACCCTTGGATTTGATCATTCAACTGACTCCTTATACATCTAACTCTCCACCCATCAAATCCATCTCTCTCCGATTCAGAGAGAAGGATGTTGTGGGGCTCTGTGTCAAAGGCTTTATAGTTGTCCAGATAAATGACATCTGTAGCCCTTCCCTTGTCCACCAACGTAGTCACTCCATCGTAGAAGGCCACCAGGCTGATCAGGCAAGGCTTGCCCTTGGTGAAGCTGTGCTGTCCTAAATCACCTCCCTGTTCTCCATGGCCCTTAGACCAGCCTTCAGGAGGATCTGTTACCTGATCTTCCCAGGCACAGAGGGGAGGCTGACAGGTTGGAGCTCCCAGGGTTCTCCCTTCTACCCTTTTTAAAGATGGATGCAGTGTTTCTCCTTTTCCAGTCATCTGGGACTTCACCTGACTGCCATGACTTATCAAATATCATGGAGAGTGGCTTGGCAACTACATCAGCCAACTCCCTCAGGACTCGGGGGTGCATCTCATCAGCTCCCATGGACTTATGCATGTTCAGGTGGTCATGAACCTGCATCTTCTCTTACAGTGGAAGGGATTTTTCTCTCCCACTCCACACCCTGCTGTCCATCTACTTGAGAGTTTGGGAAGAGAGGTTGCCAGTGAAGACAGAGGAACAAAAATTGTTGAGCACATCAACCTTCTCTTCAACCATTGCTACTAATATACCAGCATTGTTTTTCAACAGGGGTACACCTTCCTTGACCTTCTTTTTCTGTTTAACAAACCTGTAGAAGCCCTTCCTGTCATTCTTTATGTTCCTGAGCAGGTTCAGTTCCAGCTTCACCCTGATCTTCTTCATCCCATCCCAGCACAACTGCACTTTGTCTCTATGCAATTCCTAAGACAATAACTTGTCCTTTCTTCCACTGCCTGTACATTTGTTTGTTTCTCTTTAGTTTGGACAGCAGGTCCTGACTCAGCCATGCCAATCTCCTGCCTTCCTTGCCTGATTTCTTGCTCCCAGGAATTGCTAACTCTTGCACTCTATGAAAGATTTCCTCAAAGATCTGCAGGTGTGTTCCTTTGACTATCCCTTGTCCCCAGGGGCATTCTCCCTGAAGAGATGTAAGTGTGCTTTCATAAAGTTCTGGGTCCAGACTTTACTCCTTACCTGAACCGTATTTCTCAGGACTGTGAACTCCATGAGTGCATGATCACTTCAGCCCAGACTGCCTCCAATCCTGATGTCATTGATCAGCTTCCTTGCATTGCTGACCATCAGAACCAGTATTACATCCCTGCTGGTATGGCTATTCATTACCTGGCTCAAGAAGTCATCCTCCATGCACTCCTGGAGTCTCTTCGATTGCCTACAGCTCACTGTGCTACTTTGCCAACAGATATTGGGGTGGTTGAAGCCCCCCAGCAGGTGAAGAGCCTGGAAGTGTGATGAATCCTGCAGTCGTAGCAGGACAGTGCTGTCAATTAGTTCCCTTTGGCCAGACAGCCTGTACCAGGTACGGACCAAGAGGTGCCTCAATCTCCGACTCTTACCACAGGCTTTTGAACTGCTCATGTCTGTTCTTCAGAGACACCTCTTCACACTCAATCCATCTCTTGGTGCAGAGGTGTTTTGGCAACACTTCTGCCTCTCCTTCCTCCTCGGTTCCTTCTGAACACTCCAGTCATGGGATTCATCCCATCATGTTTCAGTAACGGCAACAAGGTTGTAGCTTTCTAGCAGCACAGTAGCTTCCAAATCCTCCTATTGCTGCCCATGCTGTGAATATTGTTGTGTGGGCACCTCAGATGCGCCAGTATCCATGCATCTTCCTAGAGGAACACCTCTTTAATTCCTTTAAGGTAATTTTATTTGGTTGGCTTTTATTATCTTAGTAGTCCTTGGCTCATCTCCATAAGACTTCAAGTGTGTTCCAGTGTGGCTGTGTATAATAATAAGTAACGTTGTGTATTTATGACCTAAATTCCACAGACAATCTGTACCAAAAGAGATTTTTATCAGTAACGTGACCTCAATAGAGTGAGTCCTTATACCACTAAGATAAATACTTATAATAAGTGGTTGTCCATTATCTTAGAATTCAACTATTTACCACATTCAAGCAGCAAATAACTCTTTACAAAAATGATTTTTTTTCACAGAACATATTGTAATGAATTTCAAAATCTACATGAAAGTATGAATGCTACCAAATAGATTTTTAAACAAAAGATTATGAAAAAAGGCTATAGATCCTCAATCTTAAATTATAGAAGTAAAAATACATAAAATTTTTCAGAGAATTCTGAGCTGCATTTTTAAGTTTCTGTTATAAAGATAATATAAAGATTGAAAAAAATTCACTTTTTGTTATTAATTTTTATTGAACGAGGTCTTCAATCTAGACTTACATAATTTTTTTCCTCAGGTTCATATTATTTTAAATTACTACATTCACTGACTGACTTGAAAAAATGCAATCATTGTCATATTGAAAAGGTGTCAAATACAAATAATTGATAGCAGAAAATTTCAAAATGGGTAATTTGAATTCAAACTATAATTAAACCTATTATCCTTGTTCATAACCACAAAGTTGAGATGAGGTGATGAAATCTTGTTTGGGATTTGCTCAACCTTACTTACATTTTCTTTTTTCAGTGCCTGATATGAACGTGAGTACAATACAAATATATTGAGACAAATTGCCTATGATTAAGCACTCAATCAATTCTATTGCACTTGCATTATCTTGTTTGCAATTGTTACCTATAACATTGTATGACAAATAACAACTACCAATCTAATGAATAAGAAGAAGTAGTATCTATGAAACAACACTTGATCAACAAAGAAGCAAATTTGTAATCAAGTCTGAAGTGTCTTTCCTGTTTTAAAAAGTCTGTTTCCTTTTCCTTCCTTCAGAAACACAACATACAATTAGTTCAGTTCTCTGATCAGAGACCACAGTAAGTTTAGTGAGAAGAGAAACCTCTGGATAAGGGTCAAAGCTAATCCTGCTATCTCTGTTGTTTTATGAATTAAACCTGCTTCAGTTTTGAACATGTTTTGCACACATTATACAAAAGTTACCTATTACTTTAATTCTCTGAGTTTTGTGGACACAGACTACCTTTAGATCTCTGCCACAGGGAACCTTCCAGTGGTAAAATATAATCCTGAGGATGGCTGATTTAAAAGAGTGTTTCTCCGACAAAGCTCTTGCAGCTGGAAGGCACATCAAGCAACATGTCAATTGCCCACTTGCTGATTTCAAGCCAGTAAAGATGTCTGGAAGGTGAAGGTCCTTGCTAGTCATTGATACTTGGCAGTCATATCAAGTGTGTCTTCAATTACAGCTGTCTTCTGCTTGAAATGGATGACTGAATTCCAAACCTAAAGGTACTTCATATAGTCACATGTAGTCTTAAGAGAGATCAGCTAGGGTTCACTTTTGGTTTTGGTGGGTTTCATTATTCATACAACAGAGACATCGTGTCTGTCAATATACAGAAAAGGGACTGTTAGGCATATTACCTAGTTGCACCATTGTCTTTTTGGATGGTGTCTGCACATCACAATCTCATTATTGAGGAGTTGATGACCATGATTCTGCTGTTGTGTTTCCCTCTTCTTCTGTATACAGAGTTCTTTGGGTGGCAGCTTGATATACTTCCTTTTCCACAGCCAGATTCCTGACTGGCACTATTCAAGGAAAGTTAAAATTGCTTACACATTTTCAAGAAAGTGCATCTTCTTCATAAAACTGTTTTGCTTTTTCAATACCTGTAATGTTTCTTTCTGTACATAGCAGTTGCATGCACTTAAAAAATTTTTATGATAATACTTATCAGTTATGAGGAACACCAAAACAAGCAAGAAGGAAGTAATCTCTTCAAATCACAATTTTTACATCTATTACATATTTCCTAGTTTTATGTACATACTGATGTGCATCTTTGTTCAACTATCCAGGAAACAATAAAAGATGCCAAATAAAACTAGACATAAGTCTATAAATAAGATAAGCCAGCTGAATGTCCAGCAGGACATAATGTCTGAGACTGGCAGAAACTTGTCTTCTCATAGTTTTTCTAGAGGCATAGTATTTTAATAAACTAATTGAAGACCAGACTGTGAATCTTCAACTCATATGCTATTTGTTTTTAACCATACAGACCTGAAAGTCTCAAATCCATCAAATATACATGTGCATCTAAGTATCTCTGAATAAATGAGAAAATGCAAACATTTCAGAAAAAATAAAATACCCCAAAATACCACAACACTTTCCTTGTTTTTCTATATACAACAATATTAAAATTTTCCAGAGTTCAACTGTTTCTGAACTTCTAAGTTATTCATATGATAAAACTAGCCAGAGTTTGGATTTTAAAAGAATTAAAAGTATGCATCATGAAACATCTAGCTGGAGGAACATACAAAAGAAGCTGACTAAAGGAATCTCTGAACTGAAAAACATTTTCAGATGTGAAAACCAAAGAGATAAAAAACAAAGCACAT
Organism: Formicarius rufipectus; assembly: GCA_013399695.1. NCBI lineage: Eukaryota > Metazoa > Chordata > Aves > Passeriformes > Formicariidae > Formicarius > Formicarius rufipectus. Next base: position 378,697 of record VXAU01002343.1, on the reverse strand, counting down.
GATTGGGGTGAACTAAAGAAGGAAGACTTTTCAAAGGTTTATTAACCACTGTCCTGGTTGTCAGTGTTTGAGAAAATATTTAGATCTTGATATTTTTGTGCTTTAACAACATACTGGTAAAGAGAAAGGTAGAAAGAACTACAGTTCTTATATGGAGTAACACTGAGCTTTTTTGTAGCAAACAATTTAAAATAAATATAAGAAGTGTGTATCTTTGGCTTATAAATTCTGAAGAAAAAAATATTTTTTGTGAAAACAATGAAAGTCCATGTTCTTGTGCTGGAGTAATTTCCACTGCTGGATGACAGCTGTAGACCCATAGCTGGTTACCTTAAAGGTGCAGATTTTGAATAAAGAGCTTCCCCAGAAGGACGTTTTGCACCAATCACTGGGGTTTTGAAACACTAAAAAGGAAGGAGCTCAGGCTCCATGAAGTATTATTTGAAATGCTGTTTACTGAAGCTAAGGGAAAGGGAGAATAGTACAGGTAGCATTACAGCCCTTCAGATGCTGGGAATGCCACATCACAAGGCAGTGAATGGACCTCCGTTCAGAGCAGAGCACTCTGTGGTGATTCGGTGATTCCATAGAAGTACA
>VXAU01002343.1:353256-378091 GCA_013399695.1 Formicarius rufipectus | reverse complement strand
ACAAAATTTATTTATTTATTTTTTCTTTCTTTTTATTTTTTTAATGGATATATATGTGAAAACATGGTGCTTATATTTAGTTATCTTTCTGTTTAGACTGTAGCCATAATTATATTGTTTTAGTCTCTGTATGGAGGTAAGAAAAACCCATGCACATTAATAAAGGTGATTGCTAGTGTGTCAGACTATATGATCCTGTATCAAGACCAGCTAAGTAAAGCAGAAATGATGGTATAGTGAAGATGAATCACAAGCAATCAGGAATACCTTTTTTCTTTAGAAGAATACCCTAGACATACATTAACTTGTCCTTACGTTTGTTTGCAAGCTTTTTTATTCCTTGCTAAAGAAATTCTGAGACAACTGAAATTTCAGTGCATCAGACTAGAGCTCTGACTCTTTCTTTCATGGTTCTGGGCATAACTTTTTTCTTATCTGAAAGTCAAACCCTAATCTGTGCAGTTTAGTCAACCTGAATTGCAAATGAAAATAGTGCAGAAGACTAGAACAGTCAAGGAGATTTTGGTTCTGTTTTGATTTAAAAGAAGCTTTTTCCAAAATTCTTTAAGTTCTGTTTTTTTATTTTTCATAATTAAAAGTCAGAAAGCATTTTGTCAACTTCAATTTTCCATTTGGCAAACATTGCTTTCCTTTTACAATCATTTCCTAATACTCCCTCATCTTTCTCTTCCTTGCATGGCTTACAATTAATATGACTCTTTGCTTTACAAAAAGCAGATAGCACAGAGAGCATGCAGAGAAATCAAGGAATAACCTTCATTTTGTCTGCTACTATTGTAGAAACAATTTGTGTGTCTTCATATTTGCAGTTTTTGTGAATTTATATAAGTACGGTTGCACTTCTATCTTTGTTAGCAGTACACTGGTAGTCTTAAATTCTTCATCACATTTCTGTTACAGAGAGCTCAGCCTGCTGTGCAATGCACTGGACATATCGGTACAGCACTGTGGCAGGACAGTGAGCATTTGCACAAATTGCCCTTGATTCTCACCTTTATAAGGGCTCAGGGTATTCTGAGACATACACACCTTACCGACACTCTAAGACTCACTTTTTGAATTAGGTGCCAGCTTATATAAAACAGTGTAACGTTTAGGTTTTCAATCTAACCTTGATATGGGGCCATGCTCCTTCCTTCTGCTGCTATGACTGAAAAGACAAGGTAAGTGGCGCTTTCCTTGCCACCCCCCATGCTGAGGCACCAGTCACAGTGACTGTTCTTTCATGTTTCAACCCTATACAGCACCCTAAAGGGGATCAGGACACTGCTGATGGTTGGGGATGTCAGACTATGAGCTGCCCCGGTCCTGTTCAACCTGATTGCATAATGGGCTGGGTTGTGACTCCAGAAAAAGTGATGACTGTTATGCTTAGCTTTGTTAATTTGTTCTCTTTGCCCTTCAGAAATGGACTAATCACTTACCTTAGTAGAGGCAGCCTCAGGGTCTTCCAAGGCTCCAATTATGGTAGTTTTAGGTATAGTTTCCTTTTTCGTATCTACTGTGTATGTTGCTGTGAACACAGACAATGCCCTTTATTGTTAAGGTCAAGCAGGGATCTTTTATGTTAAGGAAGGAAGGTGGTTGTTTGTTGTTGTTGTTGTTGTTGTTGTTGTTGTTGTTGTTGTTGTTTTGTTTTGTTTTGTTTTTGTTTTGGGGGGATTTGTTTGTTTATTTTTTTGTTTGTTTTGTTTTGTTTCAAATTCACATTCTTTTTGTGTGGCAGTTACATCTCAAGCCATACACTTTGAGAAAGAGTGCTTAAGCTCTTATTTTTAAGGTAGAGTATAAAACTAAAGGTTGTGCAGAGGTACTGCAACAAAGATTTTAAAGTTCAGAATTATCAGAAGCTTTTTAGTTCTGATATTGTGAAGCATGACATTTGGAGTAGATGCATTATTTAGTGTATCTGAAAGGTCTGAAGAGTTTAAATTTGGGCCACTGAAAACTACTAGAATGACTGAAAAACAGACATTATTTTTTATCTTTCATTTTGAAGGACTTGTACCATCACCAAGACCAGTAGATTTTTTCTACAGGGCTAGCTCAGTGACTCTAAGCAAGCAAACTTAAAAATCCTCAGCCTCAAGTTCTGTTTTATTGTTGCCTCTGTCAGGGCAGGAAGATAGAAAAGTACAGGTACATCCTACTAATATAGGAAAAAAACTGTGAACTGTCATTTCCTTTACTGCCTTCACAAAGATAGTGAAGAAGAGGGAGCAGAAATCTTATTTTTGCACTATCCTGAGAGAGAACAGATGAGGAGGTGAGCATTTCCCCATATGGCTGGCAGTCCAATCCATTTAAAACAGCAAAGTAAATATTGCAACGATTCTACAATAAGAAGAAAGCATTTCTCTCAATGGTTTGATTTGATTTGGGATTTTACAAATCTCTATATAGAAATGCTAATTGTCCAAACAAGCAGGAGACATGTTTAATGCGCTGTGGATGGGGTTTTCTTATCTTCATTTCCATGCATCTTTAGATATTAAAATAGCCAAGTATACTATTTTAAAAACAGCAAGTGATTTGACAGCTCTATTTTCTTCTGCTACTCAGCAGTTTCCTATATGTGGGTCTACTGTATCAGCGTTGGCATTGCGGCACTTGCTGGCATGTCTTTGGAATTCAAATTTCTGCTTTCACTGAATCCTTTTACTTTTGTAATAGACACAGAATTTGCATCTTCAGAAAGAGTTGGGGATTTTTTAATATCCTTCACTGAAAGTCTGTTCCCTGGGGCATGCCTTTACTATTAGGGAGCTATGCCTGCAATGCAACTTGCCAAGGATCCAGGAATAAAGATTGATATATATGGAGGAGCTATATGATGGCTTGTGCTCTCTGGAGGGAGGTCTCAAGCCAAGTGCATTTGCAACCTGTCAGTGCTTGTTGGCAGACAGAGATATCCAGGCACACTGAGGTCTCAGAAATGTGAAATTCTGAGTGATTACTCACTGGTGTTACTTTTGTAACTATTGAGGAGATAATTTTCCTTCTGCTTTTTCAAATGCAGGTCCTTCTTCCATTTCTGAACAAAAGCAAACAAATTAATCCTCTGGGACCTGAGAATAAGGCAAACCAGATGTTATTTCTTACAACAAAATTATGTGTTTAATTCCCATATGATTATGTTCTATCATATCATAATGGTAGCAACGTAAAAAGACAAGAAGGGGCACTTGAGCTTAGTGTTTTTCTTGGCTTTTGTGCTGCCTGTTACTCATACTTAGCAAGACCAATACATCTGTGCTTGGTGGGTGGCTAAGATAAAATATCACCATTACTCCTAATGAAAGACATTCTTCTGAGGTTTCACTTTCTACTCTTGTAATGCGAGAAAAAAAATAAATTTAAATACCAGGAAACTGGGGAAGATAATAGACTTCCATTTTGCTTCCTGTCACTCTGCTGCATGATGCCATTTTAAATATGAATGAGGCAGAAGAATGATATCAAAGGAGGGTTAGGCTGTTCAATGCTTAAGTGCTAGAAAAAAGATGGGAAACTCAGTATGTACCATTGTGCTTTGCAAGGCTGAGCCACTAAAGTCTTACTTCAAGGGTGTGCATGCTGTTGCTAGGGAAAAATGGGTTTATAAGTCTCTTACATAATGTCATTAATATTTTGGTTTGAAGCATGACATTCTTGTCACCTTCCAACTTTCGCTTCTCATAGCTAAAGCCTTTACATAAAGCACTGTGGTGAAACAAAGGAAGCAAAAAGTGGGTTTAGGGGTGATAAAGAGAAAGCTACAGCAAAAGCAAGAAAGTCGCAGTGTAGTTGCTGTTAACTGGTACTGCCTTGGCTTATTGTGTTCTGAAAAGATGAAAGGAGGCTGCATTTTGAATATGCATCCATAACAAGTGTGGAAGGAGAGGATCAATAGAAGGAATTGGATGGGAAGTTTTGTGGTACCCAGGTGACAGATTAGATGAAACTACTTCTTATTCCCAAACACATAATGGTTTGTGCTTTTTAGATGTGTACAAAGCTATGAACTGTAGAAATGTGTGGTCAAAAGATTGCATACAAGCTTCTCAGGATTATCTTTTCCTGAAAATTGAACCTGTAAAGGAATGTTTTATTATTCTAAGCTCTCACATGATGCCTGAATTCCTCACTTATACTATGTTTTCTGTACTGGCATCTGGAGTCTTGGATTGATTATGATGAAAAAATAGACATAACTCATAGTAAAAAATGAGTTAAAATACTTTTTAGTAGAGAACTATAGTATTAGAGAGAACAATTGGTGGGCGTAGTCTTCTCTTAAAACCTGGCAAGGTGCAAGAGAATGTTCAGATATTATGGCAATCAGACTATTTCACAAAAAGCATATGCTACAATCAAAAGATAGATAAGGTTGTCAAGCTGTAAAAAGCCATGATACATGTTAAAAAAAACACCCCACACTTAGAATGAATTTAGTGATAAAACTGATGACATCAGAATGTTGATAAGTCGCCTAATTCAGGACTAATGAGAAGTATAGGGGTACTTGTCATGATTTGTTTGATTGTTGCAAAAAGTGAGTATAAGACAATTCTTATGTCTCCTTGGGCTTCCTTTACAAGTCAAATATTGCCTTTCTAAAACAAGATTGTTGTAATATTTGAATTTGAAAAAGAGACCCAATCTCAAACATAATGCTACACAAATGCAATTTGCTATTTCAGCAAATTATGTGCAATTATGTATGTGCGTATATACCTTAAAAATAATTTAATTTTGCATGGAAAAGTAATGACTATTTGTTTTCCCTGTAAGGATGACACTTAATAACCTGATTTCTAGACAAAGGAGTGACAGTAAAACTCACTTGCAAAATGACAGACAAAGATACACTACCATGACTTCAGAATTGTTTTTAGTGGATTTTAGAGAACAATACTGGAAGCTTTAATATTTGTCTTCATGTGAAGCTATAAAAAATCTCACTCACCTGCAGAATTAGAAAATACAGCTCACAGAAAATACTGTAGTTGCATTATATTACTGATATGTAAGAAAGAGTTGAATTAAGAAAATGAACTTTTAATTCATATTTATGTCAGAGAATATGACAGGTAGGATACATGTGCATAGGACACAAGCTACATTTTCATGGATAGACAATTCTTTACACAGTTAATTTTAACTGTAAATACAACATTCAAATGGAAAGAAATTAAATTTGTCCCAAAATTATGTAAATGACAAACTCTGCCTCTACCATTTGATGAGAACTTGCACTATCTGAGAATGTGTTCCTGTGTCTGCCCCTAAATTGCCACAAATGGCAGGCTAATTCAGTTAAATTTCCTGTGCTTGAGTTTATCTGCATGCAAAGTAGGTATTATCAGATGCTGAGAAAACAGTTTAAAGCTTCCCTTATATTCATGTTTGAGCAGGATGTAAACCACTACTCTATTAGCTCCTGATGGAGATGCAAAATTGTATTAGTTCATATACATATCCACAAGTCCTTGGGAAGCTAAGTTTGATCCCTAGAATATTCTGTCTGGAGCAGAAGCACTACAAAAGGATGTTTTACCCATCCTCTGAAGTCCTGCAGAATTAGTGAACTCAAAAGACAATCACTTGGTAATTACCACTTAGTTCAGACAGAACAGTGGTGGTGGTGGGCTTATATTACTATACCCTACATTATGAGCAGGGACTGATACTCTCTCCAGCTTTCTTCTTGTCCATTGTCATGTACTCCAGAACTACAGGATCTTTAGCAGGGAGGCTCAGAGGTTTTTCAAACTACACCAAAAGATGTGTAGGCCACTAGGTGCCGTGTTATTGTGCTCAAAGTTCTACAATACTTCCAAGTGAGGCCACATTTTGTCTCTGAGGGTATAATTGGACCCATGAAATATTTCCTTCTTTATGACTTTTATTTTTTTAATTTGTGAAGATTTGGAGAAGAGGCTCCTTCTCCAGTTATGACCCTGGCAGTGTGAAGTCCACCAAAGATGAGGCTGTATTACCAGCAAATAGAAAAGATACCATGTAGTGAAGCAACATCAATTTTTAGGTGCATTTTTGGGCATACGTTTTGTAAAGTCTTTTGTAATTGCACACACACTATAGATTCATTTTTCTTGATCACTGAATGAAATCACCTACAGACCTCAAGACGTTTTGGTCACTAAACTGTTGCCATGCACTCTACACTTTCATGTCTTACTCACTGGAATCTATCTATATTTTCCTGAGTGTAAGAAGATCACTAGTTCACTCATAGGCTTTTACTTAGGACTTCTTTTTTTTCTCTGCATTCTTTTTACTGACTTAGGCTATGACAGTAGCCATCAGTATGCAAGACTGTAAGATGGGGGTCCAAGCATCAAGATCCAAGCACATTGACCAAACACTGTCAGTAACTGATTAAAAATGTCTTGAAATGAATTATTTGACAGACATTATCTAGGCATACTGTGTGGTAGAAGGAGGGTTAAAATCAAATTTTGTGAAGCAATATTTTACCTTTGACTGACAAATCTTAAGACCAAAAGAGACCATTAAACCATCTAGTCATATATGTCCTGCGTGTTACAGGACATTATATTTCTCTTCAGTGACTCAATACTAAGTGTATTTTCTGGAAAGATGCCTAGTTTTGATTTGAGAGCATCAAGTAATGAACAATATACCTTTCCCTTTGGGAGTTTGTTCCAGCTGTTGATTACCTACATTGTTTAATTTTTAATCTTTTTCCCATTTTGAAATTTCCTGTCTTCCATTTCTAACCACTGGGTTCTGTCCCTGATAGATTAAAGACTTAGTACCTTATGAGGGAGCTTACACAATGCAATCAAGCTGCCTGCCAGTCTGGTTTTTTGTTTGCTTGTTTTTGTTTGGGCATTGTTTGTTTGTTTTGTGTTTTGTTTGGTTAGGTTTTTGGGGGGGTTTTTTGTGCTTTTTTCCTAAGACAAACAGACAAATATTTTTAAGTCCTCACTCACCTGAATTTTCTGCAGTGTGGAATAATTTTGCAGCTTTTTTTCTATAACTTCTCCAACTTTTTCAGTGAAGCTTTAGAAATGAACTCCGTGCAGTATGCAGAACAGGAGGCAGTTTGCCAGTACCAATCTCACCAGTACTACCTAAAGGTAGAAAACCACCACCACTTTTCATTAACCCCTTCCTTGCTTGTTCCTCCTTTCATTAAACACTGTTTTCTCTATATTTTACTGGGAACTAATTTTTATTTGTTTTTCTCTAATGATCTTGAATTTCTTTTTCAGGTTTCCAGCTATCAGGAAATAGTTTCCCACTGTACAGCAGGTATTGGATTTTGGGTTTAGGTGATGCAGAAGGAACAGAATTTGTGTTCTTCTGTAAAATATTCATTTTATTTCCATTCTGGCTTTGATCTCCTTGGCCATACCCTTATCTGTTAAGTTTACGTAACCTTCATGGGTTTCTTCTGTGGGAATATAAAGCATACTCCTGAATTATACTTAGAACCATGGGGGTTTACACTATTTATTTCTTGAAACAGCCCAAGTTTCATAATAAATCTTTATTGCAGGTTGTTTTCACAACTAATCAATTATCTAATTATCTGTCTTTTTAATATATGCTTTATTGTACTGTTTATCACTAATCTGCTGATTAAAGGATAAGACTTGTTAGGTCAAAAGCCTCATAAGTTTTGTTTATGCAAAAAATTCACCAAACAAAATTCTAATATCACCAGAAACTGCATCTGATTTGACTTAAAACAGCTTTTTTTCAACTTATATGGTATCAGTTCACCCTGATTATATTATTTACATTTAGTTTTGACATATTGTAATTCCATACTAGCTTTTCTATGTCTCTTCCTAGTGTGACATAATTACCCATAACTTCCCATTACAGCAACTTGAAATTTTCTGAATCTTTTAAATGTCTTCAATATACTAATATAATACTAGCTAAGAAAAATCCAGAAAATCCTCCAACCCACTTGCTGAAAATGTATGTATAAGGTTACAGAGTCCTGTTGATGTAAAACTAATTCCAATAGATTATCTTTTAATGTGTCCCCAGTTATGAACAGATTTAATTGGATCCCTATAATATGATGTTAGTTAAGTATTGTGTTTCTTTTAGAATCCTGAGCAGAAGTATTTGCTCTATTTTTGTCTGTATCAATATTTACAATTCATTATATCTTTTGTTGGAGTAACCCTGGCATTTCTTTATTTCTTTTATATCTCAAAAATTCATTTTTTTTCTGAAGTTATGTCAGCCACTGCTTTCCCACCACATCTTATCTTCTCATATAAGTACATTTCCTATTTACTTTCCTCCCTTTTACTTTTTTCTGCCACATTTTTCAACTTTCAATCCCTAACACACTTTTATGTGTTCAGTCTTTCCTATTCACTGCAACACAATCCATAACAGAAGAAACTTGTGCTCTACAGGTCAGTTTTGTTCATTATACAGTTGAATTGAGCAAAAGGTCTGATCCACCTGTGTTCTGATGTGTGATTCAAGAGCACAAAAGATTGTGTGATGTTTACTCAGATCACACTACTTCTGACTTTAATTTCTTGATAGGCAATACTGTTTTACCTTTTGGGTTTTTTAAGAAAACTAAAATGGAAACAAACCACGAAAATATATTCCCAGAGTTCATAGTGACACAGAAATAAGTCACCAGCAGGATTAAAATCTGCTCGTGTCTCCAGAAGGAGGTGTCAGCATGGCTAGAGAGATGCTGGAGGACAATATGTGTGCTTAGTTCTTGCAGGGCACAGAGAGCCCAATCACACTGCACAGCTCAGAGGTGGGAAACACAACCTGATCCTTCACTCACAATTTTTCCATGCTTTTCTCAGGTGTCATTCATGACATGGTAATAGCAAACTAAATCTGGGTGTCTGTTCCAAGACACAGTCTTCCATTAGATTTTGTAAAGTGTGCTTATGTCAGTTTGTGCCCTTACTGCCCATATCAGACAAATACATTTTCCCATTCCACTTGTTTCCTCTCTGCATTTGTTTCTCTGTCCTTTACAGCTTCTCATCCAGTTTCACACTTCTAATTTTCACACTAATTTTCTTCTCTGCCAGTTAACTCCTGTAACACATTGCTTTTCCCATTTTCTCCCATTTCTATAATTACTGGCTACTTTGATCTCAGACCTTTTCCTTCACAAGCTCCCAAAAGACCACTGTTTCTAAGTGCTATCAGTCTTATCTCTTCACTCTGGAGTCAGTCTCTGGCTTCCTAGTCTGTCTTGCTCATAAAAGCCTCTCATTAGCTCTGATTTAAAATGTAGTTGTGGGTTTTATTGCAGGCTGGCCAGAGTGGGGGCGGGAGCATGCAGGAGCTGTAGTTCACCAGCACCACGATAGACTATGACAGAGAAGACCAGGAGGTTTTCTGCTTAGGTGGAGTCTGGAACATCTCTTTGCTGACAGTCTTTGAAATATTCTCAGCAGTCTCTATGCTCCATTTGTCACCCTAGATTTCTTAAGTATTACTAAGTTTTGTTTTCTTATTTTATTTCATCTCTGTCAGAGAAAGTGAAAGCAGAAGCGAAAAAAAACCACAAAACAGAGGAAAGGACTAACAGATTTTCTCTTTCAGCTTTCTTGATGAAAGCATTCAAAGGTTTTAAAATATTAGCAGAGAGAAGGAGATATTTCCATAAACTCTTGCTTTGAATGAAAGACCTAAACTAATCGAAGCTTACCCCTCTATGTATGAAAATAGAATTGCCATGACAGAATTAGTCTTAAGTTTGAAAACCATAGAGAAGATACCATACAGTTTCTTTAGTCATTTATATTATTGCCATATAACTTAACTAAATATAATTTAACTAAAATATTCTGATAAATACTGTAAAAACTAACCTTAGAGGACAAGTGCCTCTTACCTAGTTTTTACCAATGTTGGTCTAGTAGCTTGTAAGTCACTTATTGCACAGCAATCTGACAACAGTGTTTTTGTGATAAATACATAAAAGACAACCTAATCTGTAAGGTTGTTGTTTACTAACAAACTAATACTAATAAATTTTAAAATATCTATTTTGAACAAGGAATGAAAATCACAAGATTATGCATTATATAGTTATTATCTGTAAAAGATACACTGTAGTTATGCTTGCCCTTAAGAAAATTAATTAAAACCCACTAACTTTACCATTACAAGACTAGATTTCAAATTTATTTAGTAGCAGCATAATAGAACTGAAAGCAATGCATAAATGTGCTAGCTGCCTATTTCACAGATTATGCTTCAATAGTATCTTATGCACCTACTTTTGAACCTGTGATACATCTTTAGACATTCAAATACTTCTGAATGCCTGCATCATTAGTACTTAAAAGCAACAAGGTGAAACATCAGCCTGTGTATGAATATGGCTTTCAGGGCTTTAGAAAATATTTATTTCATATTTTTAAAAATTAAATAATTGATAAGAGGCCAAATAACTCATGAGCCACTGAAATAGGCCATCAAGGAAAATTTGGAGCTCTATGAACTACAACAAAATATTTAAGACAGTAACGTCTTTTTTAATTAACAGTATTTCTTGGTTGATACTTCAGATATCAATTTATGAAAAGAATAGGCTTTATTTTATGAAATTACTGTAATGCAAATTCACATTGGGATATTTAGTAATAATAATGGAGATACATTTCCCAACGTAGAGAGTGAATACCAGTGCAAACCTACATGCATGTGGATATTTGTGAACACTCAACACACACATCTGATGAATTGTGTGTGTCATGCAAGATACAAGATAAATTTTACTATCCTAATAGGAAAGCTGGGTGAGTGAGGAATGGAATGGAAGTTCAGACAGGTTGCAGGAGGAACGTTTCTTTTTCTTTCCCCTTTCTGTTTCAAATCCAATTCTCACCTTTTTCCAAATTCTTTCTTAGTTCCCTTCCATCATGTAGACTCCCTCTTTCTTCCACTGGTGTTTTTCTGCTGCCTCTTCTACATTGACTTGATCATATGAAAATTGATAGGCCTGGAAGGGGTGAAAAATGTGAAAATTAAAGAGTGCCTCAAATTTTATTCAAGCCAAAGAGAAGTCAGCACACACTGCAGCCCTTTTAGCAGGCAAAAGAAATGGTGCACCTGGAGATGGCACAGGGACTCACACTGCCTCTTGGGGAAGGACCCTGAAAGGCTCTTTCCAGGCATGCAGCTGTACACCCCTGTGCTGAAAGGTCTTCGCTCAGACTGCAGTTCCATTTACCCGCACTTAAAACTTTCTCACTGATGTTTTCAATTTTCAGACATTTCAAATATTATTGAATCTCTTGTAACTTTATTGGTCTCCTCTGTGATGCCAGTACCTGATTTCATGTTTTGCAGTGCTTACAGTGTCCACAGACTCATGTGTGACCCTGAACTCACTAGGTGCAGAAATTGGCCACAGTTCAGAAAAATGAAAATAGCCTGAATGTTTGTCATAATGATAGATAATGTGTGAGATTAGAATAGTAATGGATAACGTGTCTCAGGGTTTGTCTGACCCTTTATAAAACTCATCTGCTTATTCACCCAGAGTCACAACATTTTCTATTGTTTATACTTCACTTTATCAACTCCTACTTTTCCCAATTAAGAAAAAAAGCAAAAGCCAAAACAAAAAAAAATCAAACAACAACAACAAAAAGCCCCCAAACAAATGAAAAAAAAAAAACAACCAAAAAACAACCACCCGAACCAACCAACCAAACAAAACAAAACAAAACAAAACAAAACAAAAAAAAAAAAACAACAAAAAAAAAAAACAAAAAAAAAAAAAAAAAAAAAAAAAAAAAAAAAAAAAAAAAAAAAAAAAAAAAAAAAAAAAAAAAAAAAAAAAAAAAAAAAAAAAAAAAAAAAAAAAAAAAAACTCACCAACTTGTCACAATAATAAATTGAAACCAAATAAAGGCTTAGAGAAATTCATATTGCTAATTTTGCTGTATTATTAAGTGGTAAAAGGCAGAGTTAACTTTTTATGATTCCCTTAACAAGGTTTGCTTAAAGTTTTTAGGCCTAACTTAGGGTGTTCTGAAAATCATATTTCATATAACCTTTCCTTAGGTATGTTTTGTATAATAAATGTGTCAAACATTGCAATGCGTAATAATGGTTCATTGTCCCACATTATTCTGGAAATACTACTTTTGTCCATACAGATGTCCAATTTTTATGAAAATCATTAAAAGGTCTAACTCTATTCAAATAAATATTGAAAATATGTAATTGTCTTTTTATTGTTTCTACTGAGTTTCTTTTAGTACTAAACAAAATTGCACAAGAGAGGAAAAAAAAAGCCATGTCAGAATTTCAGAGAATAAAAAGGGTATATGGGATTAAAAAAAATAAAAATAAAAGAAAGAAAAAGGGAATTTAAAGGAAAAGACAGCCTACTTACCAGTACTTTTGTAACCGTGGACCTGAAGTAAGCAGAATAAATAAAATAAAGGAGAAAACTAATCTAAGATACTTTTCTGAAGTGAATGCCTGGATGAGGCAGTATCTACCTAAATTTCATTTTCTTTCTCTCCACATGGAAATATGAACTTAAGATCTGAGACTAGTGTTGCTTTAAAGATGCAGGATATCCACCTGATTAAAAAAAAAAAAAAATCACACTGAGAAGTCGGTAGAGCTGTCCTCAACCCTTCTTCTTTTAAACCACTAACCCAATGACTGAAGAAAGCATCTCACCTGGTAATATCTCAGGTCACAAAAAACTAACACAGGAGAGTCAGGTAGACAATTCTCATGGTAATTTTTCCTATGAGTCTGACTGATGTCTCTCTCAGGGATGCATTATTCCCTCAATATTGATAACACTGTATATACATGCACAACAGAACACAGACCTCCTCAGAGCTGTTTTTTTTTTCTAGAAACTACAAATAAATATGATCAAGACTGCAATCAAAATGAGGGAGAAAAAACAGACTTCAGTTTGACTTGTGTATGTCTTTGCTACATGTGAATCTAAATTTGAGTCAGACATTATCAGTCATTGTCTTTTCAACCTCCTGAAGCATGAGAGGGTGAAGTACTCCTGTGAGGAAAACGCAGACAGGAAACTTATTCCACAGGTCCTCATTAGGGCAATAACCTCAAGGCAATTGCTACATTGCTGTTGTCCCCTGGCATTCATGGAGCAGTAGGTGATGGCCAATTAATCCATCTATTGTTGACACTTCCTGTTCTGTTACCAGCCCGCTCCCATCTTGTGAGATTCCCTCAGCAGAGCTCAGGAAAGCATATACACTTTCCTCATGCTCAGAATATCTTCAGCTTAAATAGCACAAAGTTCATTATGTGAACACCTTCTGTTATCTCATGAATCCTCAACATACTCTCCAGCTCTCCCTGTGGAGATTTTATTGTTACAGCTGTGTGCTTCCTTGATTAAATAAACAAGTTCACCTATCACTTTAATTGCAAGTTCATCCTGCAGGTTATTATTTATTCTGAAAGAAGAAACCATTCTGATTTGATAAGGCTGAAGCACAAGCTGAGGGCAGTCTGTTGTAAGGAGTGGAGGAGGCAGCTGGGAGGCAAAGGAACCATTTTCCTGTGATCACTGATTAGACTGTCTCGTACCTTAGTGCACAAGTCTGTGAAATACTAAGTGGTAGCTGATTGGCTATTCCTATGTCTTTTTAAACGTTACTCATGGCTAGCAAGACTTCAAATTTGTAACCTTTTAGCCAGACTCCTGGTGCTCTTGAAAATCTTGAGAAGAGCTGGTTATTTTGTCAGTTGATTCGATTTTGTCACATCACACGTCAATCTCCTGAAAGTGTTTTCGGTTTGTTAAATCATAACACGCACTATAATGACTAAACAGTACTGCATCCCAGAAAGACAGCTGCAAGCCTACAGCTATGTTTTAAAGGGCATTCCACATTCCCTATGTTATCACAGTTAATTACAGGAAGACTTACCAGTTTGAATTGTGCCTTTAATGTGAACCCATTTGAAATTCCAATTTGGAAGAGGACCCTTTGAGGAAGACAATCTATGAACTCAGAGCCAAGACCTTCACTGCATATAAAATTAAACCCTTCACTGCCCATGAAGTTTAACTGAGTTAGACAAAAATGACAAGTATGGTATTAAACAGAAAGCCTCATGACAATTTAACAATATCTTGTTATATCAAATTCTAAGGGTAAATTTTGTAGTCTTTTCCTAAGGAAAATCTCTACCTGGTTCATTAATTTTTTTAGGGAAATTAGCCTCTTTTGGTTTTGCTTGATGTTTCAGTAGAATGTTCCAGACATATTAAAAAATAATGAAAATGTAAACGTTTGTATTTATCCATTGATTTTACAGAAAAGAGCAGTGGGGCAGGGTGAACAAAAAGCTGCTCTGCTCTTTGTAAGATACCTCCAGGCTTAACACTTTTTAGGGAAATGAGCTACCCTTGGTGTGTCCTTTGGTGGTATCAGTCAGTGTGGGGCAGCAAGAAGAATCCTGATGTATTTTGACTATGTTTCATCATGTCTCTGAAACCACAATAAAACTGAGCTCCCATGATTGAGAAGTATGTGAACAGCTGTGAACTTCTCCTTACCCCATCACCAACAAAACTGCAAGCTGTCAGCCTCTGCATTCTCTGAAAACTGTACTCAGTCTCATGCACTTAACGCTTGATCCTTGTCATTCCTCATGTCCAACTCCAGTACTGTGGTTTGTTCAGATCCGCAGTTTTCTAGTTGTGTCTGCCAGGGATGGTATCCAATAGCCACTGGAGGCCCTTGTGACACTCAGTTCATGTACATTTTATTTTCCATGCATCCCAGTCAGGATGGCAGACACTCGTGAATGAACACTCATGCAAAAGATCTCATGTGTTGTTATCTGAAATGACAATAAAAGTTATAAATCCTGAGCCATAAAAAAGTGTAAGTCTAAGAACTGCTTAGATACACCTAATAATCATAATAGACTTCAGTGATTTTCAATTAATCAGTTGTTCCTTAAGTAAGATGTACTTCCTTTTACCCATAAATGTCCTATCGGATATGTGACTTCAGGAGCAAACATGAGACAGAGTAGCATCACTGTTTTTCTCCATAGAAACTTTGCTGTCTTCACCAGAGAAAATATGCAAGCTGGTACCTTCTGTGTCTTTAAAATAATTCTTGAAACATTATACAAAGCCAGAGATGAGGTTATGCCTTTTGATCTGAACATCATCAGAGATATACAGATACTCTGGAAACCAAGTAACCACACACTTCAGCATGCCGGGTAGAGCTACACTTATCTTACAACGCAGCTTTAATGAATTCCAGCAGCTTCTAGCTGTGTAAGAGAGCAGAGCAGGCACCACTAACCTTTTGCAGTAGAGCTCCCACCTCTCTAAAAATACATAGTAGCTGAATGTCAGGTATTACCCCTTTGTGACCAGAAATGCACGGAATAATGTAAAGATTAATCTGAAGTACAGGTAAGTACATACAAGCCAGCACAAGAAAAACATGAATCATGTATACTGCAAATACTTACTGCAAATACATCAGTGTAAAGTTCTCAGTGTCCTAATGATTTGAAATTGCCAAAAATAATGGCTATGTGCCTGTTATTCACTCTTCTAATCTGATCTGGGATAGTTAATATAAAAAGAATGGAACAACAATTGTTGTTGTTGGCTAGATTTCACGAACGAAGATCTTGGGATAAGCCTGCGCAATGGATTTTTTAGGTGAGGCACAGTGTGCGCGGAACTGGCTCCACCTCCTTTACTCCTGAGGTTCATTTGCCACGGCCAAGCAGCTCGGATGGCGACAGCGAGTTCCTCAGGATTGGAACCGGCGTCCTCAGAGGAGGAGCCGGCTCCACAGGTGGCGACTTACACCATTCGGCCAACGCCCGCCGCCCATTTCAGATTAACATTAAAGAAAAAAAAAACCCAGCAAACAGAAAAGCAGAAAAGCAATAATGTCAGGTTGTTGAGCAATCCTGGGAGCCCACGTGGGTCAGAGCACCAGGGGAAGACCTCGCCTTTTCCTCTCGGCCACCGAATGATTCAAATGTGGCACTGCAGCCACGCCTGCAACACGAGCTGGGGCAGGGGAACAACAAGTATCGGGGGAAAAATCGTCGATTTGGGTATAGTTATTCATTTGTATTAATAGTCACTGGAGATTTTAAGTGCTCTAAGAAATGCACCATACCTGAAGTTCTGTGTCAATCTTAATTTGACTATGCCCAGGGGAGGGTGGGGAAGGGGAAGAAGATGGAAAAGGACATTTGCATAAATGATCTCATCGGTGCACTAGGACGTTGCTTGAAATTGTCATCATTCCGTGACAAGTAGATTATATTGATTTTTGGCAACCCTCTCTTTGATGAAAGTATTTTGACACTTTGAAGATTCATCATCAGCATAGGCAGGAGTTATCTATAGTTTGTCAGTGTCATACAAGCAGTATTTTAATTTTAACACTTAACTTTGTGAATGTGTGTGTTACCATGTGAATTGATTTCTGTCAACTGACCCTGATGAACATAGAAAAAGTTATGAGATCAATAATATTTAGATACTTATCTGCCTATCACAATCTGTGCTGTATTTGAGAAGGTGGTATTTCCAAGACATTTTTTTAACTAGCAAAAAAACTGTCAAAGAAGATAAACTATCTTTAAATCAGAAAATAGTTACTTGCCTGCTGTCTTATCAAACAACACCATATAGTCTAGAAATATATGCTTGCTGAATTACTAATAGGAAAATTCTTATGTATCTGGCTGGAAGTTATGATACTTGATTTGGATAAACATGTTAAAAAAATCTTTGCCTCCTAGAAACAGAGCAAAGCCTGTGGGAGTGATATATTTAGTATCGTTTTTGTCAGATGAATGGGAATATATAGGAGAAAATTACTGAAATTCAGGTATTACCCTAACAAAATTAACCAGAGAAGTGTCAAATATAAGCAGAACACAGCTTGGAAGAGATGCCAGCATCATCAGAAGCTCAAACGCAGAATTTGAAGCTCAGCTGTGAATATCAGTGAGACATCTTAAAGGTTAATCAAATAGTTGCAGAAAGTCAATATTTCAGTAACATTGAACTTCAGATCATGTTTCTGTACCTGGAGCTCATTGCTGAATTGATGCATTAGACTCAAGGACTACTAGAGACCAAAAAGCAGAGTACATTGTCTGATCACAAAATTATCAGCTAAACACTGCTTGCTAAACACTGCTTACACCAAAATTTGTTGGAATGATCCCTGATATGTACTAGTCTCTCAGCTTTGCTCAGGAACTGTCTGATAGGTGATACACATCCAAACTATGTTGTGGGGAGTCCTAAAGGTTAAAGAATATGGCCAAACATGGCTCAGCACTTGGGTCCCCTGGATCTGTTTCATTTACTGGTATAGATGCCACAAACCCTGCAGAGAACCTTCTGGATTTCAGCTCTAATTCCTACTTTTTAGTACCAATTAAAAGGCATTGCAATTCTATTAGAACCCAGATAAAATCAGAATTGCAGTTTTGAATCCTGCTTAGTAGAAATGTTTTCTCTGAGGTTCTATCTGCAGTGCAGGCTAGTGATGCGTCACAGTTCACCTTTAGAACTTCTTGCTTTTGTTGTCAAGATAGGTTTTGTACCACTTTGAAACAGGTATGATCAGCACTCTTGATCCCTTTTTGCTGTCCTGTACATATCCTTGCTGCCTAAGAGGAAAACTCCTGTGTGGGTGCTGTTCCCCATTTCTCAGGCACAATGTTCTCCCAGAGGTCCGCTGGAAGCAAACTTGCTCTTCAGACATGAGCTAGCCAAGATACACACACACAGACTGGGATTGTGAAGTGTATCTCTCCTAAAACAGAGGCAGAGTCTCTGGTCTCAGGTCTGGGGAGTCCACTCTGATGAGCTCCTAGGTGTTATGTTCAAAGGCATAATATAACGATTCAGGGAGCTACCACTGCTAGTCCCTGTGTTTCCAATGGATTAAAAAAAAAAAAATCTTTCAGATATCATATTGAATAAATTTTTTATTCAGAAATAAAAATACAGACATTATTACTGCAATTGACTCTCTAAATGTATTTTATCTGAGTTACAAATGAAGTTAGAGATACAACATCAAATTCATAGGAAGGTGCAGAGAAGTTCAAATATCTTCAGCAAAGAACATTTAATCTATCAAAGCTACCTAATAAAATTATAAAGTATGTAACTTCTCCTGCAAGTGTTTTGTAACTCTAGTAGGGTACAAAATAAATTATTGCCTTTTCCTGTGTTTGTTCACTTGTTGATATATAACACCTAATGCATACGTAATGCATTCTTGAATAGTTGCCTGCATTTTTGATCTAGTATATATGTGTGAGAGCTAATATGGGAACCTAATGAATTGTTTTTATTGACTAAAATAAGTAAATTCTCTGGCATAAAGACATATTTTGCTTCCAGTTACAATTTTCGGTCCAAAGAATGATCCCTCGCTCAACATATGAAAACGCATGTTCTGCAAACCTGCATTATTTAGTACTCTTCATCTTTCAATGTATTATTTAACTCTCAACAGTATATCTGAGGACATTATCCAACTCAACAATACTAAAGGAGACCCCTCCTCCTCCGTCTAAAATTCTAGATAAAGTATACTCATTATTTGTGGTCTTTATTTTAAGAATAATGACCTGTGAAGGCTAGCCTCAGGTAATGAACTGTTTTTACTGCTGTAAGCTTAAAATAGAGCAAAACAAAAGACAAAAGAGTAATCTTTCAGCTTTCATCCAGGATTATATTCCGCATGTACATTCTTCTTGTAGGTGGCAAGTAAATACAAACGAAAGTTTAAGAATATGCCTACTTATAGTACTTATAACACATTCAAACCAATGCAATTCAATAATCAGTATCAAATCTTTAAAATCCCATCTTCTGCTGAATTTACTACCATCAATTACTACTTTGGAAATGGAAAACAACAGCTAAAGGAGAAAAACTGAATGCAACTCTGGAATGTATGTTAAATGAAAGAAAAATGCTTAACACATATGCTTAAAAAGCTGCATTTAGATAAATGAAAAATAATTATTTTCTGCATAGAAACTTTGCTTATAACATAGTTATAAAGTAATTCATAGAGTTGTCCAAAACAGATGAGTTCATTTTCCAAAAGTAATTTTACCTAGTAAGGTAGAGGAAATTGTTAACGGATTCAAAATACAGGGACAGTTGGAAGATGATTTGAATTCAAATGAGTAAATACTTGAAGTTACATCATTGATTTTCAAGAATATAAGGTACAAAAAGCAATAAGTATTCATATCCCTGCAGGAAAAATAACTCGGTTACCTCACAAGCTACTGTGATCAATTTAGCAACTAAAACAAGTGTTTGCTAAAAGTAACATTGCTTATTTCTTTCTTTTAATATTATTTTAAAGGCATAAATAACTCAGAGACAGAGCAATATGCTTATTGCTCAAATTAATATTGCCCATATCATACTCAATTTGATATTTTAGATGTATTATATGCTTTTATTATTTTTTAAAAATTATGCTTAGGGTAGATTGAGAAGAAACTCTGGGGACTTTTGGAATTTTTCTTCCTGTTCCTATACTTATTTGAATGTTTTTCTCTCACAATACCAATCACATACCTTATTTTATTCAGGGAAGAAACACCTAAATTTTTATTCAGTGCAACTTAATCGAAAGTAATATTGAAAATATCTGAAACTTTAAAGGCAGATAATTTGTTTCTGTGTTTATTCTGAGATTGAAACCATTCATGGAATGAAAAGCTCTAAAATTCCTACTGATGAATGAAAAATCAAAAGTACATCAGACATTGGTACGTATGCAGAAATCATTCATGTGTAACAAATGTACCACCATTGTTACTCTTTTTTGGTACTGATAATATAGTTTCTAAATGTAAATCGGGGGATTAAAAAAAGAATAGAGAGATGTTGATTTTAATGTCAGTTTTACCCTCTGAAAAATAGAAAATACAGAAAATTGTCTCTGTGTGACCCATCAGTATATTGTGCAGTAAAAGTCTTTTCATAATTTCTGGTAGTTTATAATAACAGAAATATATCAGTGAGCAGTGGAAAGCTTTAGCATTAAAATCTTTCATAATCCACTAGATTCAATTACTTGGTCCCACCAACCACTAAGACTATTCTTTTCCCATTCATGCCCAAAGGAAATAGGATTTCAGGAGTTAGGTTCCATTTATTTTTATACCTGTACATGAATATGTACACATTATCTGTAAGACTTCAGATAACATACAGATGGAGACCCCTTCTTGCAATCTTTCTTTGCCTTCCTTTGTCTTACTTACTGCATAGTGATCAACCTGACATTCTGCACTGAAAAAGTAGATTTAAATCCACAAGACCAGCGTTATGGTAATGAATATCATAAAGACTTAAAAACCAGGTGAGACTGAGAGGAAAAAAATATTTTATTAGAAAAAACAAAATGTCCAGAAGAAAATCCAGGCTTTTAGGTGCAAAAGTCCTTTCCAAGTCTAAAACAAAAACTCAAATGTATGCTACCACAATAGTTGCTGTTAATGTTCAGCAAAAACCTATTAGTTCTTGGAATTTGATGAGCTGCACAGCATACAATGTTTTAAAGTATTATGTCTGAGACCATGTTTCTTTTACAAAGTAGTACTTGTATTTCTTTTGATTTATTATTAAGAAAAGACAATTTTTCACTGAATAATCATTTCTGTTTTGTTAAGCAGGCTCTTAGTTATTGTTATTCATTAACAAGATTTTATTAGGAAGGTGTAGAGGACACTCATTCACACAAACAACATAGTAAACAATCAAAGCTAAACAATTTTATGCTATTTTATTGGATATATATACATATTATGATACCTATTATCTGCTCAAGTTGGAGTTGTTGTCATGGTGATCCAGCCATCAGTCAAACAGAATGCCCTGCTCACCTAAGCTTAGACGTGCAATAGCAACTAGATATTCTGAGATAACACTGGTTCATGGAGGTTTCAGTAATGATATGGGAATGGCTTCCTTCTTCCATCAGCATCTTCCTTGATTCTAGAAGCCTGGAGGAAATCCAGAGCCCACTGAAGTGTAAATGTTGGTAGGCTGATGACTTGTTTTTATTCTGTTCTGTTTATTGAACTGTACAGGTTGAAGATGAATGATGCTGGATGCAGCTTTCATGGAAGGTTTGACTATGCCTTAGCCACATGATTGTAGCATCTGTTAATACCAGAACTGATCATCACAGAAACACTGCGTCCCTTCTGCCTTTGGAGCTGATTAGAATAGACCCAGCAGTGGTTTACACACAGTCGAAAGGGTGGTTGTAGTTGGTAACTCTCTTCTGAGCAGAACTGAAGATCCTGTATGCCAAGCAGACCCATCCCCCAAGGAAGTCTCTTGTCTCCCCAGGCAGAAGACTGGATAAGGGATATTACCGGGAGACTCCCTAGCCTAATTCAACCCACTGATTATTACCCACTGCTGGTTGTGCATGTCAGGAGTGACAAGGCTCATGAGAGAAGTAATCAAAAAGGACTTTCAGGCACTGGGCCATCTGGTTGAAGGGACAAGAGGACAGGTGGTGTTCTCCTTGATTCCTTCCAGAGCAGGGCTGAACATCAAAAGGAACAGGAAAAGCTGTGTGATCAACAAGTGGCATAAAGACTAGTACTGTTGGTGGAATTTTGGTTGGTTGGTTGGTGTATTTTTTGATCATGGGACAGTTTATACAGCACCAGCTCTGCTGGAGGCAGGTGTGATTCTGTGAGTCTGAAAGATCACTGTGGGTCTCTGAAATGTCCGGAACAACATCACTCCTCATTAATTTCATTTATATCCTTAATTGTTCTCATAACAACTCTAGAAGCTCCATTCCAACATTTCAAAGTAGTTAACTGCAGTAAACTAGTTACCATGAAAGAGGTCCACACATTGCTGTTGCTTTGTTTTTCATGCATAACTGCTTGGGAAAAGATGAATGAAATTATTAAGTGCCCCTTCTGTTTGAAATTATGATTCTTTGCAATCATGAGGTGCACCCACTTTCAGACTACTTAAAATAGGAGCATGAGGTTAGTGGCAAGCTGTGACAGAACTTTGCTGATCCACTTAACAAGGATTGGTAAATACAAAAAAGCTTTTTTTTTTTTTAATTATTATTTATTGTTAGCATGAGCACTACTGACACAGTGTTCCTTTCTTTTCTCTGTTTACTGAGAGATCCTACTCTTGCAAAACAGTTGCAAAGACACCACCAGTATTTTGCATATTTACTGCGAATGGGTACCTGTCTGTAGGAGCATACCCATTCATTATGCTAGTTCCGTCAAAGCCCAGCCTCTTGGTCCACTGAGAGCTACTCTTTGGTCTCTGCTATGCCTCTTTAGATCTTCAAGGTAGTATTTTGCTGTAGGCAATGTGGATTGAGGGAAAAAAAAAAAAGGAAAAAAAAAAAAGACTTTCAAAGAGCTAATTAGAGAAAAACATTTCCAGTGTACTTTTGTAAAGTTAAAAAGGGACAGAAAAAGTTGCATTTCAATTAAAAAAATTAAAAAAGGACAGATCAGGGTTTTTTGAAATGCAAGGTTTTTATACTCCTAGACATTTCATTGATTTGAAGATCTGTTCCAAGTGCTCACTCTGTGAAACAAACCATAAAAGTGTTAGAAGTACAGTGAACAAGAAGAAAATCTAAAAGGACAGGAGATGTTTCAAAGAGGACCATTACAGCCTGCCCACCCTCTCAAGAGGGAAACTGGCTAAATCTGTGATCTGTGTTTCTTGAAGTTTTATTTCCAATTTCAAGGAGGATTCAGAAGAATTAGACTTTCACCTATCAACAACAACAACAACAAAAAAGGATTTTACAATTGTATTTCTTGCTTCTACTATAATGGCACCTAGATGTGAGAATCAGATTTGGATTCCTTGTAGCTATTGGTTATATACATCACTAAAGGAAATCTTAGAGTTGTGAAGCACTTAATACCCCAGCAGAAGTTATGTCAGAGCTATATTAAACTACTATCATGAAAGACAAATGAAACAACAATTACTTATGGGTACAGTTTGCAGCCAAAAGATTTCACTTATCTTAATTCTGGTTTTATCTGTAACAATAAGAAATAGTTCAAAAGATTGCAGCTTAAAAGAAAAGCAATTGGCACATCAAACCAACGGCCTGTCCAGCAGAGTATCCTGTTTCAGAGAGTATCAAGTCACTTATGAATGGGGACAAGAATAAGGAACAGCTGTAGAAATACCTTCCCAGAGTATTCTTCTGGCCTTCAGTAATTCAGCTTCCTGATGTGGTGTCATGGTGTTCATAGACTGTGGTGGATTTTTCTTTCATAAACTTCTCAGGTTTCTTCTTTGCCACAGGTTAGCTTGTGTCATCCAAAAAATTCTGAAGGAAGGAGTTTCACATAGGTCCTTTCTATCCTACATAGTGAAAGGAACTGTTGTCACAAGAAGACCTGAAAAAAGAACGGAGTCATGTGTTTCAGAATGGTGTGAAGCAGGAAATTGAATGGGGAAGGCTGGTCACAGTCTTTATCGGCATAGCAGTATGCAGGATCAATCAGGCTGTGAGGAGATGGTAGCAAAACAAACACATTGACCACCTGCAAAGTTTTCTACATCTCTACATTCTGCCAGCAGGGTTGGCCTCCAGGGTTTTGTGTTGCTTCTGTAAATATATGGCATTGCTACAAAACGAGGAGGAGGTGTAGGAAGAATACTGCATTTCCAGTGACTGCCCCTGGTGTTATCTCAGCTATGTGTCCTTCTCTGGAGTTTGTAATTTCACATTTAGCTATGGCTGACTCATTTGCTTTGTGACTCTGTAACTCTTAGGCGGAAACAATCTGCGGAGAAACTTTGCCCTCTGGCAAAACTTCTGCTTCTGTCATCCATGCAGTTTTTGTTGTAGCTGAAAAAAATTCTTCCAGGCATCAAGGGCAAAAGGGCAACTGGAAATACTTCCTATGATCGGACTCCTTTCTGTTTACAGTCTTCATCAAGCAGGAATGTACATGTGTGGATTTTTCCATAGGTCTGTTTTAAGTGTGCAACATGTTTAAAATGGCTACACAATGATTTAGTGTTTGAAGTCAGTCAAGGTAGCATGATAGTAAGATGGGGATCTTTCCTGACAGCTGTAGAAACCACCAGCACTCTCTCTTTGTTCCGCTTTACAACACTATCCATTATTGTCAGCATCATTGTCATAGCTGGGATGTGACAATCTTTTCCTCCTAAAGGACTTAATTTGTGGTCTAAAATATTCCTAATAAGCTTAGAGAATATTCCAAGGGAATGGGATACAGAGGGCTTAATACTGTATGGTGCTTTTCACACACTGCAGGAATGGGAAGCTCTCAGCATGGTTTATGATCAAGGTCAGTGAATGCAAGTAAACTCATTAAAGCATTTATGGGGGACCTGGATAGATTAGATGCCCTTACTGACCTCTGCACTATGCTTTCATCCCTCTGCAGATAAATAAATAAAAAGGCTTCATTGGAACTGGATTTTTTCAGTATGAGTTTTGTTATCAACATAATTACAGCATAACTTCTTAACTTAGTCCTTATATTTTGTGGGGTTTTTGTGTCTTGTTTAGAAAGTGCACATTTATTGCTTTTTAAAATGTATCTACAGAATGTAAATGCAGTCTTTTACTTCCTGAATCTAGTTACACCTATGCTCTAGATACCTCACAATTCATAAATATATGCAGCAGATATACTTCTATCCATTTTCCTTGACTAAAATCATGTGGTGGCAGGGGGAAAGGTTTTTGGCTGAGGATTGGTT
>VXAU01002343.1:315782-353245 GCA_013399695.1 Formicarius rufipectus | reverse complement strand
TTTTTTTAAATTTTTTTCTTTTTTTTTCCTGTTAGTTTTAATTTCATTATTAAGTTGAACTATAGCAATGTTTAAAACCTTAGGGGTGAATCAGTTTAATTTGATTTCTTCTGATAGATGAGGAAAAAAAAATTTGGGATTTGTAATATCATATTCCATATTCTTAAGTTTTTATTTTAACGTGCCTTTCAAACTAAAATAGATTTTTTTCTCTTTTTTAAAATAAAAAAATCCTATTTTATGAAAAAATTAATACCTTTGACTTTTTTTTAATTGGTTGATCACCATTCACATCTATGATGATGATAAGAACAGTTTTCTTCTAACTGCTGATAAAAATCTACACTATTCACACTTTTAATTTAAAAGAGGAGAGAATGCACAACATCTGCGTAAAAATTCCAGAGATAATTATTATTTTAAATCCTGCATTTCTGAGTTTCTGTCCACTTTATTTAATGGAAACCACAATTTCGAGGGTAATCCAAGCTACAAACATTTGTAGAGTCCACTGAGATAAATGCAAAAAGCTCACTTGCAGATGATGGGAAGAAACAGCAGTGTTCAGATCTAACTTTATATCAGTTAGAATTAAAAATATTTTATGGTTATCTCAATCACAAAACCATAGAATGTGCTGGGTTGGAAGGGACCCATCCGGATCATCAAGTTCAAATCCTGCCCTTGCACAGAACACCTGAAGAATCACACCATGTGTCTGAGAGTGTTGTCCAAACCCTCCTTGAACTCTGCCAGCCTTGGTGCTGTGACCACTGCCCTGGGGAGCTGTTCAGTGCCCAGACACTCTTCGGGTAGAAAATGCTTCTCCTGATGTCCAGTCTAAACCCTACATTACTCAGCTTCTTTTGCCATTTCCTCTAGTCCTGTCACCAGTCACAAAAGTAAAGAGATCAGTGCCAACCCCTCCTCTTCCCCTCACAAGGAAATTGTACCTGCAATGAGGTCTCCTCTCAGTCTCCTCCAGCTGAACACACGAAGTGCCCTCAGCCGCTCCTCACACGGGTCCCCTCAAGGTCCTTCACAATCTTCATTGCCTTCCTTTGGACACTCTCTAATAGTTTAATGTCTTTGTTGTGGTGCCCAAAACTGCACACAGCACTCAAGGTGAGGCCTCCCCAGTGCAGAGCAGAGCAGGACAATTCTCTCCCTTGATCTGATGATGATAATGTGCCTGATGCTCCCAGAATATCGTTGGCCCTCCTAGCTGCCAGTCATCTATTTGATGACTCAAATAGAATTACTGTCCATGACCTCTTATCTGAATATTTTTATGAATCTATAAAACACCTGAACTTGTGGCTTTGTGTGTTAATTTGATATAGTAACTAGTATAGTTGCATTCATTTTCCTGTAAGGAAAGATATAGGCTGAGAGAATTGGGATTTTCAGCCTAATGAAGAGAAGGCTTCAGGGTGACCTAGTTGCACATTTAAGTGCCTAAAGGGAGCCCACAAGAAAGCTGGAGAGGTACTTTTTGCAGAAGCATGTAATGACAGGACAAGAGGGAATGACTTCAAACTGAAAAAGAGTAGATTTAGATTAGATAGTAGGAAAAATGAATCTTTACTGTGAAGGTTTTGAGGCAAAGGATTGGAAGAGGTTGCTAAGAGAACTTATGGATTCCCCATCCCTGGAGGTGTCCAAGGTTATGTTAAATACGACTCTGGGCAAGCTGGTCTAGTGAAAGGTGTCCTTGACCCTGTCCCTTCAACAAGGGGTTGAAACTACATGGCCTTTAAGGTCCCTTTTGACCCAAACCATTCTATCATATGAATTGTTCCTTTTTCATCCATGATAAACTGTGACTTGCTAAGTTTAAGCATCTGCTTCTTCCCCACTCCTGAATAAAATTCTTGTTCTTCCCTTGCTAGTCTAATTATTAGCAAATTACTACTAAGAATTGTAGAATAGACCGAAAAAGGGCTAAGGCAGTTGCAGTCTGAAAGCTTGTTGGTCAAATATGTATTTTAATCAACAAGGAATTCTGAAAAAGGCAAACTAAATGCTTGCTTAATATGAGTTAACTGGGGAGAGCACTCTATCTGTTAAATAAAGGCACTCTGGAACTTTTTACAAATCACAGTTCCTTCCTCAGCAACAAAATTACCAAAACTATTGTCATAGACAGGAGTGGGGCAGAGAAACTGAGTAGTCCTTCCCAGCACAGCCAGAAATCTTGAGATTAGTACCCCTGCTTCAAGCAGGAGAATGCTTGAGATCACTCAAGAAGTTAGAACTCTGGATTGTTTTTCTAGAGGTTCCAAGATACTATTTCCAGAGATATTTTCGTCTTGGCATTCTTTATTTTATTTACTTACAGTGAAAATAAATTACCATGGCTATTCAGCAAAGGCATTTTGTGTTTACTTCAGCTACAATGTATGTTGTTAAACTCGCCCAGCAGCCTTAATTCATGGTGACCCCCCCAAAAAAAACAAAACAAAACAACCAAACATTGCAACAGTGTGCAACAAAAGTCTCAGATATATTCATAGACATCAGGTTGAATTTGGGATCCCTAGTCTTTGGAAATCCAGAATGTCAAGTGGAAGATTCAGTCCATTTAAAAGCCTGATTTCACTGTTGTTGGCTGGACTTCGCGAACGAAGATTTTGGGATAAGCCTGTGCAATGGATGTTTTAGGTGAGGCACAGTGTGCGCGGAACTGGCCCCACCCCCTTTACTCCTGAGGTTCATCTTGCCACGGCCGAGCAGCTCGGACGGTGACAGCGAGTTCCTCGGGATTCGAACCGGCGTCCTCAGAGGAGGAGCCGGCTCCAGAGGCAGAGGTTTACACCACTGGGCCAATGCCCACCACAAAGCCTGATTTTATAGCAACTTTCCAAAAGACTTTGCAGAGACATCCTGAATAAACAAATACTTATAAATGTATACCTATAAGAGAGCATTTTTACCATGTTATTCTTACTAATGTCACCTGTAAACCTGGGTATACCTTTATCTCTCTATAAACTGTGCTTTCCATATGCCTTCCAAGCAGACATTTAGCAAGAATTG
Source organism: Formicarius rufipectus (assembly GCA_013399695.1). Taxonomy (NCBI): domain Eukaryota; kingdom Metazoa; phylum Chordata; class Aves; order Passeriformes; family Formicariidae; genus Formicarius; species Formicarius rufipectus. The sequence continues at coordinate 350,206 of VXAU01002343.1, read as the reverse complement.
GGTACTAAATTTTTTGGTAGTTCCTTAAAGTTGTGTATAAATGATAAAGGAAAACATGATAAAGGAAATACAGATTTGTATCTGCCAATATGAGTTTATCTCCCTCTTCTGCTGAAATATGTCTATGGCTAACAATGACATGTACTTTGCAATCTATCTGAAGAACAGGTTCTTAACTTCATTGAAATAAACAAAATTCCTATTCTTGGATTAGTTTTTGATTTGGATAACACTTGTCAAAACTATGCTATGGGACCATTGTCATTAATTGGTATTTTGTTGACTGAATAGTAAAAAGAAACTTGTCAAATTCTTAATTTGGAGTAATACTCATTTAGTAGTATCCCATTCTTACAGACAAAATTCTACACATCAATCACAGCTACTGTGAATGTAACAGCTATTGGCCAGTAAAAATCCTCAGTTAATACTTTAATACTGTCTCTGTAATGTTTAGTATACAGAAAAATAAGTATTCATTGTTCACCTGGCATTACAAGTCATCTAATTCACACTGTTTTTCTTTGGTGGACTGAAATTTTTACGAAAACATATCATGACAGCTGATTTTGACATTTAGATAAATACTTCTTGTGGTAGGATTCAGATTCTTCCATGGTTGTCTAGACTTTCACAAATAAAGACCAAAATGATTGAACAAATCAAATTATTTTACTCTAAGATCTACTACTGTTCAGAGAAATCTTGACATATCTATATTTAAGCCAGGTGTTTAAAGGTAAATTTAGGAAAAGTAAGGTAAGGTAAAGAAATGTCTACTAATTTATCTGAGAACAGAGAGAATGGCCTCTAATACCAAATTTCAAATAAGAACACAAGGCCACTTCACCTCCTAAGCTCACAAGTGCATGAAGGCTGTGCTTTCAACCTGTCTTACAATGCCTCTCTCTCTCTTTTTCTTTTCTTTTCCTTTTTTTTTTTTTTTTTTCTTCCCATGCCTCAATTCTGTGCAAAGGAAATTAATTTGTGGTGGGTAAAATGAAGCAGCAGTGTGGCTTGACAAGCTCACCACCTTGAGTGTGAGCTCAAGGATGTTCATTACTATGTCCTGCAGCTTGGACTGAGAAAGTTTACCTGCTTAAATTATATATTTGGAGAACACATGCAGAAGACCTTGTGTGGAGGTGCATTTGCCTCACATGATGTCTCACATGACTTTTGTTTTGTCGTCAGCATGGCTAGCAAAGGGAAATTAATTTGCTTTTTCCCCTCCAGCATAATTTTGGAAGTTACCACAAATGAATGCAAAATCCTGTCTGCCTGGGGGAAGGTGAGGAGGACTTATAGACTTCAACAAGGAATATAGCCCTAATTGTAAGGATTCTGCTCCACAGTCTTTCCCATGCTGACTTTATCTCTGTCAAACAACAGAATAAATAAGAAAAACAAGGAGACACAGGATGTTGTTAAAGCCTTACATCTACTCTAAGAAAGCCAGGCTAAAGTTCTAGTCCTACTGCTAAATGAAAGCTGCTAACATTATTCCAATTTACAAAAAGTGTGTGAGGGAAGATCCTCAGAGTCTAAATTGAGTACTTGGGAAAATTATGAAGGGGCTGAAGGGCAACCTCATTGTTCTCTGCAGCTCCCTGAGGAGGTAAAGTGGAGGGGGACATGCTGATTTCCTCTGCCCGGCATCCAGCTGCAGGATATTAGAAAACAGTATAAAACCGCACTGAGGAAGATTCAAATGACATTGGGAAGCCTTTCTTTATCTATAAGGTGGTCAAGCACTGGAATAGGCTTCCTAGAGAGATGGTCAATGTTCACTGTCTGCCAGTGTTTGAGAGGCATTTGGTCAATATCCTTAATAACATACTTTAACTTCTGGTGCATGAGCATGAAATGGTCATGCACCTGTAACAGATGGTTGTTATAGGTCCCTTTACGTTTAAATATTTCAGTCTATTCTGATTTGGTCTGTTTCACTCCTATTCTATCTATATTCCAAAAAAAAATGTTGCTTGTTTTGGTTTGGTTAGTTTTGTTTGTTTGTTTTTCCCAGTGAGAGTATGATTTTTGCCCAGTTACAGTTTAATAAAGCATAGTTAGCATTTTTTGTTAGTTTTTTTTTGTTTTGGGTGTTTGGGGTTTTTGTTTGTTTGTTTGTGGTTTTTTGTTTGTTTGTTTGTTTTGGTTTTTTTTGTTTTTAATGTTTCACCAACATTGTCCTTCAGGCATATTGCACCTCTTACTAGCATACTTATCATGTCTATGTTTTTCCTGTAAAGACTCCAGAGAGTCTCTACTTTATAAGCCTCTTGCTTTACTCCTACATTTAGGTAGGAGTCTCTGGCTGTGGATAGTATTTTGTGTTTTGGTTGGCAATCCACTCTGCCCATGGATTATTAGTGTTGCTTTTGTCATATTCCTGTGATCACACCTTGGACTTATACAAGTTTTTTATTAAATTCTCTCATGATTGTTCTTAGATTAGTGGTGTACAAATATAAATTCACTGTATTTTGACACATGCAAAAGTAACTTGCTGTGTTTAATTCAGTGTCCACAAATAGCTAAGTGATTGAGAGTAACATTAAGTGAAAAAAATTTTCTCCTTAATTTAATACAACAAAGTATTCTTTCAATGTTCTTCATCAGGATCAAAAATCTGTATCTCATGCCTTTAGATGAACTACAGAATGACTTTTTATAGATATTTGTTGCAATGGGTTTTATTCAGATTAAGAACTGTCACAATGCAACATACCCTAAAACTACTATCTTCAGCTCTTATTCTGACTTCAGAGTAGAAAGAATCTTCCAATCACGCTTAAATTACCACCAAACTCCACCTCCAATGCTTCAGGCAGAACAGTATTTGTTCTGGAACTTTTGATTTGGTTTGTCTTGCCTCTCAAATGTGAAAGTTTGGTATCTCTCCTAAGGACTATAATCTAAAACTATTTTGGTTAATTTAGAACTGCTGCTATGTAAGGAAAATACTGTCACAGTAATTTTTGTTTTGCTTTGCTCTCATTTAATTCTTAAGACATGAATATTAACTGTATAGAGACTGACAGCCAAAAATATGTCATTCTGTGAATTGGAAAAGGTTATTTTTATTGCAGATGTAGAAGTCTGAATGTTTACACACAATTATATATCAAAAGGCTACAGAACTAAAAAACTTTAAATCTTCACATCTTTCATAATGAGGCTGCAACTGATTAGATTTTGTGAGGAGAACCTAGCTGAACACAGGATCTGCCTGGATACACTCTTTTCCTTTGTACAGATGTCACATTTTGTCATTTCAAAAATACATTTCTATTACAAATATTCCTCAGGAACAACTTTGAGCATCTAATAAATATCAAACCACCTCATCACTGACATAATTTGTGGCTATAAATTCTCTATGGCACCTTTAGCACAAATTAAATTTGCCATCTTTTGTATGGCAACTTTAAGTCATCTTCTCTTTGATATGCAGTAGGTGAAATGTGCATAAAACCAGCAGCCGGAGAGCTTGTTTAGCCTGCTGCTTCTCTGAACTTTTTCATTTCTTGCTGAGCTTGTAGCTGAATTGGGCTTTTAAGATTTTAAGTTGCAACAAAATAATGTGTGATGTTTCCAGTAAAAATAAACGAGTTGGGTTTCTCCAGGAGTCAACAGCTTTTCAAACTTTGCTTTATCACCTGTTCTGCTGATGTTTTTATCTTACCAAGGATGACATACCTGTGCAGGCTTTTCTTTTTATTCCCTCTTATATTTCAAAGCTTTTTTCCTGTATTGGACCTGACACTGAAAATTCTTTTGTGTTTTCCTTGGTGTCTCAGAGGCTTAGTGGACCAGCACAGTAGCAGGACCTTTAGAAATTTCTTCTGTACCTCACAGAGAAGCTTCAGGAAGGGCCATAGAGTTGTCACTGTGACAAGTCAGAGACCCTTGTGGTTAAACATTCTCTAGAGCTTTTGTTTCTGAAGATGACAGCAGGATGGGTAAACGGATTTCTTTCAACCACAAGGCCTTAAAGATGTACACGGTCATCCTGAGGTCATGTGCTGGGGTGATGCTGTGCTAAGAAATTGGCTAATTCCCCTTATTTCACTACAGCAGATACGTTTGATGAAGGGCTTGACAGTTAACAGCTTGAAAAAAAATCAATTGTTGGCAAGCTTATTAATGTTAAATACTTAAACATCTCATAGAAACATGTAATTTAAAAACAATTAAACATTTATTGAGTGTCAAATACCAGTGAATGACTGATGAAGCATTCACTAATTGAGTAGAAATTTTGGGGCTACTGTGATGTTAGCAGTGAAATGAAAATTCATTACAAATAAAATGGGAGTTTCGAGGCATTTTAAAGGCAATTTTCCATACTGATTGCTGTGAGCTAAGTAGTCTTATTTTGAAATTAATTTAGGGCCTGTTCCTCCAAATATTGCTATGAACAATACAGTGACTCTAATGTGACTATTCAAAAAGATATGTGCTCCTTGCAAGAGTAAAGCAAAAAAAAAAAAAAAGTATGGACATTCATCATCTTGAAAAGTCATGATGATTTCACTTTATACAACTACCTCTTTTTTTCTCTCTGTGTCCTTTGGCCCTTGTAAATTTCTCACATCTGAGAAAGTTTGTTTGAATTGTTTTTCTTACATGTTATTGAGGTGTTTCTTTCATTATTTTGGAGGTCTGTTTTGTGTAAGCTCGGCTGTTGACGATTTCACATAATTGTTCATTTATAATACTTTTTTTTTAGTTGTTCTCTAATGTTAGACCCTTTAATCTTAAAACACATTTTCATTACAAATTTAAATTGCACATAACAGATAGAGGGATAGTTTAAAATTTTGAATGAGAAGAATAGATGTTTTGTTTATCTGTTATGTATTGTGCTTGGTAACTCCTTGTGCTGATTTGAAAAGATAGTTAAGGGGTGAATGACACAATAGTGAGGAATTAAAATTTTTTCAGTGTCTTATCTATAGAAGTAGCTATTCACTTGGGCAAATCAAATGGAAACCTCAGCTCTCGGATAAAATCTGATGTAATGAATCTCTGCTTAGAAATTATTTCATGTCCATTTCTTTCCCTCTGCCTCAGCAAATTTAAGAGCCGTTTCAAAGACTTTACCTTTATTCTCTACACTGGTCAATCAAGTTGGAAAGACTTGGAAGATAAGGCTGTGTGTGGCAGGAGTGAGTGCCTCTGAATTCTGCACTCAGTGGCAGTGTAGGGCCTACAGAAGTACTGACGACAAACAATGAGAAATGAATGACTGAAAGATTTTTTTCACCACGTTTGCAGGTTGGGGACATAACTGATAAAAGCAAAGGGTTATTTCTTTCTGCAGATTTAGAAACTGAGTCATGTAGATTGATATTTTGGATATTGAAAACCTGCATAGTAACAGGCATTGGTAGAGACAAACCACATTTTCCAAGACTGATTTGAACACTGAGCAGCAAACAACATTCTGCATGTAAGGACTGCAAATAACTATTGTCTTCAGAGAAACCAGTGAACACTGAAGGATCTGACAGACAGGTAGCTCTATGCATTTAGAGGCACAGAGGGCTGTCAGAAGAGGAAAGACAAGATTTTGACAGTTTTAGTGAGCATCTCATACTGCTTGCAGCTGATCTGTTTGGCCCCTAAGATGCATTTCATGTTTTGTCTGAGCAGCTTGACAAACCTACAACATTGGAGAGATCTCCTTGTTCGTTTATTGTCATTTGAAAATTGCTGTCATAACTTCGCGAAACAGCCCATGTGCCGTAAAGTAGTTGAAGTGTGAAGTCATGTAAGGAAAGCTGGTGAAGCAGACCTATTTTCTGTCCACTATAACATACTGTTGAGAGTTTTCAAAAGTGCGTGTTGGCAATATGGTTGAGAGGAAGCTGAGTGTTTCAAGTGGCTGATGTAGTTTCTTGTTGATCAACTGGCATGTTACCACAGAGATTCTAGCATGGCTGGTATGTTGGTGAGGTTTTACTCAAACTGTTGTCTAGGACACTTCAGACGGGGGAGGAACTAAATACATGACACATCTTTATGTCTCTGACCTACAAATAACAATAAAGGGCATTTTAGGACAAAATTTTGACTAGTAGCTGCTTGGTGTTTAGAAACCTGCCTGCATTGATCTTCCTTGAGCAGTGAGAGTGGCAGGCAAATGCAGTTTGACTTCGCCCACACAAAACCTACCACATGCAAATGATCCTGCCAGGAAAGTGCAAGTGCAATCCTATGTGTTGACAAAGTGGGACTGGCTTGAAAACCTTTCAGAATGTAATCCAGAGTTACTCTTGATACAAATAAGTTCTTGAGTCTTGAGGGTTCTTCTTTTATAGCTTTATGTATTTCCAATGGCAAGAAGCTTTTAGTGGCACAGCTTTAAAAACACTTAGACTCAAGGGGATTTTATCAGAAGCTGTACTCAGGCAGTGAAGCCATCCCAAAAATTTTTGCCCCCTCTATAAAAAAAAAAAAAAATTAAAAAAAAAAAAAAATTAAAAAAAAAAAAAAATTAAAAAAAAAAAAAAATTAAAAAAAAAAAAAAATTAAAAAAAAAAAAAAGAGGGAAAAAAGTGTTTAGGGGGACAAATGTGGCAAAACCTCTACCAAAATTAATAAAAACCAAAATCTGTTGTTTTTTTTTCTTTTTTAACACATTGGTAATAGGAGATAGACCTGACATTCTGTATAGCCGAAAGCAGATAAAATATAAAAGACCAAGACAGCAAAAAAGTGAAATGAATACTTTACACCCCTCTTTCATCTTGAAAGACCTTTGTTTCTACTCTGGAACCAGTTTTTGGGGCAATTTTGTTTGTTATGTGGGTGTATTAGGATAGCAAATGGTTTCAAATTGAATTGATACTAAAACCAGCTTTGAATAAGTCACCAAAATGCACAGAAAAAATTAACGGAAATTTGTTAAAAATTTAAGGAAGTGCAAAACCCAAATAGCTGAGCTAGTCAGCCCTAATACGTAGTCTCATGATTAAAGCTGCATTAGTGTCACAGAGTAAGATGATTAGTGCAATGACAGTATTTGAGGGAGGTTCCAGGAGATGTCATGGTAATGGCAGACTACTTGTGCAAAAACATTGCTGGGCAATCTTCTGGGAAAAAACAAAACAAAACAAACAAAAAAACATCAAAACAAACAAAAACAAACAAAAACAACCAAACAAAACCAAAACCAAAACCCAACAAAAACAAAGACAAACAAAACCAAACCAAAACAAACAAAGCAACAACAACAAAACCAGAAACACAAAAAAACTCCAACCCTTATCATTCATATGAATAAATAGTAGACATTAAGGAAGAGTTACGCGGATGTGGTTAGGAAAAACTACTGTAGCTCTTTGAAGAAGACTGTAAGCATATGCACAAGGGACAAGCATGACAAGTTGACATGCTCTGCTTGGATTACTAGAAGTTACTTGACAAAGTCCTTTCTCAAAGGGTCTTAGAGCAATTCAGCTGCTGTGGCATAAAGGGTAAGGTCATCACGTTTTTAAAATAACTGACTTAGGAGATGGAAATCACAGAGTTTGAGTAAATGGTCAGTATTCTCTATGGGAGAAGGTTGACAGAAGAGGTTCACAGTATATGGATTGGGTCAACTTTGTCCACAAATGATAAGGGAAAAGGGATGAACAGGAAGGGGACAAAGTTTACTTTTGACAGTAATGAGGTAAATAAAAAGGTTGTGAAGAGCTCAGCAGGGAATGGGTAATAAGATGGCAAATTATGTTTCCAAATGATAAACAGAGCAGGACAAACAGTGTGTAGGGAATTATTATGAATAAAATAAGCTGATCATTGTCACATGAGTTTATAAAGCTGTAGCACATCCGTGCCTTGAAAACTCTCCATGGTATCCGTTCACTCTTTTAAAAAGTGGTAAAATAAAATAAAAGAACTACACACAAACAGTCTATGGAAGACTCAAAGGTATGTAATTGCTTCTGTGAGAGAAGTGATAAGAATTGAGCAAGTATCTTCCTCAGAAAGAGGGTAAAAAAAGGGTAACTAAAAATATTTTAAAACAAAACATCTAATCATAAGTGAAATGGTAACAAACATATATGTATTATAATCTGGAGAATTTCTTTTGATTGTTTTTTGTTCAAGAACCTGCCAAAATCCAATTACTTTATTACTCACCAGACAGAAAACAGGAAGAGGTGGTTCTCCTCAGAGTGCATAGTTAATCTGATGCACATGTGAGCTCAAGGGAAAAATTAATAAGTTTGTTAAAGAGAAATTACTAATTAATTATTAATAGATGTACATCCTTTTTACTCCCAAATGATCTAACTACAAATTTTTAGGGTGTATGAAGAACTGATTCAGCTTGTTCTGTTCTGTAGACATCTATTGGCTACTATTGGATGTAAGAACATCCTAAACTAGAGTGGTATGTGTTGCTCTCAGATTTGTTAAGTTCCATGATTCTGGTAGGTACCTAAATAATACAGCCTCAAATACAATAACAAGGGCAATTATTTACTCTTTTTTGGAAATATTTTATGGTAGGACATCTAACATATTCAAGAAAGTCATCCTGGAGAAATTCTTCCCTTTTTGCTTACTACACAATTTAAAAATAGAGGAACCAGTTGTTTATGTTTAGTATGATAGTTAGTCTATTGATTAAGTTAGTCTCTCAATAAAACAACCAACCTGCAGTGAAATTCCCTTTGAAGTTTGGCAAAAAACGTAGTACGAGACCAAGGTGAAGCCTTTAAAAGACTTTAATAGAGTATATAATGTAAACAGGAAAAAAAAAAACAACAAACAAACAAACAAAAAAAAAACCCAAAACATTTCTGAGCTCCCATTCAGAAGACAGGAAGATTCCCAGCTGCCAGAAATCCAGGAAAAGGCAGCAGTAGCAGTGCAGCTTGCTTCCATGCTGTCCATTCAATTTCTTAAAGGTATGGTGCTATGTAATCTGCAATTTATCTACCTAAAAATTATAAATGGAACACATTAGACATCCACTTGGACTGCTGAGAAAGGAGTCTGGCCCAGTCATCATAGCTACCCGAGCAAACAGTAGCTGTCATACAAGATTAGATTACCTGTCAGAAGGGTCTGATGAATTACCATCTGATTAAAGCTCCATATTTGCATCTTGCCCAGAACACTGCTTACCTATGCATAAATACTGGAGGCATACTATTTGTTGTATATGAAATAGGTATGAATTACATACCTCATAAAATTACACATTAAAAATATTTTAAATATTGTTTTAAATTTGATATAACTTGTCATTTGGTCACATGCAAAAATGACTTCTTAATGAACTTTGAGATTTGGATTACTCAGTTACCATATGCAAATTTACAGTTAGATCAGGCTGGAAAATGGTCTGTAACTCCTCTTAATTTTTTTGAAAGAAAAGCTTTCTGATATATACAACTTATTGACACAAGTATTTGGACATTTTCCTCAAACATGAGAAAGGAATTATTTAAAATAAATAAATAATGGTAATAAATAATAATGGTAATAAATAAAAAGTGGTATTATTTAAAGTAAAATGTTAGAAATATTAAAAGAAAAGTGGTCTGAGTGGATTTCTTAGCTCTAAAAATTTTCAGTGTCATGTTTTTGAACATCACTTCATACTGCTAATTTCCTGTTAACAAGCATTGATTCAGTCAGTGCCAACTCTTCTGTAAAAACAGAATAAGAATTCATAGTGCAGAAAAAATATGAACTATACAGGAAAGACATCATCCACTTTTCCTAAAATTAGCATACCTATCAAATCTGTGTGTGTGTGTATTTGATTTCAAGAAAATTAAAGGGAAAATTATGTTTTCCTAATTCTGAGCATCTAAGAGTGAGATTTATAGCTTATGGGTATTACACAACGATTTTACTGGGATATAAAGGATACTGTAGCATAATTAAACACCCCACATTTGCTTTACAGAAATGGTATTTGTATGAAGAAACTGAAGTATTATGTGTTATCTGATGTCTTTGTACATCCAGGTTCCTAATCTGTGTGTCCAGACATTTAGACACACACACAAATATCTCCTCTGCAAGATTCATGGATTTAATACATTTGCATGCAGCTTTGCTGTACAAGATAAAGACATTTGCTTTGTGTTTAAATCTACTCCTATGTGTCTCTTGAATGATTAAGGTCACAGGCTGGCTCTGTGGTGTGTCTGCCTAGGAGTACTAAGAGAGAAAGACTATTTAGAGAGATCCCTTCATCTCTTTTTGCAGGTATGGGAATGAGTTAGAATACTTTTGTTGGACCTCAGATGAGGAGGTCTGCCTATGCCTGTCATAGTGTAACATCTTATTCTCTGAATGCCAGACCTCCGGAAGAGCTCTTCCCAGTATTTCTGGAGGATGGCATTTCAAAGCATAGGATTTCCCTCTCCACGGAAATGCTAATGCCATAAGAAAGACTCAGGAAAAAAAATAAATAGTCAATTTGTATTTTTCCACAGAAAGGAACTATTATGGCTTGATTCTTCAGAAAACAAGACAGAGCAACACATAAAAAATGCAGTCTCAATAACTGGCAGACCCTTGACTGAATGTGCCCTGCAGGGAATCTGTGAGTATAAAATTGCCATCAGAGTATGTGGTGGAGTGGTAGAAAGCCCTCACAAGACATTTCAAATGCCAGTTTTCAGGACTGCAGATCGCTTTCTCCCTTCTGCAAAACCAGTCATCTGAAATAAACATTTCCACTAGAGATGGAGGCTCCTGGGGCTCTTGACTTTGGGAGCCTGGATTCCCTGTAGAGCCCAGCTGGGAGCTCATCTGCATGTCCAGGCTTCTTTGCAACCCCAAGGACCCAGTGGCTGAGATGGCAGAAAGCAGGCAAGCATCTTAAGAAAGTTTGTTGAAAATAAACTGACCCTGTGAAGCCTTCTGGTTTCAGTGTTTCTACATTTTTCAGTGAAAAACTGTTCACTTGGAAACTTCTTGACCGTTTTTTTCTGGAAGCTGCAGTTTGAGTGAATTAAACATGTACTATGAGAAATGACAACAGATCATAGGGTTGAAATGGGTAAAGGAAAACTGCTGATGGGGTGAACAAAGTATTCAAATAATGTTTTCTGTGTTTTGGGTTGGCATTTGGTTTGGTTTGGGTGGGTTTTTTTTGAGTTTTGTTTTTTTTTTTTTTTTGTTTTTTTCCAAGATGGTGCAATTTATGTTCTTTTTTTGTCGTTTCAGGCATGCAACTCTAAATCACAGCTCATGGCTGCAAAGCACACAAGCAACATGAGTGACATTATAGATCACAGCTCACTTTGTGCATTTCTTTTATTTAGGCAAGATTTTGGGCTGGATAATACACAGATAATATCATTAGCTTTATATATTAATATATGGGTTAAAGGAAAATTATATGAAATTGCAATCAGGAGTTTATATAAAAGTAGAAGCATGAGTATGAAGAAATAGAAATAGAATAAAATAGAAAACATTATTAGGATGTTGCTTGGAGAACCAGTTGTATAATGCCTTTGGGGATTTGTGGCAGAATTTCCTTTGAAAACATGAGTCTGCATATTTTGATATCAGGTGGCCTGAGTACTTTCTCAACCATGTGGTGGGAGCCACAGATGCTCAGGAGAAAAAAAAAAGAAATCTGGGTACCTGGCCAGACATCTCTATTTGAAAACTAGTGGTTAGGTAAGTGGTTTACTTAAAAGCTCAAGTTTTGAATCCATGCAGAGTAATTACAGACATTTTGAAGGAAAAATAACATTAAGCTGTCTTGCTTGGAAAAGATTTAGCGTAGTTGATAGAGTAATTACCTAAAAATAGTTAATCTATTGCAGGTGTGCATATGCTTGAGCATATTTGCTTTACTCAGCAGAGTTCATCCAGCTTTTAAGTGCTGTTGGCTCAGAGCTTGCAGGCTCCAGCTCTAACATGGGTTAACAGCATGGGGCTTATTATGAGCTTTCATGGCAGCAAGCAGGTAAAAGCAAAACTTCAAACCCATTTTTCTTTGTTGGGAGAACCCCCTAAAGGAGTTCAGAGGAAATGGTGCTGTCTGTCTGACACAGTTACAGTCAGTCAGCAGTCTAGTGCCTCAGCAAGTAGTACTGCAGTCACTCAGTAATTTATGTGCTTCATACCTCGAGGGCTATAAAATAATCTGTATTATATACAGCAACAGCTGACTTGTTAAACAAAAGGATTGAATGCATTTAACACAGGCAGGGGTTCATGTGGATTGTGTGTCACCTATGCAGTACCTACATAACAGAAAATGCAGAGCAGCTGCTTCTGTGGGGAGAGGTTTGGATATTTTTTTCCTAAAATTTTCCACATTAACTGGGTTTGGAAAACATACTGCAATACAGACGTTGTACTCTTTTAAAACAGGGTTAAGTTCCAACTAATATCTGAGTTAGAAAAATTATATCTGAGTTTAAAAAAATATAGATCTGTATGACTACACCTCTAGATATCATTTGACCTACTTATTGTAACATATTTCAGGCTTGAAAAGAAACGAGTTTAATGTTAAAGGCTTTATGACTGGCAGAATAACCAATCCCAGTTCTACTACTAGCCCATGAAATAGAGGCATGACCATCACGACAGACTCCTAGAAATGCTGAACATGCTCTGGTACTGGGCACAGGTGGGTATCAGCAGAACAGCCTGGGGAGCAGAGATGAGGAGACTGCCTTTCTTCTCAGCAATACATAGCTGAGGTCACAATCTTTATATAAAGGCCAGGGCAAGCTTACTCTGGCATCCAGGGAAGCTGAATGTGCAGAGCACACTCAGAGGTGCTGGGCAGGTACTTGGTCTTCACCTCCTGTGATCTAGAGGTGTGTGACATTGGGAGGCATGAGCCCAGCTGACCAGTATGGAGTCTGATCTCAGTTCTTACCTATAACATAATTGATACACATAGTAGGCATTTAATTCAAGCTGCAGCTAAGGAAGTGGATGGAAATATGGTGGATTCAAAGTCCAATGTGCTAAATCCAATATGTGCTCTGGTAGTGAAATATGACCTAGTCTGACCAGTGCTGTCTTCAGCAGCCTCTGTTGGCCAGACTCCCACGAGAGCTCAATTCATTTTGAAGCTGCTTTTTTCCCATCAGAGTCTTCAAGAAAAGAAGACTGCAGAAGTGCCATTTCTTAAATACACAATTATTTGAGGGGATGACCTTAAGCAAAGAGAAAAACAAAAAACTGCAACATACTGCTTTTTATGTATCCAGGTTCTCCCCAGGTAACGGACAGGTTTACTTGACTGCATTGTACTGCATTCTGCACTGTTATAAAGGGCTTATTTGTAGCTGTCAGTGTCTTTTGTGCAGTGATGACTTCCTCTGAAAATTCATAACTATATAAGTGTTTCTCTAGACCGATCTTTGCAAAACATAGTTTTGAAAAATATAGGCTTAACGATATAGAAAAAAATTATGAAAATGTTTTTAGTTCACTAATAATGTCACACAAGTATTATACAGAGGTTAGAGTCTGGACTGTGTAAAACTTTTTCAGAATATTCACTTCAAAGCCAAAACACTGTTAAAGAGACATATAGAACTTTTTAACTCAGGTATTTCACAGAGTGTCTGTTTGTGTATGTTTGTCTGTGTGTTTCCTATTTCTCCTTAATATTTTCCCTTAATATAATGCTCTCTTTCTCCCATGGTTTCTACTGAATTTATGAAAAGCCATTGAAGTTATACACTATTTTCTCTTGTTCACTCATGACCAGTACAGAGACAGAAGAATTCATGGTCTAACTGGCAGTTCATTGACATTTGCTTCACTCCATGCCTAAAAATCTGTCTAGAGGCCAGAAACTGGAGGTCTTATCACTTACTCATCGTAGAAGTTTACAGAGAAGTATACCCATCCACCTGTATCAGGCCACTGGTGGAGACATCCAGCTTTATTCCAAACAAAGTAATATCAGAAGATTAATAGTTTCATTTGGGGAATGCTCTCCTGCATTTAATTAATTTTACTGAAGCCACAGTAAAGTCCTGAACCAGTGTGACCTTAACACCTCTGGTGTGCTGACAGTCTTGTTCTGAGCATACATGGTTATCTTCACACAGTGCCATGTATTCAGCCAGGCTAACTACCATCTAGCATTGATGGATGTATAGTGGGATACACCTTCCCAACATTTTTTAGCTAATAACCTGCTTGTAAAATAAGAGACACCTTTTGATTCTTCTTACCTTACCACTCTCTTCTTTTTCTGACTCTAATTGAAGGGCTTTGTTTATATTTCCCTGGGTTGTACTTAACTCTGAATTTTCTGGAAGTGAACTTTGCAATTTTAAAAAGCAAAAGTAGAGAACTTTTAGAAAAGGAGCATAAAATATCCTGTTCCTTACCATCTTCTTTGTGAAAACAGAATACTTAGGAATTTTGAAAATCTATCCACTTTGCTACCTAATTATAAGTAGCCAATGTTTTTCATTAGTATTAAAAAAGAGACTGATGAAGCAATATTCACTAGTTGATCTTACAGATAGATTTCTCTTGAAAGGTCTTTCATACTTATTTGAATAGGGGAAGATTTTCATTTTAATTGAGAAATTGTATTGATGGTTTAATTTCCTGTCAGTAAGATCACAGAAAATAAATATGTGTTTTAGAGCCACTGGGACAAAACCTGGTAGAAACCTTCTAAGTTTTCTAGATTTCTGCAATTAAACCAAATGCTGTTCTTTCTAAGTAGTTAAGTATGCTGAGATAGAAAATAAATTTTAAAAAATCAGCTATATTTATAGCAGATTAATAACATCTCTGTCTTGTTCAGCAATGGCAATAGAACAGATATGAGGCCCTTGAAAAGTTCTTCCAGTTTGAAAATTTCAAATTAAAACTTTGGGATGTTTCCAAAAGGAAAATATTTTTTAATCTTGTTAATTTTTTCACAGAACTTTTCATCAAATATAGCAAATTTTAACCTTTTGCACAATTCCCCAAGGCAGCTTGAACTACCTTCCAAGAATGTCAATTGCACGCAACACTTTCTAAATGTTGCCCATCTAACACGTTTCTGGGTCCAGAACCCCTCAGATTTCAAAGCAAAGTGTATGAAAGTGTCACTGGAGAAGATAGGTGGGAAGTACATTTGGGATGAGTGTGTGATAAAACGAATTATAACAAGGAGAAGCAATAAAAAGAAAGTTGAGCAATGGTAGGTTACAGTATGAGGAGCAGAAAGAAACTGTCAGATACAGCAACTGAGACTTGTTTTGAAACAAGGGAGAGTGAGAACAAGGTGGCTGCTGAGAAAGCTTGTTTGTATGAAAGAACCTGTCTAACCTGCCAAGCAGGTTAAAGCAGTTTTGCAGAGGTCAAAGTTTTTCACTGACCACTTGAACTCTCTTCTGAAATCCACATTTGAAAGAGTACAGCTTTGAAAAAAAAACAGCATATAGAGTTAATAATATAAAGTCTTTAGTGCTACTAGATTGGACTTTTTCTGTTTTGTTTTGAAAATTAATATTATGATAGTTCAAATCAACAAAGGGGGTTTTGCTCTCACTATTCCAATAAGCTGTGAGGACATTGGTTTGTAATCATTAGAATATTGTTTATGATGCAATTTTAAAATACTCAATAATGCCCTATGTTTTGATTTGAACAATGGTACTGTTTACCATCATCATATGATAAGCCTAAATTTCTCTTCTACAAAACTGACCCATATATTCTTGGCTTTGTGATAGCATCATCTTTGGGCAGCATAGAAATCATCACTGGACTGATGTCATCACTATTAAAAGAGTCAAGTGGACTCTTTTAATAGAGTCCACTAGTGGAAGCTAGTACCTGACTTTGAAAGATTTTGTGCCAATTTGTGGGTTTTTAAAAAGTCTTCAAAGGTGGCTGAAGAAGTCAGAATATACTGGTTAAATAGAGCCTTGTCTGACTTCACAATTGCTCTGATTAAATAAATTGTGCCACTTTTCTGAAGGAAGGAATAACTTGCCTGTATGGATGGTATAAGAGCGTTTGACGAGTAAAGTTACTCATGCCATGCAGTCTACAGAAACTGTGCTTGCATTTGGAGAAAAAAGTGGGAAGAACACAGTAAATAGCAGTCCATTGTGTCACTGGCAATTACCTCTATACATGTCAAGCAATTTCTATGAATGTAACTTTGAAGAGTTGAGTGTGCTACCACAGTGGCACTTTTCTGACCTCCTGAAGAGCATTTTCTTTCCTTCAGGACATGAAGGAGCATATTGGTTCCACAACTGAGATGACTATATTACTGTTATTTTCTACAAGGTTTCATGTTTTGTGGGTTTTGTTTTGGTTTTATATATTTATTTTTTTTTCCCCCCAAATCAATGAGACTGATACCCAGTCTGGATATAACATTTGGGGGACTCATGGTGAAATTTAATCTCAAGTCATAGTTAGGACATAATGCTGTGGTATAGCCTCACTGCTGTCTTCTAAATGTCTTGAGTGGGATCCTGAGGAAAGAGATCAAATGGAATCAGGAACCATTTTGCCAGGGACTATGGTAAGAGCTGAACCATTCCTCTGCACTGAGACCAAATGTAAAGAGGAGGATTTGAATAACAGTGTGGTAATTTTCAGCCTGAAGTCAACAAACCCAGTAGTAAAGGCAGAGTAACTAAAAGCATTTTGAGCAAGATGTGCAGAACTCCTGGCTGTACAAGACTCTGTGTGGCAGGCGTTGGCCGAATGGTGTAAGTTGCCGCCTCTGGAGCCGGTTCCTCCTCTGAGGACGCGTGGGAATGGATTCAGAATGTCACTGATAATGTTTTGACCACTGAAGTGTTTAATGTTGTTTGAAATGTTTTTGCCTTCTCCATGTGTTTCCTTCCCCCCGGAGGCCATGTCTTCCCCTTCCCAGAATCCATGTGTACCCCTTCCCAGAATTCTCCATGTGTTTCCCCCCAGAATCCCCTGTGTTCCTTCCCAGAGATCCTATGTATCTTCCCAAGACCCCCCCACTCTGAGAGCAGAGGGGCAGGGTCCACCTTGTTACCTGAAATCCTTCCCCACCTCTATGTTAATTCCCTCATCCCTATTGGCCCAAAGCCACAACAATCCTCTTTCCCCCCATTGGAGTATTTGAACTCCCTCCAAGGGCTATAAAACCCCCTGTTTTGCGAATAAAGCTCTCTCTGTTGGCACCCTCCCCAAGCTGTGTGGTCTCTGTGTCCTCTGCCCAGGGCTTGGCAACCACGTGTTTGGAGGGAGCAGGGGGAGGACCCCTTCCTCCTAGGCTCATGGACTGAAAACCTGACCTAGGAGACTAAACTCATACTGCTGCGACCTCAGCACTACCAACACCACATCTAATGAGGCTCAAAATATATCCCAACCGGGATAAGGATGCTGGTTTGAATCCCGAGGAACTCGCTGTCGCCGTCCGAGCGTGCTCGGCCGTGGCAAGATGAACCTCAGGAGTAAAGGGGGTGGGGCCAGTTCCGCGCACACTGTGCCTCACCTAAAAAATCCATTGTGCAGGCTTATCCCAAAATCTTCATTTGCAAAGTCTAGCCAACAACAACAAGACTCTGCAGGAACCCATGATTAGACAGCTTCTGAAAATGTAAGCCAAATTTCCTTTTCCAGGTGTAGAACAGTTATAATGGCTCTTGTCACTTCTGAAGAATACTTTGACAGTAGTACTACATGGATGCCATGACTTATGTACAGTACAAATAAGACTTTTTCATGAATGATACTTTATAAAAGAACAAGAACTCCTTACTTTCATCATCATGGCTAGACTTCTCAAACGAAGATTTGGGAGGGTTTTACCCACGCTTACTGCAAGTGCACTGATGGCTGATAAGGCCAATGCAAGATAATAATCTCACACTGACTCCTTACTTTAATTTATAATGAAATACATTCTTGTATAAAGAAACTGCTAGTTCAGAACTAATGCAAAAGCTTATTGATTTTGTCTTCAAACATTCCCAGATCCATTGCTGTTGCTGGGATGAAACAAATTCTGAAGTATTTTCTAATTTCTGTGGTTGTCTCAGTAATTGACATTGTGTCATTCTCTCTTCTACTTAGTCTCCAACATTCTTTACTTCAGGCTGCCTGAACTATGAGTTCTTACACTTATGAGTGTAAGAAGTCTCTTTTGACCTTGGACATGTTTTCAGTTTATGTGAAATGCAAATTGCTACTTTCAGTCTCAGAGGGAAATATGCTTTTATGAGTACCTTTTGTAGGTCTTCATTCTCTGTTTGGCATATCACCTAGAAAATGTCATACAAAATGTTTTGAGCTAAATGAGGAGCATCTGCAGCTTTGAAACAAAGGGTGTATGTGTGGGTTATAAAATAAAAACCAGTTGCCAATGATATGCAAATTGCAAATTGTTCATAACTTCCTTTGAATTTTGGTAAAACACTTGAGTATTTGTCTGAAGCCTCTTCAAATGTATTCAAATGCTTTCTGCCTATAAGTGCAAGATTGTGATGATTTTATATGGACTGCAGGTAAGGTGTTGCTTCACAGGTAATCTGACTAAAGTAATGAATCAAGGCAAATGCAATATGGTTCTTAATCACCAGAGACTTTTCAGGAGATCTCCAGGATATTTTTGAGGTCATACTACCTTTCCCCTCCTCCCTCCCCACATATATTGGGAACAATATTCCACAGAAAATCTGTGAAAAATGCATCTCCATTATGTGCTTGGTCCTCCTATTAGCATGATGTACAGTAAAAATATGAATACAGCACCATACTGAATGTGCTTATCTTTGCCTGCACAACTTCTTAAATGGATTTGAGCTGATGTTGACACTTAGGAACCAACTAGCTCACCATTATATCCACATAACCACATCATCCTAGAAGAATCTATTATTACTACAAAAAGACAAATTTTAACATTCCTGAACTGTGTCTCATCTCTTCAAGTGTTTGTATATTCTTTTTTTCTGCTTTAGCTCACAGGTATTTAGCTCTTCTCCTGCTATTTTTGTTTTGTCCACAAATTGTTTTGAGAAAGCAGTCCCTCTGCTGGGTGTTGTGCTTTGTAAAGGTTCAACAGCTATTCAGTTATAGAGCAATGCACAGACCCTCAAATTCTAATTAACTAAATAATGCATAGAAAGACTAAATAAATGGGCAAAGAGCAGAAACAGACTTTGAAACAGAGGTCAGATACTAAATGAAGCAAGTCTGTAGGAGACTCTCTTGTAGACGGAATATGTGGATGTCTTTACAAATATGTGCATGGTACTATTTGTGCCTTTTTCACCTTTAAAACTACTTGTTATTGAAGAAAACTACGCTTTTATTCAGTTTTTCCTGCTACCCTGAAGACAGGGGAAGACATTATTAAAACATTCAACTAAATGCACAGCCACTCAAGCTACATTCCCCAGTGCATGCTTGCTTGGACTTCATCCCTTTTGAAGGGAGAAACATTTTCTTTTCCTATTGTAGTCTTATAAGAAAGCTAATTGGTTTGGCCCTATAAGGGAAAAGAAGGCATCAGATTATTTCTTTCCCAGTGGAAAAAAAAAAAAAAAGAAGTTAATTATAAATCTGATATTGTCACTCAGCAGAAGATAAAACTAAATCTGTCATCTTGGATGACTGCTTTCCTGTCACACATGAAAGCAAGTGAGAGAGAGAAAGTTCTGTCTGTTTGCTCAGCAGTAGTCCATTTGAGGAGACAAAAGAAGAACTCAGCTTCAGTAAAGGTACGTCAAACACCAGTGCCAGGAGGCATTTGCAAGCATCTCAAATGAAAGAAAAGGGAGACCCCAAACTCATGTAGGCAACATTGCCATAAGCACAATTAGTACAGTTGAATCAATACTAGAGAAATGTACCTTCAGGCCTCAGTTGCTCAAAAGGTATGAACTATGAGAAAGGTTCTCTACTGGGAACAAAAGAACGACTTATCAAAATTTCAGTATAAGTGTTACAGTCAAAGCCTTCCACAGTGTTTTCAACTTTTGCTACATGAATATTTCTGTTAATATTAACCCTAATTAAGAAACCGATCTCCAGATAAAAAGGTATATAGCAATGGTTTCACCTTTCATGGTCAATTTTTTTTTTTTTTAACTCACATCTGTAAATTAATGGGAACATCTTTATTTTATAGTTAATTCACGGACTACTCACCATGACAAAAGCTGCAAGAAAAATTGATTCATCTTTCATACTAAATTGGCTTGTTATTTCAGGACTTTAGGAGGACTTTGTGGTCCAAATATAGAAATGTGCAAAGGATAATGTTTAAGCTATTATCCTTTTTAAACATAAATAAAATAGGTAACACCATGCAACAGACTAATTTGTGCTTATCCAGGAAATCTTAGTGCCATGCTTTTGTGATTTACTTGAAGAGATTGTACAGAGCAATAATCACTGTACAGAGCAATATTCACTGCTTAGAGCTTGAAAGAGAATAGAAGCCTCATCTAGGGGAAACTGCCTTGTGGAAAGATTTGGAAAATCTATCTCAATCTGAGCAATTCTGAAGGCAAGGGCTAAAAAATGGCCCCATAAAATGTTTCTGAATGAGGGAATACACTTGCCTTTGATGAAGTTACTAAGAATCCTTGCAGATTTCCAAGAATCAGAGAAATTTTCAAGGTTGTCAGTTGAAAATAACTTGTGAAAAATGTATATTCAGGGAAAGTGCATTCATGGACACATGTAATATATATTTATGCTGTAAAACGACTTCCATGTGTGGCAAGCCATTGCATTTCTTAGAGAAACAAAAGGTGAAAAATACATCACTAGATTACTTTCTCCATACCCTTCCAGGGATATGATTTTAGAAAACTGTATACTTTTTGAGTGTCCTGAATGACTGACAGCAATTTCATACCCACGGTAACAATGTTTTTCTTTAAAAATTCAATTTGGTATGAGCTATAGCACTCTAAGCATTAGCATCTTTCTGTGAAGCAGTAAGTTTCTTTAATCTTCTTAGACGATGACAATCACTAGCCTTTCCACTTTGTGCCTTATGTCATCACACATGCTTTGATATTAAGTTTCCCCTCAAAGGCACTACCAGAATTTCTATATTTTAATTTTTCATAAATTTCTAAAGCAAACATTACTAGCATCTTCACACACAAACATATCCAATATAGGAATTCTCTCAAGGTGGTAGTAGACCTGAGTAACTTCCCCTGTACATCACAATTTCTTAATAAAAAATATCGGGTATTAATTGGAGTCTAGAAACCTCAACCCTTGGTAAGAAAATGTTGGAAGACAGAAGATATGCCTTGCTTTGAAAAAGATAAAATACGATAAATATAAGACAGGAAAAAAAACTAACTTCAGGAGGGAGTTACTATGCAGAACTTTGTATTATGTAAAAAAAAAATAAAAATTAAAAAAATGTAGGTGTATCTGTATTTCTGTTGCATTGATATAATGGAAAGTTCTGTAGCAGTGACTTCCTCTTAAAAGAAGTTCGTGTGTATATATATATATGTATATACATATGTATATACATACACTTACAGCCTGAGTCATCTGAGCACCCTTGCCTTCGTGGATGCAGCTGGGAAATTGCAAGTTATTAGTAAGGTGTCAGTCCTCCAACTGTTCAGGATTTGGAAAAAAGTTTTTGAGAAATTGATATAATTGTGTAGGCATATAAATGGAGGTTGGGCCTTGGGCTGGGTACAAAATCCAGTGGGCAAATCTCTATTGTGGGCGATAAACAGCAATATTTTCTGCTGCAAGGAGCAGCATGACAACTGGAATCTGGAGGGCAGTTACTGGATTGATTTTTTTAGATAATTTCAATCATAGTACAGTTCAGCAATCTACTTTGACTATGGTACAGGTGATGTTTGTACCCTAGAATGTGTCTAGGGTAGACTTTCATTTAGTAGAAAATGCCAAGACTGCCTTTGGTCTTTTCGGGCTCTGTGGCTATCTGAGAGACAAATATGTTTTACAGCCAGTACGTCCCTGCAAGTGAGCAGGGGAAAAGTCTCATTCCAGTCAGGCAGCCAGACTGGAACAATGCAAACAGTTTGAACCTATTTCTGTTAATCGCCCCATTTGTATTGTGGCTTCTTGATGCACTTTCCAAATGGCAAGAATGTGTCTGCTGCAGTGCTACATCACTAGGCAATTTGCATATTTTGAAGTATTGAAAATTATTGCCTGTGTAAAGAGGATACTGAACTAGGAAGGTTCCTGACACAATGTAGGAGGGTCTGGGGTTTGCAGCTTATTGACTCATAGGGACTAGAACTTTTGCCTCCAACACCAAAGTAGATTTGGTTTTCCTTCCGAGCTCTCAGCCTGTGTCACCTAATGAGGTCTCTGCTTTTACAGAGGCCCTGGAGATTAATGGCATCTTGATTTCTCCTTTTCTCATACTTTGTTTCTCTTGTCCTAATCCTGGAATACACTTCAGATTTAATTTTATTGAGGAATAAAATGGAGATAATTTTGAAGAGATGCTGCAAATACACATGTAAAATGTGGAAGACCAGATCAGAAGTACAATTCAGTGTCCTTCCTGGTTTTGACTTCTGCAAATCTTGTTTTCTACTGAAATAAACACAAATGTATATCTACAAGCAAAAAGAAACTATGGTATTTGTGCAGTAGTCTCAAAACTTATTTGCTCAAAGTTACTATACAATTATAAATTATAGAGGAAAACTTTGTTCCTGACAGTGGTATCACTGTTGCCAGAGTCAATCAGATGTGAGTACACACGAAGTCGCTGGAACTCATCCAGCGTCAGTCAAAACAAATGAAATCAGACTGCAAGCTAAGTGATTAGATAAGGTATGGATAATAACTGTTGCTAGTTGTGCTGGTTTAGAGTTAAACTGGCAGGAGAAATGAATCCAACTCAGAATGGGATTGCAAGTCAGAATAATAATTTAATTAAAAAAAAATCAGAAAATACACTGATACAAAAGGAAAATCCTTTTGTCCCACAAAAACAGATGTACAGCCCAGCGCAGCAGGGCACAAGCAGAATGGAGCTCACCAACCCCTGTGCTGAGCACCACGTGGCCCCCCTGAGTTCAAAGTAAAAAGAAAGGAAGAAACCTGCTGGTGAAAATGATGGTGGCAGTCTCAGTCCAGCTCTGATCCTCCTCTTGATCTGATGAGAGAGACCAGTCCTAAAACCCCAAGCCTATATCTGCTTGGGCTCAGATGGGAATGCCCAGGCCCTCCACCAGGGTGGAGAGTTTCACAATGGGTGATTTACTCTGTGAGGTGAATCATGGCATATTTTTGACATCCCTGATGGCCCATGAGCAGACTTGACCCCTCAGGTGAGTGTGAAGGTGCTAATGGCTCCCCAGAGGGGAGTTATCACACCTGAGTGTGAAGACAGGAAAACTTCATTATCTCACAGAAATTCCTAAACACCCAGCTCGTAGCCTGAGGGGTCAGGTGTGCCCTGGGCAGCTGCTACACATGGTCCATTGTGAACAGTTCACGAGAAAAATGACATAGAGGGTTTAGAATACAGACCCACACAGTAACAAACTGATCCTGGTTACTATAACCAGGACACTAGTTTTTTGTGGCTTCTCAATTTGCTCACTCAAATTCAAACTTCTGTTCTTCAACAGTAGGCAGGAGTCTGAAAAGCTGATACTGGTTTCTGGAAACCCTTTCATATTTTCAAAAGTATCAATTACATGCAATAAAGAGCATGATAACTCTTGTCAGATGTCTACAGTTCCATGGGTTTGAGCCTGAGAAACAAACCTAGTTTCCCAGGGTTTTGCTTTTCCCTCCTTTTTAAGGATGTTTTGATAATGGTTTCCATCACATGCCCTCATTCTGCAAGCAGCTATGCTGGTCAATTAGCTAGGTCACTGTGCAATGTAAAAATAATGACAAAATCCACTTCCGATAATCTTTACAAATAAAAGAAGAAATGCCAACATTTCCTTGTCCATAAAACCAAACCAGAACAAAGTCTAAGCAAACAAAATCCCAAAAACTCCTCTACAAAAAACAAGAGAACATTACTACTCAGATTATGAGGCAACATCAAAATTCTGTAATATTATTTCACTTGAGTCTGATGAGCTTTCTATTTCCAATTATTCTCATCACCGTGTGTTACTGTTATTTCTTCCTTGGGAGCCTGAATACATCGTAGCTAACAACATTCAGCAAAAGCAAAGTAGGTGTTATAATTTGGGTTGCCTTTGTGATTCAATTCATACTCTAGGTATTTAACATGGTGCATATATTTTTAGGGCACAAAATCTATCTTTGTCTCCATTTTATATTTCTTTCACTCTAGAGGTTAAAGATTTATTCTAAAAGGAATTGTTTGTTTTAGGCTATTTCTCTCCCGGAACTGCAGTTTAATGTGTTTTTTGTGAAGCATGTAACTATTCAACCTTTACAGTACCATTAAATCAGACATTCATGTAGACTTTGAACAGTAGCAAGCAACAAAAGAAGAAAAGGTCTTTTGTGTCCTACTAAAACATCCTTGTGAGTTTAATACCCCACACCGTATTTTCCCAGTGATATTGAAAAGTGATTCTAGGAGAAGGAGTAGAAAATTTTAGTAAATTCTGTAAAAACTTTGTAAAATTTGATAAAAAGATTTTCCTCCCTCCACTGTCAACACAGCTGAACTTCTGATTTTTGATTACATGAAGAATGACTTCTTGTGAATGAGATAGATTGTCTACAGACACGATCAAGTTCAACCCTGAGATACTCAGCTGTGCCCAAGATACCAAGTCCTTTTGAAGTATCTTATACGCTTCTTCTGCTTTAATTAGTACATCTGAGATTAGCTAAGACATCTCCAACAACTTCAGCACACAATTTATGAGTCTTCTAGTACGTTTCAGCTAGCAGATTTTAGGCTCTTTAAACAAGAAATCAGTTTCTGTGACATAGCCTGTGATAAAACTGAGGTTTAATTCTGATATGCTTGGACTTTTTATCATCATTCACATGTGAATAAAGTGCATGTTGCCATTCTAACATATTGACCCACAATTTCACTGAGTATGTAAATTTGCAGATAACTCGAGGCTGAGTGGTGCTGTTGGCAAACCTGAATGATGGGATGCCATCCCGAGGGACCTTCACAAGCTCAGGAAATGGGCCCATGGCAATCTCACGAGGTTGGACAAGACTGAGTGCTGAAGCTTCACTTGGGTCAGGGCAATCCCCAATATCAGCACAGATTGGGGGATGAACAGATTAGGAGCTGCCCTTCTGGGAAGGACCTGGGAGAGCTGGTGGGTGAGAGGCTGGACATGAGCCATCCATGGGCACTCACAGCCCACACAGCCAAGTGTGTCCTGGGCTGCATCCACAGCAGGGTGGGCAGCAGGGGAGGGAGAGGATTCTGCCCCTCTGCTCTGCTCTGGTGAGACCCACCTGCAGTGCTGCCTCCAGCTCTGGGGCCTAGAGGAGGCCACCAAGTTGATTAGAGTGATGGAGCTCCTCTCTTATGAGAAAAGGTTGAGAGAATCGGAATTGTTCAGACTGGAGAAGAGAAGAGAAGAGAAGAGAAGAGAAGAGAAGAGAAGAGAAGAGAAGAGAAGAGAAGAGAAGAGAAGAGAAGAGAAGAGAAGAGAAGAGAAGAGAAGAGAAGAGAAGAGAAGAGAAGAGAAGAGAAGAAGAGAAAGCTTTGAGGTGACCTAGTTGTGCCCTTCCAGTACCTGAAGAGAGTCCACAGAAAAATGGAGAGGGACAGTCTTCAAACACATGTAGTGACAGGACAAGGAGGAATAGGTTAAACTGAAAATGAGTAGGTTTAGATTGGCTATTAGAAAAAGAATACTGTGTGTGAGGGTTGTGGGGAGCTGGAAGTGGTTGCCCAGAGAAGCTGTGGCTGCCTCATCGCTGGAAGTGCTCAAGTCCAGCCTGGGTGGAGCTCTGAGCAACAATATCTAGTGAAAGGTGTACCTGTCCACAGTAAGGGTGTCAAAACTACGTCTTTCAGTCCCTGTCAAACCAGGCCATTCTAGGACTTTATGATTCTATGGGTCACTGTAGGACACACAGCTTGGGGATAGACAGTGCAAAGACCCTCTCCTGAAACTTATCAACTTGTGTTGTCTCTTCTGGCTTCAGCAACATTATTCTAAATTCATTCTATTGAAAAAAAATTAAAAATAGACCCTTGGACTTAGAAAGACAAAAGTCCTTCTCAGAATGGATTTCAGAGGAGTGCATAATTACTATATACGGAGGTCTGAATAATCTCAAATTTTAGTTACTAGGCTTATGCCATGTGATATCACACAAAGATACAGTTCATGTCAGGACTAAATACTTAGTTTGACAGAGAAGGGGTTTTTACTGGAATTATACTGGACCCAAACATTTTCCTTCTAGAGTTAAGAGGCAGGAGATAAACAAAGGCTGACTGCTTTACCTCAATCCAAAATGAAACTAGTTTATCCCATAGAGTAAACAGAATCTAATTTGAAGCTTATTTCTTCACTTCATGTTGAAACATAGTAGGCTGGCTATATGGGCTGAGTAATTTTATTTTGTGTTATTAAACTGATGCTATTATAGTCAGCTAGTAGTCACTCAGCAATAGAGACATTTCTCCATGCCATTACATTTGGATTTAGCTTTTCTGACCTTTATAGGCTATATAACAGAGAGAGAAAGCTTGAGAGACATATCTTATTGTGTCAGACAATATATACAGTAAAGACAAGCTGCAAGGAGCCACATTTTCATAGCATAAATCTCTTTTGCCTCAGCCAGGTTGGAAGTGCTCAGTAATTCACTGGAACAACCTTTAATTTACTGTTTTCCCTGGATACCACTGAGGGCTGGTAGGAGGGAAAAAACTCATTACAAAGAATAGCTTTTCTCTATTGGAGAACAAAAATGAGAGGCAAAGGATGCCAAAGATTGGTTATCACTTCTCAATTGCTTATCATCTTGAAAACTGAGCTTGAATCTCTTTGTAAGTAATAGTGTAAGGATATGCTGGCAATTTCTTTAATTTTGTAGTAAGAATAAAACAAAATCAGAGACATGTAAAATTATTTTAAACTGCTAGCGCTTGTCTTAATATCAACAAGCTTGAAGAATACGCTTATATCTGGGAAGATAAATTGCCTCATCCTGCTCAGAGTCTGAGGTCCCTCTATCAGCTACAAATAAAATTTTGCAGGTTAAAAGATACTTAGCAAGGCTTTGTCATGAGTCTTGGGAATTTTGTTTGTTTTCTTCCTTTGTGCTTCAGAAGAGTTGTTAATATTTCTTTAATGCAAAGAAGGAAGGAAAAGTGCAAAAATATAAAATATAGAGCAAATGAGAAGAAAAGAAACTGCAGAGCCTTTTCTGTGTCAGAGAAAAATATTATTTATTTTGTATTTGCTAGCTTTTCTGCTATTGGAAGTTTTTTGCTTTTAGTGCACCAGGTATATTTTACATTATTTGTCAGATGGAACCATGGTTGCCAGTGCCAAAGCCCCGTGCTTTTCAATGCCATTAGGCAACAAACATCAGTAGTGTTTGTGGCTGCTTCAGGTACTCAAGGTTCCTTAAGCTCTGTTGAAAGAAACATACAAGCATAAGAGAGGAATTTGCACAGCGTGAATAAAGACAGCAGAAGCTGAAATCATACTGCTTCAGATCATGACTTCTGATTTCCCAGAGACCCATTCACAGCACAGTGCACTTCCTCAAATAGAAAGTCATGTCTCAGTTCTTGAGAAGAAAGGATCTTCGTAAACAAATGCTTAGCATGGTGTTTCAGAGGCATTTTGAGAGTTCCCAGAGTGTTGCAGATAACAGATACTTGAAGAAAAGCATCAAACAGTGTATTTGTGATCCCTAAGTCATCTGAAAAGGACATTAGAATTGGACTGGAGTGTATAGAACAGAGAGAGGTGAAATAGCAAGCAATATCTGAGACAGTCTTGCTCTGATCTTCCTCTTACATGTAACAAGTTTAACCTCAAAGTAATAATATTTTTTCTATTATTAAAGGAGCCTCTTTTTTATTAAAAAGAATAGAGACAATTCACTGAACACTTTAGCAGAGAAAGTAGTTAGAAAATTACCTGAATCTTAAGATCTGAAATACAATCTTTTAAAATTTCTCTCTTTTAAGTTAGTGTTAAAATGTCACTAGTACTGTACAAACATTGTTCACGGTTAGCAGAGTTAACGAAACTTTCCTTTTATACATTTAGTGACATTCTTATCCCAAGAGTCGACATTTTCATTTTTTGTTTTTAATATATGTAATCAGTTTTATTTGAATAACATTTAATTTCAGTATATTTGGATAATGATTTAATTTTAATATCTAGTGTTTCAGTTGTTGCTTAGGAGGTGTTGAACCACCACCCTGTTCCTTAGTTATTTTGTCTTTGTGAAAATTTTATTGATGAGGTCTTACTACAACTTTTAACACTGTTGTCATAACTATCACTAGATGTCCTATCAGGGGATTTAAGTCAAATTTCACTTTCAGCTTGATACTTCAGAGACTCACAAGGTAACTTGTTTTGCCTATAATTAAATAAAAATGGAGACCCCCACATGGTGTGAACAACAGTTTGAGGTTGTTACATAGGTTTTAACAGACATGGGTACTGAGGCAATGTTTTCCAAATTAAGATGCTTACCCTTTTTCATAAACAGAAAGTACATGATATTTAATTACCAAACTAACTTATTATTGTTATTATTGTTGTTATTATTATTTTGAAGATGCCTGCACAATGAGTGAAATTACCCATGCACTAACATGTTCTACCACTGTTTACATGGCTTTGTATGAGATGAGTAACATGTTCAAGCCTCATGGAAGTACTGCCTGACTTTCACAGTACTTTTTTTTTTTTTTAAACTGATTCAAAAACTCAAGATCAGATGCTACATCACACAAACTTATCTTTCTTCCTTTCCAAAGGACTTGAAAGTGATAACAGGTTTCGTTGAGTCATGCTGTGAAAAGCTGCTGCCTACAGACACCACACAATCATAGAATCACTGACGCTGGGAAAGACCCTTAAGATCATTTGGTCCAGCCATTTACCCAACACAGCCAAGTCCACTATTAAACATGTCCCTCAGGACCACATTTATGGGCCTTTTAAATACCCTCAAGGAACTAATTCAGCCACTTCCCTGGGCATTCTGTTCCAGTGCTTGCCTTCTGGGGAAGAAATTTTTCCTTGTAGTCAATCTAAACCTTTTCTGTCATGCAGGCAGGTGAAATACATACCCTTCCTGTTGCTATCACTGACACAGGGAGTCAAAAGCATTTTTTCTACCATGCTGCTGTCTGAGGAAACATGGAGTGGCCTTCTAAATTACATGTTCTAGCTCTTTGAGCTCCCTGTGTCTTTTATACTTCACGATGTTGGGACATTAAGTTTCTCTCTTGCTCTTTAAGTGCATTCCTGTTTTTCTGGCACTTTTCTGTTGAGGTTAGGTATCTGTTCTGAGCGGGTATCTCAGCAGTGTGTTTCATTTTCCCATGTCATGTAAGTTGGTAGGGTTGTAGTGGCAGACAGGAAAGAGGACTATTTTGAAGCAGTGTAGTGGAGAGAAGATTTTCATCTCTCTGCCAAGTGTCAGCTTTAAGCAAGTGTATATCAGCATGAGTGTGCTGGTCTGCGTTAGCACAATGCCACAGTGTCATCTTGTCTTGTATCACTGATATCTTGTTATGGTAATATATTTATGTAAGTGGATAAAATTAGAGCTGCCATTAGTAGCAACTTGGGATTGCCTAGATTTGCATTTTTAAAATCTTTTTTATGTAGATCATGCAGTTCATTATTCCTCCTACATGTGACATTAAAAGTAATGAATAAAATTTTATTATCAGTAATATGATACTATGTTGCTTTGTCATAATTGCTATGTTGTTGCAATACTGAGAAAGAATGTTTTAAAAAGTAAAATGCCATTACTATATTTTAAAATCCTACTAAGTGTATCTATACAATGAAATGACATTTCTACATGAGAAAGCATCCTTTGAACTAATCTCAGTTCTTGTTTATTTCTATTATAATGCAGCCCTTCATTTTTATTTTAATAATAGGAAACAAGCACTGTAGAGACTCCAGAGGTTATTACCTTTCATTAAAAGCTATATGCATAAGTAGAGAATGCCAATAAATGAAAGTTGCTCAGAAGCCTTTTGTTTTGTTTTGGTTTTGTTCTGTTTTTAAAGTGAGAGAACTGCCTAGGCAGGAAAACACAGAGTCTATAAATTGGTCAGCTTCTTAATGTTTCTCCCATGTACTGGATTCTGTAATGACAAAAAATTTCCATTGTGTCTAGTGTGGAAGTCACAAATTTGAGAGCCGTGACATTGAAGATGTGGTCTCATATTCACCGCACATGTAGTGTCAGATGCAGGTCCATCAGAGCTTTTTTGAGCACCCACTCCAGTGGAAAACATATACAGCTGGATGCAGTATAACATCACAGATCCCCTGCTGTCCTGAATCCTTGTGCACCAGAGTCATCTGGCTGATGGATCTGTGGTCCTTTGATTCACTTTCTCTACTCTGTTGAGTCTTAGGAGAGAGAGAGGCTGACCTGCTGTGAAAAGAATAGAGGGACCAAGGATCATGCTGCAAGGAAGTGTGAGATGGAAACAACTAGGTGAGATCCATGCATATTACATCAAGTTTGACACATCTGAATCTGTGGTAAGGAAAGGAATATAAGTCCTTACAGTATAAACACCGTCCTGTTTCTCAGAATGAAGTCCTTTTTCGTTGTTGTTTTTGTTCATTGACTGTGGGTTTGATGCATGCAAATATTTAAAAATGTGCAGGTGTATCTGAATCTGCAACTAATGGCCATGCAGATTCGGACAGAAATTTTCCATGGAACATCTAGTCAAATTAATATTATTACATTCCTTGTATGTTTCTTCTGCTAATGAAAAATGTCTACTTTTTTCTAATGATACATAGTGCTCCTGCCTTATGCAGTTGCTGGTTTTAGAGCCTTTAACAAAAAATAAATTTAAAAAATTTAAATTAAAGTCCCTATAGACAGCTCGCTATTACTCTAGGATACATGGCGTGGGAGCTTGTGGTGTAAATTGTGGTCCTCAAGACAAAATATTTAATTTGCACCTGATCTTGTCTTAAAATCTAACTTGATTCAATGGACAGATTGTATTAGAGGTAACTTTTGGCAATGTTTCAGAACTGTTAAGGTAACTGCATGATGTCTGCAGAGATAAGAGCAGTAAGCCTTCAGTTTATGACACTGCATAGTCTATTCTGTAATATGCAATTGCATTCACATATTTCTGATCTACAGTACTTCAGGCCACATTTCCAGGCTGGAAAATACATGTTACACTATTAAAGAATTTAGTTTTTTGATGGATTTTTCAGTTTGTTCCTAATTCTGCTCAAACACACTTATAACTGGACTTTACAGCTGACCCTTCTATAAGTGGTTGAGCCTCTCTCCAGTTCTGCAAATGATGGATATGTAAAACATGCTATAGTATATATTTTAATTGCAAAACTCACCTTTTGCAGTTTTTTAATTCAGATTTAGTAAGAAGGTGACTCAGAATCACTCCCATCACCTGAATTCCAACACTTGTATGAAATGAGTTGGTGGCCTCACGATGTGCTAGCCCTGAGCAGTCATATGCATGGCTAACATCCCCAAACTGGCCTAAACAGACTTGCTTTAGGACTGATGCCCTGGTTTTTAGTGAATTACTGGGGCTTGCCTGTGTTAGGCTCCACTGCACTCCACGAATGTGCCTTCAGCACTCCCACTCATGCAAATGCACCGTTGCTACTCTAACTAGATTCAGGAAGAAAAGCTCAGAGTGATAGTTGCAGACTAGCCACTGTGGAGAAAATTAACTTTACCACAGCAAAAACCAGCACAGAGGCAAACTCTTTTGTGGAAGTCTGGAGTAAAATACATACAAATCTCACAATGTTTGCAGCCCTATAGTTAGGTACACCTGAAACATTAAGAAAGTAGAGGTAGAGGATTGCACCAGAACATCAGATGATGCAGCTGAAATTATTTAACTCATTTATGATTACATAAAAGTGACTTGTATATTACAGCCTGGGTTTTCTGTTTTCTCTTTGGATTAATTTAATAGGCATTCCACTATTAAGCTAAGTATACAGAAGCTGGTGTTTCATTGATTTTTCTTTCCTGTGGAGAGAGAATAAAAGTTTTGCTAGGAAGTGATCCTGGGCTTTAAAAAACAGGTTTTGATGCTATAAGGGTAGTTTAGATGCAATATAACTGATTTCCTTAAGTTAAAGAAGCATCACATAACTCTGCAAGCAAATATTGTTAAATAGTTGAGAATATTTACACCACACTAAGTATATGTGGACGGTCATTGAGATTTTGGATATGGAGGTTTCAAGTACTTATTTTTATATAAACAATATGGTCCTGTTCTAACATAAAATACAGTTAGATTGCAACTTACATTATTAACGCAATTGAGACAGTTGAAAGAAATATCCATTCAAGCTTGACATTAGATATAAAATTCACTGCATTATTTGAAAGTCTAATGTTATCCTCTATAGGTTTTGTGTATGTATGAATGCTAATGTTCACTTACATTCAACAAGATGGCACTGAGAAACTCATAAATATGCCAGATCATTTAATTGTTGTTTTAAACCTCTGCTGTTCAAAATCTCTAGTAGATTTTTAAATTTTATTTTTGTGATCAAAGACATGAAAAGAGAAACACACAAAATCCAGCTAGAAGAACCTTACTGCCACTGTTACCTGCAGCATAGATTTTTTCCATCTTGAAAGGAAGATACTGTGAGCTCTTCAGTAGTCTGAACTCAACAGAGACTAACCATGGCTTTTGTCTCATTCCTTGGCTATTCATAGTTATTACAAAAGTGGATATAAAATACTTTTCCTTGTTATAAAATTCACACAGACCAAGGTCAAACAAAAATTTTAAACATATTTTGGTGCATCGCATGCTTACTTCTTGTCTTTTGCTGCCAATAATGACATGTACTGCGTTTGAAAATATATGGTTAGAATTTGATGTTGTTGAAACCTTCCCAAAATCCTCTGGTGAATTAAAAACAAGGAAGCATTTTGAGGTGCTTTGATACTGGATCTAACTGAAACATCTAGACTGATTTGCTGTCATAGGTTATAAGCAAATAATATCTAGGCATATAATTTGCTAAAATAGGTGGTATATGTGAGAAGAGGAACTACTCCTGTTGTTGTTTTGAAGAATGTGAACTTCTACATGGCTCTAATGACAATGATGAAGACCACAAGAAGCATTTTGCAGAGATCCTTTGGGATGCATTGTCAGCAGAACTGCATCTTTTCTCAAAACCAATGGAGAATTTATTTGCTAATACCTAATTAATGCTCTCTCCCATCAGCTATTTTTGACTGGTCGCATAGAAATCAAATCTAAAAACCGTTCTGGTCATCTCCTGCAATTTTTTTCCCCCTTTTTCTTTTTTCAGGCTCTGTGGTCTGCCAACTGCCAGAGAGGTGTTTTTTCTTAAGATTGGAATCCCTATTACAAGTAAGGTTTGTTAAGACAAATTTCAACTGTAGAGCCAAATTCCCAAATCTTTGTAGATGCATTCCTCACAAATATTTCTCAATGTTTGAAGTAGCAAAGGATGAGATATGGAAAGCTCTGCTGCTATCTGCAATTGCTGCTGCCACTTCAAGATGGTTTCTTTTGCAACAGAGATTCAAAGCGAAGACAGGGACTGCAGTGAAAATCAAGCACCTGCCTGTAGGATTGGTTATGACCCTGAAGCACAGCCATGAGTGCATGACGTAGTTGTTTGGCCTGTGCAAGCCATTTATTTTATCCCACAAAAATATTGGAATAGAAAAATAACTTTGCATATGGAAATAGGGGGTTTTGTATCAATTGATAAGCCTTATGTAATTTTGACAGTAAGGACTACAGTATCAAAATAAGCTGTGCTTTGGCAAAAATGAAGTTAGTCAATAGGATTAGGAAAAACCATTACATTCAATGAAAGATACGAAAAGCTAAACCTTTAACAAGGTTTATAAATTATGGTTCATTAATATGTGGTTTTCCATAGTGTCATGGGTTTCCATAGCTGAATTTTAGTAGAAAAGTAGAAGTACTTTAGTAGAAGCTGCTAGAAGTTTCTCCTGTCCTGTTGAGCTAATTAAAATTATAGTTACGCCTGTGCGATACATATGCAAGAATTGGAGTGTTTGCGCAGTTGAAAATTCCAGCTTTGAGATAACAACGCAGACAGACAGAGACCAAGGTCAGAAGAAGAGCAGGAGGAGGCGAAGGAAGAACCATGCTGGAGCAAGGGTGGGGGAGGGAAGGACTGAAAGCTATTTCCCCCCCTCCCCCCAAGCCCGTGGAGTTCTATTGGGGTTTAGAGACCCCCTGAAGGAGACCCCTGCAGCCCCTGAAG
>VXAU01002343.1:291270-315731 GCA_013399695.1 Formicarius rufipectus | reverse complement strand
AGACCAATGCCAGCAGCACAACCACCACCTGTGAAACTCTCATTCCCTGCTCTCTCGAACTGTTGGAGGGAGGGAGGAGTGGGAGAAGTGTTCTTAAGACACTTCTTAAGATTTATTTCTGATTTATTTCTTACCTTTTAGTTTTAGTTCTTATCTTGTTAGTAATAAATTTAAGTATTTAGCTACTCTGAGTTTGTTTTGCCATTATCTCTCAGCTGGTTTTTTTTCTTTCCTTTTTCCCCTTTCCCTCATGGAAGGAAGTGGGGGGGGAAGCCTGGAGGTTTTGGGTGGACAGTGGGTGAAACCACGACACATAGGATACTTATCCTTCAGCAATTGATAGTTTGCTACCTTTCACATTTCATGTACTGTTTGCAGCTATATTCTTTCAGAAAAGAGCTGTAGCTGCATGCCAAGGTTCCTCTTCTTGGCCTCTGTGCTACAGGTACCTGTAATTCTTCAGAGGCATTTTCCCTAATGCTCTGACCTGGAAATTAATGAATCATGGTCTCTATTTAGTAAATAAGAAAGCATTACTGTGTAGGAAAGAAATTAAGAGTGTAAACTCTAAGAGAGAAACCTTAATTATTTGCTATTGCTCATGTTATTAAAAACAAAAACAAAAACAAAAACACACAAAAAAGCAAACAAACAAAAACAAACAAACAAAAACCAAAACAAAAAACAAAACAAACAAAACAAACCAAAATAACAAAAATACACCAAAACCAAACAACCAACCAAAACCAAAACCAAAACCAAACAAAACAACAACAACAACAACAAACTAAGTAGGAGCAATCTGAGTCACATACAAAATAACAATCCCAGCAGCTCACTCTATTATCTCTGTTTTCTTTCTTTAAGCAGTCTGAAGGACTGATGTAAAAATAGAAGAATTCAGCATGAATATATTTTTCTATATTTCCCTAGGGAAGAACTGAAATTATACTCTGATACTGAGACAAAAACTGCAATGCTGTATTCAAATTCATCCCAAGTTGGTGTGAAAATATGTTTCAATTTAGTCCCTCAGATAATCCTTTTCCATCTGGAGAAACTGATCCTAAAAAATATATCGCCAACTATCTTCACCTGGGCAGCACTTACCAGAGGAAATTTTCAGAACCTCTAATTCACTGGGAAATTTATTGAAAGAGTGCATCAATTTGTTTCACTGGTAAGCAGAGGCCATTTACTGGAATCTGTTTGTGCTTTTAAAATTCCACATCCTCTCTTTAGGTAGTTCATAATTTCTGACCTGCAAGCATGGTTTGTAGTAATGAAAACTAATAAAAGACTGAACGGAGACTTGTTATTCAGTATGAGTGCATTAGGTGGGTTATTCAGTTAGATATTTGAAAAAAGACTTAAATTAATGTGACGTAGATAGTTTCCTTCCTGTTTTGCTCTTGTGTTCAATAACAATGTTCCTTAAATGTAGAATAATGATAAAACAGTTTTTGGTTTGGTTTGCTTTGCTTTGCTTTTTAGACTTCTGCCTCATGAGAAAGCAAGCTGCAGAAAACTAACTGTATTAGAATATTCAGAAGACACGACAAGACAGTGCTGGAGAGAGAATTTCTGTGGTGTAATTTGGAAAGTCTGCTAAAGAATGAAGTTTCACAAAAGTGGCACGTGAGAATTTGAGCAAAATAAGCTTTTCAGACTTAATAGGATAGTGGAAAGAAAAAAGGCCAGAAAGCCTGTGCTATTTAATACTCCTTCTGGAGAGGCAGTATGGATCCAGTGTGCAAATTCGTAACAGGAGAAGCAGTAACCTCTCTCTTCCAGCAGTGTTATATCAACACAGAATGTAATACCCTCATAGCTGCTGGGAAATAGACTCCCAGCTCCTTGGACTGCAGTTCAGGGCTGCTGTAACCAGGCTTGTGATTTCTTCTACAGGACTTGATGTTCTTGGAAAGCCTCCACTTCTCTCCTGCTGTACACATTACCCATGGCCCCTACTGCACTCAAATTCTGTATTTAAAGGCGGGACTTCCATTTTGATCAAAATTTCTTGCAGTTCCCTTTGTTGTCTCTATTCTAGTGTCAGTGGGGCAATGGAAACCCAGCCATTGACTTCACTAAAAGTCAAATGTCTTTCTTCTTCTCATAGTAGAACATCCCTAAAATAAAAGTTCACTTTTAAAAACATAGTTAGGGTTTTTTATGAGGTACACACTACTTGTCTAGAAGTAAATGAAAGGTTTTCTTATTTTTTAACAACTCCCTATTTTTCTTTAAGCTTTCCCTACAGTTTCTTGAAAATCATCTCTGTTCAGGCAGACAGCAAGGTGTGCCTGGTGTGAGTCATTAATGTGATGATGTTTACCTTTTCCCCTTTATTCTGGTATGTCTAAATACCAGAAGCACCAAATACAATTCACATGACTTAGGCTTTTAGATTTTTTAACCAGAAACAAGTTTTAGTTGATCTGCCATAACACTGACTCTAGATGTAGTTATGGACATCTCTATAAACTAGAGTTTGTCCTCAATCCCCTCAGTATTCATCTGAAGTACTACTCGTACATTCAGAAAATTACTTAACATTTATAATTTTATAAATAACTGGATGTAGTTATTATTTATTGTCTACCTGTGTGTTGTTATATAGTGGAATTGTAGTGGTAATTCAGGAGAAGTTCAATGTAGTCATTCTTATATTTATTCATTTTCTTAGTCTTACAACCTTTGCAGTCTTCTCTTATCTTTGCTTCCTGGGATATTGACTATGCTCACACCATACTCATGCCCATCATTCTCTGACCCTGTCAGGTCTCTTACTTGAGGTGAGAAAGCAGGATCTAATTTGAGGTATATATTTGATGATAAAAAATGGATTGCTGCCTCCTTATTTCTTTATAAGATGCAGTCAGTAAATGGAAGGATCAGTGTAATAACAAGGACATTGAATTTTCATGGAGAAGAATTGACAATTTTTGGTGTAATATATAATGAAGTTTGTTAGAAAAATGATTAACTCCATCTTTATCTTTAGTTAGTGTCTTTGGGAATGGAATGTTTAGTTTTACTTCAAAAATTAAAATCTTCCTCTCTGTCACAACAGTTCTATCACACATACGTCAGCAAGATAATGCCGCTTTATGTATTAAAATAATTTCTTCATTGTTCATACTTGCATTCTGGCATCTCACATTCCTCACCAGTACAACCTTTCAATCTGAAAAATATAGAATAGTTATTGGTAGCCTTCCTAAAGATGTGAAAAATAGTACAGTAGCAATCTATTATGCATAAGCTGAAAGAAGAGCTGCTGTGTTGCTGGATAAGGAGACACGAGATTTTGATTACATGTGAGCAAAAGTCATGACTTTTTTGCATGCAGTAGAAGTTCAAAATGTAGTGCAATTACATACAATTAAAATTCTTGGATGTTATTCTGTGAGTTTCTGTATGCATGGCCATTATTAGGTAAATGTGCAAATGCAACATCATGGGGGAAAAATGGTTTAATTCATTGAGAGTGTATGTCAGACACATGCATCTAGTGTACCAAAACAGAGTGTGCAGTAAGAGGCAGGGCCTTGAGTACTCAAATTTCTTTCCAACTTAACATATCCCAGTGTTACAAAGTGCCCTTAAAACCTTACCTCCTCTTTTCTAATAACTATGGTACACAACTGTGTGTAACTGTGTAAGATTCTTCATTGTCTTCTCTGTATAACCCAGCTTCAGCCTTGGAAAGTTTAATTCAGTTAATCCAGCAGCATCTTTGCAGCTGGAAAAGGTCTTCATTAGCTTTGATTGCTCCAGACCTCAGCTCCACTAAGTCCAGTGCACCAGCCTGAATTTTGGCTCACCTTACTGTGGTCTTTGATGTCTGTGTATCAGTTTTTTCCTCGCCACCTGCAGTATTTGAGACTAAAGAAAGTATGTACAGTCACCTCTTCTGCTTACCATTTTATAAAAGCCAGCCACAAATAAGCCTCAATACTGTCTGGATAACTATGAGAAAATTTAAAAACCTCTGTGGTGGAGGCAATCCAGGAAATTTAATTACTGACCAAAGATATCAGGCAAAGATGTATTCCCACCTGCCACACTGACTTCACAGTCCTGCTTTTCAGATGCACTATATCATCACTAGACTGTGATGATATCCCTACTCTAGATGAGCATTATGCAGATATAAATATCTGCTTCTGAACTGAAGGAGTGTTTCTACATATGGGAGGTAGTGGTCTATCTATGTGTAACTTGCATATATAAAATAGTTTAATTTTTAAAGCACCTCAATTTTAAATAACTTTTTAGTATGAATCTTCTTTAGCTAGAAAGGGTTATTAAAGGTGGATATTCTTGTGACTTAGAAATACAGATGTGTATGTGTTACTGCCACAATTTGTATTAATGTGGGTTCATGTCAATGGGTGCTTAGCACCTGATTTACTTTAAATCTGATTCCAGATCATAATGTTTTAAATCATGATTCCATGTATCTTCTGTACATGTTCACACACAAATATAGAAAAATGCCCCAATCCCCCTGTTCTTCATCTCTGCCTACATTTCACCTGACTCTGATGCTGATCAACATAAACTCTCCAATAATGTGGATCAATTTATTAACAAATTTTATTGACATTTCCAGAAAGAAACTTCCTTGTTTCTTAGAGATCTAATACTTAGAGCATAGAACTTTCTTCATGCAAGTAAGGGGCACAGCTGGCCTTGTGCCTGAAAGGTATTCCCAGAGGATTGACAAGATGTTTGCCATCTTACAATAACAATTTTATTTTCACAGTATATTTCATGTGTCTCAATCAACCTAGCAAAAAGTATTGTGTTTGACTTGTGCCTAATGCAAATAAAATGAGATTCCATCAAGTTTCATTGCTGTATGTCCAAAATCCTTGACCTTAATTGCGCTTTTCCTTTAGTTCTTAAGCTCTGATGTAGTTACACTACTCTTCATGCTGAAAACTCCATTTCTTTGCAGAAGACACCACTGATGTCTGCTGTGATTTTGTTACTGAAGCATTTGACTTTTGGGATGTAAAACGTTGGTAATACAAAGGTGGATACAAGCTGCTTCCACAGGCATTGTTAACACAGAAAGGAGAAGACAATCACTATTCTTACAAATAACTGTGCTTCTGTACATTTGTGTTATGGACAAGTGTAGGACTACCTCAGAGTGCATAGCCTCTGCTAGAAATGAGAAGTGCAATGTAAATGACAGGACATCGCACAATGTGCCCATAAAATAGACTTGAAGAAGAACAATAGGGAAACAACTACAGTGTTTGAGTCAAGGAAAATCTTAATGCATCTTTTGAAAAAAAGAGGGTCTCCGGGAGTCAGTGTCATGTCAACTTATGTATTTCATTGTTAGAAGAGGATATAATTGTGTCTTGTCTCCAAACTACTTTTCTGTAATGTATTTATAACTTACATTTGACCTATGTCTCTTGCTTTACATGTTGAATACACATCACTGAATTTATAAAATATTCACAATAAATTCAGAAACCTCACATTTCTGTTTTGATGATCTTATTCAATGAGAGTTTATCAATCAGTTTTAGAATCACAAAAAAGAATGTTCAATGAACTGGAAACATTTTTATTGTGTTGTTACCTGTTTTCATGGTTCTCCTTTATGCTGCCCATAAATCACATCAGCCTCCTCAAGAGCGAGAAGTAGATATTAGAATGCAATATAATTGATGGTGTATCAAATATTAATATAATTGAGATAGAGAGATGAAGTTGGTTAGACAGCTCTGACTAGTGGCTTTATTCAGATCAGTGCTCTGTTGACTAAAATCTGCCTTGCTGTTTGGGAAGACGTAGCTGTAAAAGATCAAAGGATAAAATTTATGTCATACCGAGATGTGGATGTGATACCACTCATACACTGGGACTGACAATTCTTTTCTTCAGATTAGCATTTATTTATTTATTCATTTATTCTGAATGCACAGTGGATTAATCCTCATTACCTGGTGGTTCTTACACTTGAGAGGCAGTGGGCGTTGGCCGAGTGGCGTAGGCCCCCGCCTGTGGAGCCGGCTCCTCCTCTGAGGACGCTGGTTCGAATCCTGGAGGAACTCTCTGTCGCCGTCCGAGTTGCTCGGCCATGGCAAGATGAACCTCAGGAGTAAAGGGAGTGGGGCCAGTTCTGTGCATCCTGTGCCTCACTTTAAAAATCCATTGCGCAGGCTTATCCCAAGATCTTCGTTCGCGAAGTCCAGCCAACAACAACCTGGTGGTTCCCAACGAATGTTTCAAGCAGCTGAAGCAGTGCTTCAGGGTAGGGATTTTTCTGGCATGAGAAACGCAACTATTCTAATTTCTTATGAAATTCATCTTCATGGAAGACACAAGAGTGTGACCAGTAGATGTTTGGAAGGCGTTTTTTTTTCTGAATTTTAATTATTTTTTTTCTGGAAGACCATAACCCTGAGGATAAGTAACTATCCTTTAGGATTCTTGAAGAACTTTATTACCATTCTATATGAATCTGGAGATGTGCTTATAAAGTAATTCTGTTTCCTGGGGATTGGCTGTTGAACATATTTGCACAGAAAAAGGATTCTTGTGAGACCGTTCAATTTTATTGTTTCAATTCTAACTACAAAGATAAGCACAGAAAATCCCATCTATTTAAATCACCTGCTTCTTTTTGAAATAATTTGCTGTAATTTTCTCTAAATGAGTCTTTTAAAGCAGGTGTTATGCATACTCTTGGGGACTAGTGTCTTTCAGTCCTGAGGAAATTTATTCGTAAATGTATTCACCTACTTCCTGTGAGAGAAACAGGAATAAACCTGCAGGCTCAATGGATCCTGATTGAGAAGAGGATGAGCAGTGGTACTCAACATACAGTGGTCTCTGACATAACATGGCCTTCACAGGAGCATCTTCCATCCCCACCACCAGAATGAGAGCGCAGAGGAAACATCAATGTTGTGCAGGTGAAGTTGCAAGGTTTGTACTGGTGATGAGGTAGGTGGAATTTGAACTTGCCCGTCCTCCGCTCCCTGTGTCTAATTCAAAACATTTAATTCAAAGCATTTAGATAATTTCATGCTTTCACTTTTTCACATATTGCCTACAGTAATTATACTAAAATGGCAAACAGGAGGGAGAAGGGAAAAAAAACCAAAAAACACACCTACCATATGCCTGTACTTAATCTTATACACCTCAGATTGTACCCACTGATCCCAAAATAAGCTTTCTAGTTATGACATCTGGTTTTCAACCAAAGTGGGTGTTTTTCCTTTGCCTGAAGTAAACAAAGATTGATTTAGTTCAAAGTCCTTTAGTGCCCTTGTCTGGGAAAATATCAAATGTGTTGGGGTTCTTTTTTGAAAGCCAACAGCTTTCAAGAGACAGGAGATTTTTGAGGGCAAGAGGGCAAACCAAGAGATGATATGGCTGTTCTGGTGTGTAGTCTTTCCAGAACCATTGGGTTTTATAACTTCCAGGAGGCTCTTGAACTGTAAGCCACTCAGCATTATGAAACTTGTAGGTTTCCTGTCTTCCTCAGTTTTTAGGATCTCTTATATTACTCTTATATCCTTTATCTCTAAGGGAACAATGTTTCATTAATTATTTGACTGAAAGGGAAGAAGTTTGGGTTGGGTGTTTTTTTTGTTGTTTCTTTGTTTTTTTGTGGTTTTTTTTTTCTTCTTTTTTTGTGTTTTTTTGGGGGTTTTTTTTGGTGGGTTGGGTTTTTTTTGTGCGTGTTTTGTTTTTGTTTTTGTTTTTTTTTTAAAACTATATGCCAATTAACAGGACTTTATTATTAACCTTGATTATTATTTTTTCATAAAGTTGACAAGCCCACTCTATCCTGCTCCTCTCCCCCTTCACTATTTATGGTTTGCATGAAAAAGTCATGGCCTGCAATTGTAGATTCCCTTGTGCTGGAAAGAGGAAACAGTTGGCCACTTGGAGTGAGAGTAATAACGCCACTTCCAGGAAGTTTCTTTGCAGCAGCAATGGTTCCCTTCAGGTCTCTTTCAGACTGAAAAGGGACAAGGCATGGCAGCCACCCAGAACAGCCACCTGCCATTGCCATATGGAGGCAATAGTGCCAATTTAAAAGAGAATGCAAAAGGTAATTTTTTAATGAGTGAATTAAAGTGGTCGTTAATTGGTTTATTTTCATGTTTTTGGGGCTGACTCCATGGCATTCAAAACCCTTGTCTTGGAAACTTATCTTAGACCTTTTTGGATGGTTGGATTTCCATATTTTATCAGTGCCTCATGCATTCTTTCTAAACATAGCTAAAAGTGGGGTCAGCAGGTGTCTGAGTTCTCTTGTGTTTCCCATTATTATCAATGAAAGCATTCATTAAGATTCTATTCCATTTACTGCAAATATAAATAATATTTGTCAAAATTGTAAGTAAATCCTTTAGTTCTGCAAGCTGATGGAACAGGGCAAAAATTAGGTGTATGTGTGAAAAATCCCATTAGGCAGATTAATGGAAATAAAAGCAATTGGCATCAGAGCCACGATGTATGTTCACCTCTTTGTCATCACAGCCATTCAGCCCAGTACGTTCACGGTGCTTATGTGAGCATGTTCTCCTT
This sequence comes from Formicarius rufipectus, assembly GCA_013399695.1. Taxonomy (NCBI): domain Eukaryota; kingdom Metazoa; phylum Chordata; class Aves; order Passeriformes; family Formicariidae; genus Formicarius; species Formicarius rufipectus. The sequence continues at coordinate 307,151 of VXAU01002343.1, read as the reverse complement.
TATGGAATCTGTGTTAGTCTAACTAGACAACACAGAGACCAATGGGATCTGAGGGAAACATACTCTCTTTTTTTTCATGTGATCACAAAGGTAATAGAGATCAGCTGAAACAGCATAATTTTCTGACCCACTTTTTTTTTTTTTTTTTTTTTTTTTCCCCCTGATATATAGTAATGTACCCTAGAACTCCAAGGACAATGGAGGTCATTTAGAACTCATAAAAACCATTAACTGAAGTGCATAAAGCATTGCTTATAACTAAATTGTATTTCACAAAATAAGCAAACACACAATCCTTCAAGATGCAATTGCAAGGCATTGGCTCCTCTTCTCAGAACACTTCAGTTTCTAATTTTAACAGCAGGGAATGTCCTCAAGGTATGAAGGGGAGATAATCAAGTGAAGTGGGTGATTTGAAAAGGCCAGAAGAAGCACTTGCTAATTCCCCTACATTAAATGCAGAGGAGCTATGTGGCTCATTCAGCTTTATGGAAATACAAATATTACTGCTTTTTCTTTTGGGCAGAAACCCGTAATTTTGATTAATAAGGATGCCTAATCACTGCATTTTCTGTTCTTGATTATAATAGTTCTAACATCACTAAACCCTACAGAACTACCTTAAAAAAAATTACATCATATCATAAAGAGGTATTTCATTTCCCTTCTGCATAATCAATATTATGAATTCCTATTGATTTTGGTTTTCTATGATGTGCCAGTTGTGATTAATATTTTATCAAGGAATAGTTGTGTCCCCTGTTATCATTTGTATGTGTATCTGACTAGCTCAGTAATTAGACTCTTCAATTTTTAATGAAGTAGAAATTAGTAATACAGGTAAATAGATGCAAATATCATGATAAGAATTCAATAGTTCTTTGTTGATAACAAATAGGCATTGTATTCACATGTGCACATTGAATGGTACCACATAATGATATCAGAAAGGGAGGACTGCATCTTATCCATCGCTCTGACTCTAAAGTAAGAAAAACACAGCTTGGTATGACTCTAAAAATATTGCCTCCACCTGTTCCCTCCACCTGCGGGGTCAGACATCTGAGATGCTTGTGCAGATCCTGAAACATTGTAGTTACCAGGATAGTGTTTTAACATAAAGTGGTGCTTCATCCTGAAGGGTTATGGTGCAACTTTCTCCAGTTCCTCAGGTGAGTCATTAGTGGCTCAGCAGTCACTGTAAGGAGGCTTAGACAGGTGATTATGGCAGTAAACTGAGCACCCATTTGAACCTGTATCATTTCTACTTTCAGCTATCTGATGGATAAAATTGGAAGAAATGGTAAGGCTTGTTTTTAGGTCTTTTGCAGCAGCTCAAAAATCCTCAGTTACCTCTAGGTATGAGAAAATAATTAGAACAGTGATAGACTGAAGTCCTTTCACAGTATCTCTGACTATCAATTTTAATATCTCTTTATCTATCTTGGGATATCCTTTGGATTTTGCTATCTTCTCCTTCTTAATGATAATCCTGTTTTAAATTATGCAGCTCCCTTATAGTTTGGGCCATGTGCTGGGCTTACTCTTTGTTTTGTGCAAGGCTAGAAGGGACAATCTCTTGGCCAAATGCCTCATTTGGGTCTGTCAGAGAAACCATCTAACTAGTTATTATGCATAGAACTCACTAGGGAATCAGCTATTTTTGTATCGGTGAAGTGATTTTGTTATGTATTAAAATCTAATAATCCACTATTATGGGGTGCTGTCTGCTCCTGAAAATAAATTTCTGACAATACAGAAAAAAAAAAAAAAAGAAAAAAAGAGAATATGTTACTCATACATTTTTAGGAAGTCACATTTTATGTTATTTGTTATTTTGGTACTTTGATAAACTAATTCTTCCACTCAATTCAAATGACTACACCAGAAGAGGAAAGCATGCCAGTAATAAAATATCCTCAATTAAGGAGTATTAGGCCGAGTTTGTTGTATTTTCTCAAATTATTTGAGTTAGAAATCACACATTTATCAGCTGCTGCAAAGTGATTGGCCAGTTGTAAGAGTGGTTTAAAATTTGCCTACAAAAGAGTTTCAGAATGAACACTTATTCTATGTGTATGGTTATTTTCACTTGAAAATGACCAATTTAACATACGCTGTAATTAAGGGAACAAGTATTAGACATTAACAATGTACTCTGTAAAATGCATTATTAAAGAAACTCTAAGGGCTCTGTGGCTTTTTTCAGACACAATTCACAGAACTATTTCTACATGTTCAGGGTGCAAAGGAGGGGAAAGGTCCAGTAGATTCCATTAGGTCTACTATTTTTCCCCACTTTGCATAAATGCATTTTTAATGGTTTGACCAAAAGAAAAAGAATGTATGAACTTGCATTTTCTGACAAAGTCAATTTTTTTTTAATTATTATTTGCAGTCTAAAGCTACAATGATCATTTAGTGTTCTGGATAAAAGGTTCATTAAAAGCTTCAGGTGTGGAAACTCTCCCATGTGAGACTGAGTCTTGCCAAGAAAAACCTAGTACAGCTCCTAATAGCTCTGCTGTGCTGTCAGACATTTCTCTTTTACTCACTGTGCTTCGTGGCCTCTTGCAGCCCGTGGGGACCCCAATTTGTGTTCCTTCCCTGTAGCTGTGATTGTCACACTTGCAGCAAGTGCAGACACAGAATGTGGGACTGTGGTAATTGGTTGTCAGCCTAGAGTGTATATTCTCTTGTCAGCAGGCATTACCAGCCTAGCCTTTAAACACAGAGATATATATTAATCTTTTATTTGCTTATTCATCATAATTTCCTCAATTAACATGTGCAGCAAGCCCCACCAGCTGTGACTGGAGTTTGCCATCATAGTAATTTCCCACACTAGAAAAATATGCTTGCAAGTTTCTGTTGTTTGGCCTCATGCAGTTGCAAATACTTAGGCATTTCTACTAGCAGTAAGCCTTGCATTCAAACACCTTTATGTTCTAGGAGGGGAAAATTGTGGGTATTTCAAGAGAATATCTTCCTGACAATTGTGAAAATTAAAAAAAAAAATCTTCCTTCTACATTTTTGCACTTTCACTGTAGTGCTTCTCTTGGTTCTGTGTGACAAATGCCTGCCTCTGTTTAACTCATCTTGCAGCCACTGGTCATGTCCTCTTCAGCCCTGGGAACTTATCACATACAAAGGTAAAAGAGATGCATATCAGGCTATGGGTAAAAGAGCAAAAAGATTAATTCAGTTACTAGGATCTCCATTTGACCACAGGAGGGCAGGATTTAGGAGGAATCTGTGGAGTCTTGAGATCAGAGAAGATGGAATGAGAAAATATTCTGATACTACACTGTGATTCAAATGTTATTTTGATTGACGTATTGTAAAATATCCCAATATACACAAATATACACAATATGTCTGCCTGACCTCATCAGGCCACATCAAACTGCATTTGAAGTTTAACACATCAGCATTAGAGAACGCTCTGGAACACAGTAGTGCTATGTTTGACAGCATGTCACACAGATCTTTGTAGTGATCAGGGTTGTGTGTACATCCCAAACCCAAACTTCTTATTCCTACCATTTCAAGGTCAAGGAAATCATGTGACAATTCTTGTTTTGTAGATGTAAATATCTGGATGGGTTAATATCAAATGGTGTATTTCTACTCCTTTTCAGATGAACCAGATAACACTAGGATCTTCAATGTGAGAAACAAGACCCACTAGTACCCCCAAAAGACTAGTGACCTGATTGCATGAGTGCTCCTCCTCTATTCCCCTTTCCAGCAGTGTTGAAAAAACTATTTTAACCACTGGCTTAAGGTCATCCATGTGTTCAGGCACTGGCTGAAGCTGTCAAACCAGGCTTCTTACCTGCCTCTGTGTGTCTCTCCTGTCAGGAAAGAGAGGCACAGAAGCTGCCACCTCTCCAGGCCCCGTGGTATGTGAGTGCTCTTTCTTCCTTTTGGTCTCTATGAAGAGATGAACAACTCAGCTTAAACTCACAGCATTTTGGTCTGAGATAGATGGACGATCTCCATCCTGTTTGCTGCTGAGGGGTGGTGATTAATAGCAACAAAGCTGTGTGCTCTAGTATAGCACAAAATACTCCTCATTTGAAGTGAACATTCCTGAACATGCACTGAAAGGAAGGGAAGCGGAAGGAGAAGCACTCACAGTGCCTCAGAGTCAGCTGAGAGGCAGTTTAAGAAACCACCGCCCCACAGCTGCAGCTCCTTGCTTCTGCTACTGGTGCCTGGCTGCAGCAGCACACACTTATCTTTACAGATCACACACCTCTAGTGTGAGGGTGAACTTGGTGTGCTCACAAGTAAACTGTGGATATGCCCTCTCTTAGTTTCCTCTAAACCTACTTCTTTGATCTGTTTGGACTTGAGTTAGAGAGTGTGTCTGGATAGCAGTGTATTTGAAAGTTTTTCTCATTTTAAAGCAGTAGCAACTTTGCAACAGAGCAATCTTAGCAACTTTGATACAGAGCAATTCTTCCAATTCTTCTTCTCTGTTGTATAAAGACTGTGACCTCAGCTGCCTTCCTGTGCAGGTGTAGGTCCAGATCATTCACACTCCAGCCTTCTAGAGTGTGCAGTTCTGCTCATGACTGGACTTTTTCTTAATCCAAGCATGTGCTTGCTGGGTGTTGCTGCTTCAACTTGCAGCCCTCCTTAGTAGAATAGCAAAAGGGGGACCAAAAATACAAAGTGACAAAATTGAAAGGGTTTGGAATGGAACTCATTCTCAGAAAGACCATCTGTGCTATGAACAACTTTTTTAGGAGGAAGGCAGAAGATCTTATTAATGACCAGAAATTATTTTCTACAGCAAAGAGACCAAAAAGGAATATTATGGTTTTTTGACTCGTTCTTTTTTATTATTTAGCACTGAACAAGGAGTCAGACATAACTTATCTTCTGCCAGGTTGTGAAATCAACAAAAACACCAATTGAAACCCAAGTAATAGCCTATGGGCTATCTACCAGTTTCCTGCCTCTGAGAATATATATATATATATGTGAATTTAAGACACAAATTAGAAGTTAAACATTTCCCTTTTTCTCATGGTGAACTAAAGATTTTTGTAATCTGTGTACCACTTTGAAAGCTTCAAAACTACAGTCTAATGAAAAAATCTGATAAAATAATCAACTGGTATACATTGCCAAATTACACAGAGTGATTAACCTTAAGTCTTTCAGTCTTTGCAGCAAACTAATATATAACATATAAAAGACTGGGAAACTGAGTACAGAATCTTGCTGAGAACACTCAGTCCACATTAGCTTTGCCAAAACCTAAAGAGATTTTAAAACCAGTAACTAGAGCAGAGCTGAACAAGTAACATGTCAAACAGAACAGAAAAGTATGAAAAGGGAAGGGGGGAAAATAGTAAAAACAAGTCTAGCAGGAGAACTGTGCAAACCCAAGGCAAAAGAGACAAATAAAATCAGAGAATTGGAGAATTATTTGGATTGGAAAAGACTCTAAAGAGCAAGCTCAACTCTGAACCTAACTCTGCCAAGTCCATAGTTAAGCTGAGACCCTAAGTAAACACCATGTCTACACCTCCCAGACTGGTGACTGGACCATTTCCCTGGGCAGCCTGTTCCAATGCTTGGCAATTCTTTCAGTGAAGAAATTTTCCATAATACTCCATCTAAACTTCTCACAGAAAAAAATGTAATTGGAAAAACACTACAAATGCCATTGTATTCAATAATTATCCGAAGAAAAATAAAAATATGAAGATCCTAAAACAGGAAGGAAAACAAGTGACTGAGAAGACAAAATCTTGAGTGTCTCTAGCATAAACTTAGTGTAGGAATAAGAAAGTAAATAAATTATAAAAGGTGAGGGCTAGAGGCAAACATAGAATTTAAAAATATTGAATGGTAAATAGCTGTTAAGGACACAAGGTTAATGTTTACAGACATTTTATCTGACCTTTTCAACTTCAGTTTCTCTTCATACAAGCAGAATCAACCTTAAGTTTTATAATAGTATGTATTTTAACTTATAAACTGTAATGTATAGAATATGTGGGATTAACTTACGATGGCACTGGAAACATAAAATTCAATGCCTTCTGCTAAATCACATGAATTCAAGAATCTAGCTCCACTGGTCTTTGAGAAAATGATTCATATGGTATCACACATGACAGAATGATTGAAAGTGACCTCTGGAAGTCATTTTGCCCAACCTCCCCTGTTCAAGAAGGGGCACCCAGAGCAGATTTACAAAGACCATCTTCAGGGATGAAGTCTCCACCCACATCAGTAGCATGCACAGATGGCTGGAGCTGTTTCTCCCCAGGTGCAGGACTTTACATTTCCCCTTGTTGAACTTCATCAAATTCCCATCAGACCACTTCTCCAGCCAGTTCAGATCTCATTGAATGGCAGTACAACTCCTCTGCCAGGTTTTCTATCATCTACAAACTTTGTGTATAGGCACAAACAAACCAAAAATATCAAAATCTGTTTTGAAGCTCTTGTATTATTGAAATATTTTTTAAGAGCTAGAGTATCTTTCAAATTTGGAAGCAGACAACCTCAGTCCTTTCCATACAAAACTCTTCCTCTTGAAGCACACATGTGCTAACCAAGAATGTTTGATACTACTGTCAAAAAAAAATGTTAACAGAAGTAACATGGATTAGATGTCGGACTGACCACCTGGAGTAAACACATGGAGATAGTAAGGCAGTGTGTCTTTCACTCCTAGTCTCATTGTTCTTTTGAAACCTAAATTCATTAATAAAAAAATAAATAAATTCAAATAAATTTAAATAAATTAATTAATAAATAAATTCATTAATAAATTCATTAATAATAATCTGTTTGTGTTGCAAGGGACCTTAAAGTTCATCTCATTCCAACCCTTGTGCCAAGAGCAAGAACATTTTTCACTAGACCAGGTGGTGGACTTGAACACTTTCGGGGATGAGGCATCCACAGCTTCTCTGGGTAATCTGTTCCAGTGTTTCACTCATCATCATCATCATCATCATCATCATGGCTAGACTTCACAAACAAAGATTTGGGAGAGTTTTTCCCAGTGTCGCACTACCCTCAAAGTAAAAAATTTCTTCCTAATATCTGACCTTAATCTACCCTTTTTTCATTCTTTGTCCATTCCCCCTTGTCCTATCACTGCATATCCTTGTAAAAAGTCCTTCCTCAATTCTCTAGTAGCTCTTTTAGGTAATGGAAGGCCTCAGTGAGGTCTCCCTAGAACCTTCTCTTCTCCAGGCTGAGCAACCCCAACTCTCATCCTGTCATTATAGAGGTTCTCCAGCCTCGGATCATCTTTGTGGGTTTCCTCTGGATTTGTTTCAGCAGGTCCATGTTCTCCTTATGTTGGGGAACCCAGAGCTGGATGCAGTACTCAGGATGAGGTTTCACAAAAGTGGAGCAGACAGGCAGAATCACCTCCCTTGATCTGCTCTCTACTTTGATTTTGATACAGCCCAGTAAGCCAACTGTGAGTGCACATTGTTGGGTCATGTTGAACTTCTCATCAAGCAACACCCCTATGTGTTTCTTCCTAGAGCTTCTGTCAGTCCATTCCCTGCCCAGATGTGTTTGTGTTATGCTTGGGATTGCCCCAACCTTGGTGCCGGACCTTGCAGCCTGGCCTTGTTGACCTTCATAAGGTTCACATAGACCTCACTCAGGCCTACCAAGGTCCTTCTGGATGACATCCCTCCCGTCTGTGGATTTAAACACATGGCTTGTGTAATAATCTTATTAGAATTGTGCTTAGCCTTTCTGCTCAGCAACACAAATCCTCCAGAATTCAGACTGTAACAACTAACAAACTAAGCCTCTGACTACTAAAATCTTGGTAGCTTAAAATCAGACTAGTTCTCTGTGTTGAATAACAGCAAATTATATGTATCAGAGAGGCATATCTACATTCAAGCACCACGGAGGATGAATGTTTGAGAATATTAATTCAGTATTCAAGTGGACACAGCCTGGAGGTAGCCCAAAGAAGGGCCACAAAAACAATCAAAAAGGTGGGAAACATGTTCTCCAAGACTGAAAGAAGGCTTGAGGGAGCCTCATTCCAGGGTTCTAGTGATTCTCTTTTCACAAGGAGCCTCACAAGTTCCACTGGGATAGGTTTCAACTTCACATAAGGGAGAAAATTTTTCCACTGAGAATGATTATTCACTGGAACAACTTCTCTGAGGATGTGGTAGAGGCCACACTGCTGAAGGTTTTCAAAATGTAATTGGACAGGGTGCCAGATTATCTCATCTAGACTCTCTTTCCCATGAAAGGTTGGACCAGATGATTTTTCAAGATACCTTCCAGCCTTGACTGCTCTGAGAATCATTGATTCTATGACAGTATTGCAAATGCAATACAGAGGCTTGTGTATACAGCAAAAGAAATAAAATCAGAAGTGGACCATGGTGTTAAGTCCACCTGATGGAACTTGGTTAGTGGGACAAAAAATGAATGTGGTTAAGGACTGGGTAAATGGTGTGACACTGAACCTTCAAAATACCACATCATGTGGTCAGTCAACATTAGGACAACTGCTTTTTGTTACAAAAAACTGTGTCCACCAGTTTAGAAACATAACTTGTCTACAAGGTATAAATAAGATAGCAGGCACTGTAAGGCAAAAGAGCAATCCTTTCAAATGAAAAAGGAAAATTAAATTACTTGCAAACTAGTTAAGATGTATCTAATAATATTACAATAAAAATATAACTATAATTATAGAATCTGAAGTTCACATGTAAGTTATGATAATCATATTGAATTTTGTTATCTTGTGCAGTGGCAAGTGAAGAGTAATAACTTTTCTGTCGAGGTAAATATCAGGATGGGAATGAAAAGCAGTTTGGTGAGTCACTAGCTAGAAATGGTATCCCAGGATAGGGGAATAATAGGTTCGATGTTGCACTGCCTGGGCTTGCACTTCCCTTTCATGTTTATACACTGAGTAAGGAATCCACTTGCAGCAGGTGAGATTTTTACCTCAATCAATTTGAAATAGTTGCTTTCTATTGAAAACCTCCCAAAAAGGAGTGAGCTGTACTTTATAGAAAATGAGGACTCTAGAACCAAGAATGGTTCCATTACAGACAAAAAGGGGTAACACAGGAAGAAAATGTTAGCAGTGCAGAAAACTTACTCAAAAGAAAAAATGTGATTTAGCAGAATGTAATCTAGTACTGAGTATTTTCCAAGTATCAGGTAAGTTATGTTAAAGTTTTCTCTTCTGAGGTTTCTGATCTTTCTTGCATTACATAACTTTCTTTCTCTTCCCCTACACAGCTTATTCACTAAACATATTACGCAAAAAATTAGTAAAATATCCTAGTGTGCTTATTAATTACTATTTAAAAAATGGATTAAGACATACAATTGACAGCATGCCCAAGCAAGCAACAGTTGCTTCCTAATAATATGGGTTTTGTTTATTTGTTTGTTTGTTTTGGTTTTGTTTTGTTTTGGTTGGTTGTTTTGGTTTGGTGTTTTTTTGTGTTGTGGTTTGGTTTCTTTTTTGTGTGTGTGTGTGTGTGTGTGTGTTTGGTTTTGGTGTTTGTTTTTTGTTTGTTGGGGGTTTTTTGTTTGTTTGTTTGTTTGTTTTCTGTTTAATAAAACAGTGTATGTCTTTATATTGGCAAGATACTCTATCTCACTCTAATTCACCCCAAAGCACAGCAAAATTTTTACATTTTCACCAGACATAACCTGGTATTTTGAATAGCTGTTGTGCTGGTTCTTCATGATGTGAGGCATTCTTTTACCCACAAATTATGATTTTTAAATGTGCAAATACTCTTAACTTCTGAAAATCACCAAAGAAAGAAATCTGTCTGTGATCCTCATAGGGAGAATTCTGATATAGTCCTGAGTCATGTTCCAAATGTCCTCCCTTAATTTCCTCTAAACTTACTTCTTTGACCTGTTTGGACTTGAGTTAGAGAGTATGGCTGGATAGCAGTGTATTTGAAAGTTTTTCTCATTGCAAAGCAGTATTACATACTTAGCAATTTGATACGGAGCTATTCTTCCAATTGTTTTCTGGTGTATAAGGACTGGGCAGACAACAGGCTGAGTGATGAGCATAACCTACTTTCTTTGTGATAGGAATCATATGGTTAAGATAAACTAATCCTACAAGGAGTTGATAGTAAACTTAACATTTCATAAAGGCTGAGTTAACACTGCATTAATGACAGAGGCACCACAAAGATAATTTCAGTACATGGTCCCTGTCACTTTTCACTTTGTTTATACATCTTTCTGAAGACAATCCTGGCAGCTGGTAATATCTTCTAGGAGCTAGAAGCAACAACACAGCAGGGAACTCTTATTAAGATATTAATTATTTGGTTTTATTTAAAACCATGACTTTGTGTCATGCTGGAAATAAGTGGGGTTTATGGCCACATAAACCCATATGGCCCACGTATTGTAACTCTCTTCAAGGTAACCTGTGTAATTCTATCAGTTTTAATGTGATGAATACTCCACATTCCAATGCAAACATATAAATGGCCAGGAATCAGAATTTTCCTATAGGAGCTCGTAGTGAAACATTGCTTTAAATTTCAGGATGATATTCTGTTTAGTATACCAAGTCCATTCTCCAATGGTTGCCATGGAATGAGAGCTAGCCATAAAACACCAAAACAAAACATTTGTTTGCCCACCATTTTTGTTCAGCTAATTCTTACTTGTCCTCAGTGATCTCCTGGAGTGGGGCAACAATAACGCCTTAGGTCTTTCAGTGTATCCAGACTTCAGTGAACAAGGCTACAGTAGCATGGTCCTGAATAACTAGGCTAAGTTCCAGGGTTAGCCAGCTTTTGCGTTTGATGTTATGAAGTTTGCAGGTAGGTCATTCCCAAAGGAATCATTCCTTTCTCTAGGGAAGTCAGGAAGCTTTTCTTGAACTGGATGGCATTATTCTCCTGGAAGGTAAATATGGAAATAGTTTCCTGAGCAGTTGGTTCAGTTGTAGGACTGAAGCCATAGGTAATGAGGGTCATCATTCTGAAAGATAAACTATCTCAGATCAATAAAGCTACTTCCTCAGGGTTTAATCAATACAAAAAATACATACTCTTTCTACAAATGAACAAGCTTAGCCTGTTTTCATGGAAACTATCAGATTTTTATCAGACTTGAAGATCAATCACAGCCTGTAAGCTTGGGCAGTCCCACTGTGGTTTCAGTCACTGGCAGAAGCCAGGTTCACCACATTTAAGTGGATTAAACAACATTTGCCTGTTGGCTACAAAAACTGAAAAATCTGTTTAATGTAAACTTTGTAGCTAACTACTTTGCCCAACTGAGGAATTCTTATATGCTACTTTGGTCTGGTGAGTCGTGAAAGCATCCAAACATCATGCTGCATAGTTATCTAATAGAGGAAAGAAGCATCTGAGCACTGCATATCTGAAAATCCATTAGAGTTCTAGTGGATATTTACATTTTAAAGAGAAATTTCTCAGTGTAGGCAAGAAACTCTTGATCCTTTTGTTTGCTTACTAGAAAGTATATATATAAAATCTTTGCAGCAACAAGAAATGTTGGTCACTAGATTAATTTTTGTCACATGACTCCTAAATTTTAGACTATTTTTTATTTGATTCTATTTTATGTTTATACATTTTCATTATGGTATTCATACATTTTTTTTCTTAGTTACTGCTTGTTAAGGCTACACAAAAAAGAATAATGATGAATGTAAATTTGCCTGTTCAATATGGCAAAATTTTGGCTACACCTACATTTCTCCCAGCTTTTACAGGGCCTGGATAGTCATCTCATGACATTTAAATTGAATAACATTACTGTTATAAAATAGGTATCATGTGGGATAATAGCTTTGTCAACGTTTTAGGTTGGCTAAAGTGAAAACTGACTCTTTTAGTATTATGCCCCAGAAAATAATAGTCAGCTTTTACGTTGGTTTTATCTCTGTTTTTTGTGTCATGCTCTCTGGTCCCATTATTCATTTTTAACATGCTACAGGCAGATATCTGTTCATGAGCAGCACCTTCCAGTTACCAGGAATTTCACAACAGCTCAATCATTTGCTGCCAAAATTCTGAATTGAAATGGCATTCACATACATGTGCTTGTTTTTGAACACTCCTGCCCCAAGATATCTCAAATCAATAATTGTCCCTACTTCCTTTAGGATGGCCAGTTTCTCAGGCTCTGAAATATTCCACTGATTAAGTGGGACCATATCTCTCTGCAGAAAAAGAACAAGAGGACATTGAAATCTCTAAAGGTGCCTTATACGCTAAATATATTCAGGACAATCTGTTATACACAAGGTTCTGGGCATCAAATACAGCAGCCACCACTGTTTTCATGGTTGGAAATAGGGTCTGGGTTACTCTGATCTTACTAAAATACCATAAGAATCTAACCAGAGCCTGTTGGAGAAGGAACTCAGATATTAACAGACAGTGACTTGAAGGGGTTATGCAGCAGGCTCTGAGCTACAGAAACGGAGAGGGGTTCCTCCCTATGATAAGACAGGAACCTGCCAAAAGAAGATACTTTGAGGATTAGGACTGTTTTCATTTATCTATGTGTATTAGTCCTGTCTCCTCTTGCAAGATAGTAAAAGACTTTACAAGATGTGGCAAGATATGCAGAACACCTTTATTTCCCCTCCCAAGTGGTCTGGGTGTGGAGAAAAGCTTACTCAATGATGAAAGGTGGTGACTGGGTTTCTTAAGCCCTAGTCAACATAACTCATCCCCCTTATTAACATGTTCTGCCTCTTCATTAACATACCCTACTCGTCCCTTCTATATATTGCAGTGTGAGTGTTCAATAAATGTTTCAGCTTTCTACCCCCAAAGATGAAACATGTAGTTTATTGACCAGCCAACAAGAGCCCTCTGTCATCTTCATGTGGGAAGGGTAAGGAAGGAATTTACCTCAGAATCGCTGAATCTCTGCAATATTTTGTACACCAGTCTCCAAGCTGTACTACCGATAGGCTGAGTCACTCAGCAGGAACCCATACATGGATCGTGGGATTCAGTGACAAGTGAGCAAGGATTCCTGACCCTCTACCCTTTGTCTGAGAAGTCCCCAGGCATTGGATTTGGGGAATTTGGCACATAATGTCAGTGCTATTTACTCAAGATTTTGTTACAAGACTGCAAGATTTTCCCCAGAACAGGAAGCAGAGTTTCTCTTAGTCTTTTCACCAACAGTGTCAAAGGCTTACCTACTTCCTCGGTGCTCACTGCACTGCCACCATCTTCCACACCAAGTTTAAGGAGACTCTTTGCACAGAGAACATTTAGTCAGCCTCACCTTGCTTTGTTTCCTTCCAATGTCAAAGTATCACTAGCCTTCATATGTATTGACCAAATGTTAAGTCAGTTTATAAAGCTTTATTTGAGAAAATTATATTTAGTTTAATCAGAATGAACCATTTATCAGTGTATGAGAAGAGACATCAATCAAAATGGTTACAAATTGCTACTATCTCTAAATGAGTAGTGTGAAAAGAAAGCATTTACAGATTGACATAACCCTGAATTAATGGAATATCTCCTTGAAAATTTTATGTAGAAATAAGATGTGTTCATTTCTGTTCTCAATGACAAGAGACTCTCCAAGCCAGATACTGGGTTTTAGCACATGCACATTCCCAAAGAAATTGTCTGAAATGCATCTAATTCAGTATCTCAAGAAAAAAAAATCTCTGCATAGAATCTTGCTGGAAATTTCATGACAAATTTCACACTAACGTAGTTACATGTTGCCACTCAAAAAATTCACATTGTGCCATATTCAAAATGTAGACATATTTTAAAATACGATGTTTTCCTGTTACCAATGCATGAAGTGAAGAGGTAATATGTGGTCTCCAAAATATTCAAGTTTAAGGGCAGATTGAGTTATCTTCAACAGTAAAATACAATACGATGCCTCACTGAATGAAGCCATTTCAGGTAAATACTGTGTTTTGCTAAGTATCTGATGGTTGTAGAATTGTATAGAAGTTTGGATTGAAGAGACCTTTAAAATTCATCACTTCCAATCCCCTGCCATGAGCAAAGACAACTTCAGCTAGGTCAGATTGCTCAGAGTCCTGTCGAATCTAACTCTGAATGTTTCCAGGAATTTCACAATTAATTTCCTAGTTATTTTTCACATTCTGAGTTGGATCATCAGGTCCAACTCTTAAGTGAATGACCCATATGGGGATTGAACACACAACCTTGGTGTTATTAGCACCCTGCTCCCCTGCCTCCTCTCTGGGCAATCTGTGATAATGTTTCATCACTCTCAGGGTGAAAAAAAAATGTCTTTCTGATATCTAATCGCTGTCATCTTAAAACCATTACCCCTTGACCTGTCACAACTGGTCCTATTATGAGTTTGTTCCCATCTCTCTTGTAGGCCCTCTTGATGTACTAAAAGGTCCTGTTCACTATGGAATGTGCAGAGCAGTACTGTACACTACTCTTCACTTTCAACTCACAGGCAGCTCATCTAACTACTGGAGAGAAGGAATAGTCCCATTTATAATCCTACCCTGCTTCTGTGTTTTATTGCCCAGTGAACATTAGAGGAGTTTTGATAGGAAAACTAACAGTCCTTTTTACAAGAAGCTTATGAATCTTCTTCTCCCCACTGAAATCACATTGAATAGTGATAAAACCAGATATAATCCAGCCATCAATTTCCACATTCACGCTCTCCCTCTCTCTGGACAAGACTACACATTTCTGTTGGTATATGCCTTTGATGTTATGATTTCATTTTTTATCACCCTTAGTAGCTTTGACTAATTCAGTTAAGGTCCATTCTCCCAGGAAAAAGAAATACTGTTACATAAAATGTTATGTTTTTTCCTTGAACAAAGCTAATAAATCCACACTGATGTTCAGTAGGTGTCTAGTTCTTTAAACAGGCCAACTCTGAATTCACCCAAAGATCCATTTTCAGATAAAGAGTTCAGGTCTGAAATTAAATTAGAGCCACAGTAAAATTCCAAGAATAACATATTCAGCTGAAGTCAGCTAATGCTTTTCACTTCTCAGTGCTGTTCACAAGTTTCCTTGTGGGTTTCTGGTTTCACCTTTATTCTCCACTGACTTTCTTTCTGATAGCATAAAAAGATGTCAGTAACTGAACAGCCAATGAAAACTGAATTTATGGAGAAATCTTGTAAACCCTCCATTGGCATTTTATGCTTTAATCTCAAGGAAGATTGCTTGGCACTTTCACCAGTAGTGTATTGAATTTGGGACACTGAATTATAGAAAGTCATCCTATAGTTCCATTTTCTTGCAGCTAAACAATGCCGTAGAAGGGGGAGAGAACCTACAGTAAAAATAACTAAATAACTTTCCCCTTCTTCATTTAATTGCTGATGCAGAAAGATTAATAAAGGGTTAACAGCCTCGCCTCGCCTCGCCTTGCATCGCCTCTCCATCTCCTCTCCATCTCCTCTCCATCTCCTCCCCTCTCCTCCATACATGGCATGAGAACTCATAATATCTTGTTTCCAAAGACTTTGTTTCAGAAAAAAATTTGGGAACTCTTGTGATATTTCCACAAGACAATGTTTCATGAAGTAGACTCCATTGCTACTGATCATCATTTTCTTCTCCAAGAAGTAAACTGTAAAAATGAAATACGAATATATGTTGTGGAGAAATAATGGATCCCATCTGGAGATATTAAACTCTTGATACACAGGTTTTACCCTGTTCCTAAGCCCAACTGGCTATCTAGTAACTTCTTCCTTTTAATCATCTTGGCAATCCTTCTGGCGGATTACCTTTTAGTTTCTACCAATCCTCCATAAACTTTTTACATATTTTCTTCTTTTAATTCTCCTAACAAGAAAGAGGAGAGGAGAGGAGAGGAGAGGAGA
>VXAU01002343.1:275314-291258 GCA_013399695.1 Formicarius rufipectus | reverse complement strand
AGGGGAGGGGAGGGGAGGGGAGGGGAGGGGAGGAAAATGTCCTTAATATCCCATTTTAATCAAGGTACAAAATGGAAAGAAATGGAAAACATTAGTGGCTTAATTTAGATGTAAACCATAAATTCACCTTGAGTGTACAAAGGAAAAATTACCTTCAGCACTGAAAACCATTACTCTACAGTGTTTGATTTCTTCTGGGTGGTAATAGCCAGAACCAACAATGGGATAGAGACAATGTCATAAAGTTGTGACACAGCCTTCATTGGATCTGTGTTTCCTCAGGGTACAAACTCCAGAACAGGGCAGTGCTGGTTGAAAAGGATACATTGACTGACTGGCTGAATCCAGTTATTTTTATGGGCAGGTTCTGCAGTCTAAATTCCAAGATAAACCTGTTCTTGTCTGTAAGAAATCTCTTAAACTGAGTACTGCTCTTACTGGGTGAATGCCAGGAAAGTAAATGCAACCTATAAATATAGCCACGGTAGAACACATCCAGGCTTCTAAACATTAAAGATGACATACAATTCATACACAATCTGTCTACTGTAATAACTTCTAATTAGGTACTATATCTTTTTTCACTGTTAGGTTTCATGAATTTCTGTATGATATCAAGGCTGGGAGAATTCCAGTATACTCTGCCAAATTTCTTCAGGTTGAGCCTACTGCATTAAATTAACAAGCTTTCATAAGAACAGAGTAAAATTACATTTTTTTCCTAATACATTTTTAAAGTCTTGCTGCATCAATAGCTCTCATATCTAATGCTAATGAGAGATGATGAATAATTGCTAGAACAACTGCCAATTGAAGTCAGCTTGGCAGTTTGACTGGTAAAATTAGCATTAGTATAGAGGTATGAAATATTGCTAGTGCAACATAAAGGATTTCCTGTCAGGAATGCATGATACTATTGGTCTCTTCCACAATTACATCTAAAAGTCGGCAGGACAAATGTTTCCATTCTCCTCAGCTCCTACTTCTTCTGCAAATCCAAATTCTGAAAGGATTCACCTGTTGTGCAGTATTATCTAATTTTGTTCAGGGGTGGAGTAGAATTGGATCTGTGGGACATCTTGGATGTTTATTTATGGACAGCAGTGTTCCGCATTCTACTTTTCTTGGCTCCTAAGCAAGTATGTTTCTCATTTAGTATTTATCCTGGGTATGTAAATGAACATTCTGATATCTGTGGTGTCATTACCATTGGTTTGCTGTGTATAGAACAGTTTGAATAGAATTTAGAGCCTCACAGTCTGAAGACTTTTGGAATTCACAGAGGATGTACACTCAGCTTTGCCCTATGGAACTAATGGTTCTGTATTTGAACTCTGATGCAGTCAGGGACAATATATGTGCAATAATGTTACGTTTTTGTATTTCTTTTTCAGATAAATTAAAAATATAGTTTATATGATGAATAATATTTAAAGTATTTCATCCTGACTGTTTCACATAAAGCTAAAAACTATAAATACTTTCAATCCTTTATCCTGAGTGATTTTGACAGAAAAATAATCTTATTACAGTGGTTATTAAAAATAAAAAGCTGCTAATTCATTGTTCATGATGAGTCTTTGTATAACNTTTTTTAGATATTAGCTTCAGGGTGCTTTGTTTCTCTGTTTATTTTTCAGTGAAAATAAAACCCAAATATTTCATGACATGACAGTAATTCCTCCAGACTCACTTCTGGAAAAGGCATTTAGCAACCTTTCAGTTTTCCTCCAGAAAACAGAATTCTCTTCTTTAGCTCATGGAATTAAAGAATATTCATTGTCTGAGGAAGTGGTTCAAGATTGGGAATAAGTATATTTCTCCAACTTTCTAAATTATGAGCTGTCAGCAGGACAGATATTCCCATTCTTCCTTTGATTTCAGATTTGGGACTTTATTTGAAATTTATATTTTCTTTTGAAAAGTTTGCACTTTCAGACCTGCTTAATTAAAGCTGTTGGAGGAAGCAGTCCATTAGAGAACACAAGTGCTAACAGTGGGAACATCTTGTTCTGCCAAGGCAATCATGCGGACTCACTATTCAGTGGGAGACAACTTGTCTCCATGTTCTTATCTGTATGAAAAATTCAGAAATCAATCATCAGAAAGGCTTAAATAATGTTTCAGAGTGTTGTTTATAAGTGCTGTTTCAGTGGAGAGTTCCCATGCCTTCAATTTTATTTATTAATCTATTATAGGATGAAAATCTGCATTATGTGAAAATTGTTTTATTTCAAGTATTTCAAATTCAGATGTTTTAGGAAATAAGAACCATTTTGTGGCACTTCATATTCTCCCTTGGGTCTTCTCCCAAGATCTTTTGTTTGCCTGCTGAATTCCTTGAGTGAGAAGTTTATCTGTAGCTTTGCTGCTGTTGCATATTCTCATTTTATTTCTGAGGCTGGGTGTTACTCAATAAGCACTAAGTGCCAACTAGTACAAATGATGTCAATCTTTTCCAGTGTCACCCACTCAGGATGCAGTAACACAAGTTTCAGTGGAATGTAGCAGCCAAGTTCCAGTCAGACTCTTGAAGTAGTTTTCCAGGAAAACTGACTACCAGCATTGCATACTGAATGGAGTCCTTAAACTCAGTTCTGCTGAGGAAGTTTGTGTGCATTTGCAACTAAAATTTTGAAATTAAACATTGTAATTCCAGTTCTGGTATTGCTGGTGCTTTTCATGCAAATATTTCAGGCTCTAAGCACAAACAAGCTGTAGCTGAACTGTTGAACTGCCTCTCTGAACTCCTGTGAGATTTCCCAGCTCTAGGGGTTGAGAGGTCACAGTGGTTTGAGGTGTGATACATTTTTGGTTAAGATGGGACAAATATAATAAGTAGCTGAATGTTAATTCAGGCCATCATCTTTAATTAGGACATCAAGACCGGAATGAAGTCTTCACTCTTGAAATAAGTACTCATGTTCAAAGTAGTTACCTTATTTAAATAATTAAAATGAAGATCAATTTTAATCAAAGTTGATATTGAGTATTGCATATGAAAATTACTACTTTATTTCTTTAGATTTAGATGCTACCATGTAAATGAGCAATTCTAGTCCTCAGAGATATGTTGCATCTGTCTGGCAATATTTCTTTAGGATGGAAAATTTTAATTAATACCTGCTTAAAGCTGAGTGCACATCTAACACCCTCCATGCAGATGAAAAGTCAGAAATCCTTCTCTTTCCCCAGGTATATATTCTACTGAGTTTAAAATAACTTGTGATTTCAAATATTTTTGTTTCTGAGTTACTGAGTCTATCAATGTACATATTCAGAGAAATTAGAGAATGAAAACTTGGTCAAATTCTTTGCTTCAGTGAGCCTAGATATTAGTTAAGGTAAATTGTAATAGTGTGGTTTAATTATTTTTTTAAGTTTCTACAAGGAAAATGCTTTTAATTTTTTAATCACAGTTGTGTCAATATGAAACATAACAGTTCACGGACTTCTCCAGACATATGCATTCATAGGCAGAGATTTATACATCCTGAAGCACAACTGAGATCAGAAAATGAATTCAAAGCTCTTTTACAATGAAATGAAGAAAGGCAAATGCACTCAGAAATGCACACACATTTTTCACTGGAGTCACTGATGATACTAACCATAGCCATGGAAATTTCTCTAACACACAGACTCACACTAGGTCATACATGTAACATTAAAGCTGTAAACCTTTGGGGGTCAGAGTGTGCTTTTGTTCTATTTATGCATCAGTGAATCCTAACCCATAAACTTGACCTCTTGATGTGGCAACACAAAAGAAACTGAGCTGACCTTTTAAGCTGATTGTAGACCACTGTGCTGCCTCCCAGGAGAGCTGAATCTCAAAAGACATCGTTGATATCTTCCTTCATTGTTTCTTTCAACCTTAGACTGCTTGTCATGTCAAATACATTAATTGTGATGATAACACTGTTTTTATTTTATAGAGAATATTCTTGGTTATTATGTCTAAGCCCTAACAGAGTTTACCTAGCAACAGTCTATTTTAACTTTTCCTCATGTCTAAATCATTGCTTAGTAAAACTATGAACAAAGCTGGTTTATATTAACCAGAAGCTCAGAGGCCATCCAGTAAAATAAATCGGCAACATTTACTGCATAACCCTACATGCAGTAGCAAAGAAGCAAACATAAATAACTCCTATTGATCCTGATAAGTAAGAATTGCCGCAATGCTTGAGATGGTAACACTACGCAGCAGAATTAATTTTGAGTTTAATACTCAGAGAATATAATTTCATATTTACCTGAAATGTTGCTCTCACTGAGAAGACAAAATGATAGAAGATTTCAGGGTGTTGTCTTAGCTTTATGTAGAAGAACTATCACAATACCAGTAATATTTCAAAATCAGTCCTATTAAGAGGTATTGAAAGTGAGGAATGCCCTCCCTCAAATGTGAACACAAATAAGCAATATACTCCCAAGACCCCTCATTTTTCAAAATGCAATAAAAACATGCTGCCTTTATAAAATGAAGACAAAACGGGGGGCAAAATGAGCACAAGGTTAAAGCTAAGCAAAACATGCCTTTTCTTGTTTGATCTAGGGAGTGTGAGGTTTTTTCAGGGTTGACCATTAGTCCCCATCTAATTTTCACATAGCAACTGAAGAAGGAAGTCACCAATTGCTTTCCAAACCGCTAAACTTTGAGAGTGATTGAGACTTAATAAGGACATTTTTTTTCTGCTTGTGATAGTCATAAATCCTCACACAAATTCTCAGTGTATTTAGATGCACAGTATGAAGGTTCACACATCTGATCAGGTACAAAGAATCAATTTACAGCAAAAAGCAAACATCAGATATTGGCACTTAGACACCACAGCAGTAGATAACTTGGAAATACCTCAAGTAAATTGGAAAGACCTAATGCTTAAAACAGTGGATGAAAAAGAATACAACTTCAGAGGTGATGTGCTTTAGGTTTTTAGTATTACTTGAGTAAATTTTATTAGTATATTAGACTGAGACCAAAAAATATATTTATGTGGCTCTTTTCTGTAGCCCTTGTGTGTTTAAAAAGAGCTGACTAAAAGTTACCAACCAATAAATTTTCCCAATGAAATGTAAGATTCTTGCTAACAGGAAGTGGTTCTGGTCCAGAATTTTGAAAACCCTGAGCTTTTTTTCCTTTTTCCTCCTGTATGTTTTGCTATCTACAACATGAGTAAGTCTATGTCTTCCTCAGGTTCTCTATTGCATAATTTTTTGCTTTCTGTATCTTCTCAATGATTCTTCTGTACTTTGAGATCATAGCAAAATCAGTCCATGAAATACACCCTGGTAAATAACGCCAGTACAATCCTTTTTAAAGCTGATTTTAAATTTTTGCACTGATACTAAAGCTGAATTTCTCTTACAACTTGCCACAAAATTGAACAAGTGTATTTTCTCTAAAGCCTGGAAATGTGTTTTCTTTTTTCTAAGAGCACTTCAGGAGTGTAATATATAGAGAACTGCACTGAAGAGCATACAGCAAAGGTTTATACAGCAGACTTATTCTTTTATGTGATCCCACTAAAAGCCTGGCGTATGGCTCACCAAATGTCCCTGAAATTGTCTGAGTATGAGTAAAATATCATTTCACTGCAGAATAAAATGTTCTATTTAAAGTACAAGTCCAGGCTCTAGGGTAATATTGACAAAGTGGAGTTATTATGAACTAAACCCTCATTCTAGAACGACATACCAGTAATCCTAAGAACAGTACCTGTTTCCCCATTGGCAGAAAGCGTGCATATCAGAGAATTCATTATTTGTACATAACAAGACCTGTAAATACATTTTATAAAAAGCAAGCCATAAAATACTGGGAACAACAGTGCAGAACTGAGAAAGGAACTGGTTTCCCAAATGTTTCTTGTGCAGTAGAGCATAAAATGGATAATTCTTCACTGAGAATGCCTTGTTTCCAGCAGCATTCTCTAGATCATTGAAGGCTGGAGTAACCTGTGCCAGCATTCACCCTCCAGCTTCTAAATTAGGAGAACTACCTGTATGGAGAGAGGGCACACATCTGTGACTAGAGTGCCCTCAGCTGTGGTCACTTTCTTCTTCACATACTAGGCAATACACAACATGTCCTTTCTTTGTCAGGTAAGAAACCTAAGAAGAAGGGAGGACACTGCCAGCAAGAAACTTTAGAGTAATCTTCTCTAGAAAGGAAGAATCAGCCATAGTATTTTGAAAAACACATTGCATTTTAAATGCATGGTCCGATGGTAAATTATTACAGAGTTCCTTTCAGTTCTTGGTAATTCATCTTGAGAGTAATAGCTTCCTCATGCAGGTGCCCACACTTCTCTGCCTGAAAACCCGGTGGTGGAGTTAAGGTTATCTGGGCAAAAGTCAAAGGATATATACATGTTGACTACATGAAAAAAAGTGGCCATTATTTAAAAACATAACAAAAGTAGGGGGAAATGACATGCATCGGGCACAAAACAGAGGTATTTGGTGAAAAGTGAACCATCAGTGATAAGTTGCTTAAAAAACCCATGATGAATACATCCCTTTAAACAAAGGTCTACATCTTATTGTTCCTTAGATCTCAGAATTGACAAACATGGATTCGATTTCTTGCTTTGCATTTCTGATAATATGAATTTCTGATTTGTACCTCTTATGTAGAGAACCAGACTTCTAAGAATCTGCTGCCTGGGGGTGGTTTTTAAGAGGAATTTTGGCAGGTTTTTATTGCTCACTGGTTGCTTCTAAACTCCAATGGTCATATGCCACTTTTCAGGATGTGGTTTTTAATTATATGAATTGGAACTGACATTACCTTTCAATGCCTTGTAGCAATCAGCGCAGAAGGAACTCCATGGAGAAGTTAGAGTCTGCACTTGTGGCTTTGAACCTCTCTTCAACATCACACTGAGTCCATCTGAATGTGTTGAACATCTGGCAGATGCTAGATTTGGAGTTTCTCTCCTCAATGTATCATGATGCAACCAAAAACGTCGAAGCATTCAGTCAGTCATTACCCTTGGTCTGAACCTGCCAGTAAGATCAGCTGCACAGATCTTGTTTCCTTGAGCATTTTAACTGCCTTTTGCCTGTCACATGGTGAGTGTGTGTCCAGGTGGTCTTTGTGAAGTAGGTGAAATGCTCTAAATTCAAACACCAGCAATGCCTCAAGATGACATTGTCATGCAATTATGGACAGGGCTTTTGAATTTATTTTTATAGAATTTGGGGTTTTTTTGTTTACCCTCTGAAATTTATTAAGATAAGGAGATTTATTATATATAATTTTAAAGTAACTGATTTAAATGTTTTGTAATAAAGAATTTTGTGGTGTTGTTAGCTATAAAAATGACATGAGGAATAAACAGAAAGCTAATTCTTGAATAAAACATCCTATTTTACCATGTCCATAGCTGATTAAAGTAACAGTTTCTCAGACCTACCTTACCTAAAGTTAGTATTTTTTCTTCTTAAGTCCATTATCCTGTAAAGATGACTCTGATATAGTTGAGTATTGCTTTTTTTGCTGACACTTTGTTTTTCAAGTAGTTAATTTTGAAATATTAATTATGGCAGATGGTTATATGAAATTATGTACCTTCTTCCTATCATTTCTCCTCTTTAGTGTTCCTACTGACTTTTGCTGTGCTGCCACATACAATGAAAAGGCAATGTCACCATGTGCAATGGGGCTGGTCCAAAGGAAGACCATGTGGAAACAAGGGTACAAAAAATGTACCTGAAATAAGACTATAGGAGAGGCAGGTGGAGGAGAATGAATAGAAGAGACATAATTGGTGGCTATTGAAAGGGCCTGTCAATTTCCAGAGGTACTTCCCATGCATTTGAACCACTTCCATTTCAGTCTCTTCTGCATGTTAGGTTAAAGTTTCATATAAGCGTCTCTTTGTTCTGAATCTGTAAAAAACTTCTGATTTCTCCTCTGCTCCTTCTGTTTACTGACATTTATGCACTTATTGATCTTTTACCAAGTGCTGCAGCTTTATAACTACATAAAATACAAATGTCATTCAGTATGTCTGGAGAAGAAACCATAAGGTATCTCTGGTAATATAATCAGTATTTTAGGATATTAATCACAGACATCTTGAACTGGCAGCATATTGTAGAATGTTTGAAGATATTCAAGGTTACTTTGCCTCTGAAGTTCCTGTATCATCTCTTTGCAGTTTAAATGAGAGAATGCAATGACACTCCCAAGTGCTAACCAGTGTATTTGAGGTTGCTACCACATGTCCTTGGCCTTTCTTTAAGCTAAGAGGTCAAGAGCCATGTGACAGTAACCTTCTGAATAAAAACCAATTAGCTTCAAAACAATGTGCTTCTGGGTATATTTAATTCTGAATTTTCAATTACATTTTTGAGGAAAACATTAGGAAATCAGATGGAGAGAGTACAGAAAACTAGCTACTAAAAGATAAAACCCCTTAGCATTCAGATCTGTAAAGTTTTCCTCTTTCCTGAGCTTCCTATAATATAAATCTTAGAATCATAGAGTGGTTTGTATAGAAAAGGACCTTAAACATCATCCAGTTCCAACTCTCCTGCATTGAGTAGGGACACCTTTCCCTAGACCAAGGAGAAAAAGTAGCATAAAGCACAATGTTTTATACAGAAAAGTATAAGCAAAAGCGAGTATGAGGCATCTCTTGAGTTTTAGTCATATATTGGGGTTTTGTATCTCCTGAAAGGGATATTTTTCAAAGTTCTAAGATGATGTGTGGGTTTAATCGTTTTTTCCACTTTATTTCTGTGTAAAAGAATATTTGATTTTTAAATTGTGTCAAACTAGCCAGTTAACAAGTTGGTAATAGTACCAAGCACTCTTCTTGCATCCTTACTGCATTTAAGCTTGTCTTGTTACTTCCATTGAGGCAGCAACACAGCTGGTTGTCCTAAGTGGTATTCCACCTGCACAAGAGTCTACATCTCCAGCTGGTGGAATTTTGCCATGGAGCCCTTAGCTGTGTTCTTAGCACAGGTGTGAGTGATACCTTGGAGTATCCTTATGTCACATCTTGCATCTGAAAGCAGGTAGTAGCTGATCCTCGCTGCCTTAGGCAATACAGAGGCTGTATGATGCTTGCAGTGGAAAGACACACAGCTCAAATGGAACAATAACAGTATCAGAAATAGCATTTTTAAAACTGTATCAAAGGTGTGTCATTTTTTAGTTACTTTTTTTTTCACTTCTGTTAATAGATCTTCCTTAGCCATTTCTTGTCCCCTCTTGCAATTGCACAGTTAATTTTCTTTCATAGTCATTCACATCAGACAAATCTCAGAAGATTAATTAGGGACAGTCTTACCCTGCAAGTTAAAGTTGCAGTACCATATTTTTTTCTCACAAACCATATATCAGAAATCTTTCATGTATGTCAGTGGAATTGCACTCTGTGAACAGGTTAGAAGCAGGGCCATTAAATCTTCACCCACATAATTTACATACTTTAATAATCTAGAATAGCATTTTGATCTTACTTCCTCTCTAACCAGTGTAAGTAGGAATAGTAGTTTTGAGAGTTTTATTTTTTAAAATAACCCACTTCTTCAGTCTGTATTTTTTCTAGTAAAGGATTTTCACTGGGGAATTTAGAGAGAAATAAAATACAACTGGAAGTGCAGCTACACTCAGTATGTATTGAAACTGCTAAAATCAAGTCACATTTCTTTTGCCTTATAATTCAGATACAGTAAAAAGGAAGGTTATCACAATTTTTTTCACTTCTGGTTTCTTTTATCTTGAATATACATTCTCAAAAGTCTCTCAACCAGAGACAACAGTACCAGCAAGAGATGCTGTGGCTCACCATGCCAGTAAAGAAAGGAAAGATGAAATCCAGGATGCTAAAGAGCAGAAGCAGGAGGATTTGATCTGTCTGTGTAGGATTAGGAGGCCTCTTCTGCCTGTCAACAGTAATGGAATTGAGTTCCACACTGAAGATAATTGCCTGAAGTCATTCTCCAGCCACAGGGAAGGTAAGATTAATAAAGAGCATTTGTTATAATTCTGCAACCAATTTATGTAATGGAACACATAATAAATAACCACATATAGCACAAGCATTTATCATAGCCAATTTATGCATCAATTTGTTCAGTATGTGTTAAACCAACCATTTGGATGAATAAGTGTTGTTCTCTTTGTATCCCTTTTTTCTCTGTTAAATAGAAAGTTATTGCTGTTGGGGGAAGTTTTGTTGTTGTTGTTGTTGAGTTTTTCTTTTCTGCTTGTTTTTGGAGTTTTTTTAGATACCAAAGTGACAGTGACATGTGTAAACTTCCCAGCAACTGAAATACAGCATCAAGTTTTCTGGAGAGCCTGGATTGCTACCTGTTGCAATTGGAAGACACTATTTGAACAAAATATCCACAATGACTAAAACCCTCTTGTAATTAGACTGTATGTTGTCCTAAATAACCTAGTTACATTTGAATTGAAACCACTGTCACACTAGAGACAGAAATCTTTATGTTCTAGAAATCTGATATGACATTATCTTCTTAAAAAGTGCTTCTAATCTGGAGAGTCAGAAATGTTCTAAGTGCTACAGAAAGTAATCAGTTGGATATCAAAATATCAAATGCAGACAAAGAATCCATTTCTGAATACTGAAGAAGTAAAAGAAGATAAAATTTAAATACATTTCCTGAATACCTTTTAAAGAAAGAGCATAATCATTTCAAGTTTATAATTTTTTTCTCTCTCTCTGATGCAATATGAGATGTTCTTCAACTAATTTGTTATATTCCTTTCATTAAGTCCTTTTGTCATGATACAAGCTACAGTATTTGGTTTTCCACACTGGTAGCATGTGAAAAAAAGTACACTGTCTACTTTGCTGAAGATCTAATCTGTTAAATTATAAGTTGCTGCAATAAAATTATTTAAGCATGCTAATTAACTGCCAGTGTTTTTTGAATCCCATTCCACCTCTCTTTTGTGAGGCTTTCATTCTGGTTTATTTTCCAGTGGTGGTAGTATGTATAGCTCAAAGTTCAGATTACAGCCTAAAAATAGTGTAACCAGACTACATCTATTGCTAATTCATAGGAACTTGAAATATCAGTCTGAGCTTTCCTCAGGCTGTTGCTTCCTCCTTATCCATATTACTGAATTGTACAACAGAATTGTTTATTTCAGAGTGGCTTTCTTCCTACCTCCATATATATATATGCACACAGATACATAGATATATATAGATGTATATATTATAGCATTGAATGAAGTTATGAAAACTAGATATTGTATTTTATAAAGAAATAAATACATTCTCAGCTCTGTGTGTTGAAACGAACCGAGACCAGTCTTTTCCTCACCTTTTCCACTGACTTCATCTGTGCTCAGCTATACTTCTATAGTGGCCCAAAGCAGCTCTGAAAAGTTTTTAACAAAAGATTATGACAAGGATTTATCCCTTTTTATATTATAACTTATACCAGAAAAGCTCCAACCAGCAGTCATTGTAAAATAGAGTAGGAAATAAAAAGAACATTTTATTGCCCCATGAAGAGCCATAATCATCTTGTTGTCATCCTGATTAAAAAGTCTTTCTGATTATTATGGTACTAGGAAAACTACTGCAGTAAGTAGATGTTGACTTCTGTTGAGATGCATATCATTATTTATTGATGGAATACATTAACGTGGAACAAGGGGAAGACAAAGTCAATATTTATGATGAGGAAAAATAAACTGATATTCAATGAAACAAACCATTAGATCCTCACTCAGGAAGATAATCCGTCTCTGAAGTATGTAAGACTGAGATTTATAAATCCCATAACTTCCTTGTGGTCAAAACGTTAAGTATAAATTTAAAGGCTGTATGAAGTTTGTATTTGTCACTCATTTATCCAAAACTCTCTTAGTTCAGTTTTTTCCTATTTTTAGATATTAGGCTAAAATTATTAGAATGTAGAATCATAAGACCATTCGTATGTTAAAAAAGACCTCTAAGGTTATTGAGCCCAACCACAAATCTAAGGTGTCAATTCCATCACTAAACCAGGTCCCTGAGCACCACATCTACACATCCCTTAAATACCTCCAAAGATAGTGACTCTTCCCTGGGTGGCCTGTTCCTGGATTTTATCACCTTTCTGTGAAGCAATTTTGCCTAATACCCAGTGAAAACCTCCCCTGGCAAAACTTGAGGCAATTTGCTCTTGTCCTGTCTCTTTTTACTTGTGAGAAGAGACCAACCGCCATCTCACCACAACTTCCTTCTAGGCGGTTGTAGAGAGCAATAAGGTCTCCCCTGAACCTCATTTTCTCAAGGCTAAACACCTCCAGCTCCCTCAGCCACTCCTCTTAACACTCATCTTCCAGATCCTTCAGCAGCTCCATTACCTTCTCTGAACATGCTCCAGCACGTTAATGTCTTTTTTGTAGTGAGATGTAAATTTTAAGGTATTAAATATTTTGCACTTGGACTAGTTTTTAGTTCATATGCCATTGAAGTAACCTGGTCTGTTTATAAAGAAAATAAGGTTTAGGAGAACATACACTAGCCTGTGCTCTGTTTGCTGTCAAAGTAAAAATAAAAAGCAAAACCAACCAAACAAACAAAATCAGCAATAAATCCCAAAAGAACACCACCCTCTACCCTCATTAGTTTCAAGTGTCTTCTGCCTCTTCAAAAACTAGAAGATAAATTTAGGAATACCTACTTTAAAGACAGAATTTTCTACTTGAAAAAAAAAAAAAAGATAGAATTGCTTTAGCTGTGAATGTTTTGCTTTGTTTTTATATAGTATTTATAGCACTGTTTTCAATGTCTTTTTTGTACAGTAGAAGAACTAGCTCATAAATCTGGACACCAAATACTAATGGCAATACCAATTTCTTACAGGGTGCATGTCCAATGGAGAAAGCCGTCTACAGTGTGTTATGACTGCCTTTGGATCTGAAATTGAATAAAATTCCTAACGCTTCTTTCCCAAAATATGTCTTCCAGAAATCAGTTTTTCAAGAGGCCATATACTTCAGAACCCAGGTAGTTCACACCTATTGACACAAAGCTGCTGATGGACAACACTCTGGGCACTGATTATACCATCACTTCTGTTTTATGATCCCTATTGACTTGCAGCACATTGTGGCTGGATGCACACACTGCTGCACTGCAGTTTCTATACTGGGAAAAAACAGGTGTCTAATGGTATTCTTGCTATTAGGTGTAAACATAACCACCATAGCCAGTAACTGTGCCTCCAAAGTGTCTGTAATTTAACTCTAAATTTAAACATCGATGTCTTTCATGCTTATCTGAGTCCCACTTTGTACTAAACCATTGGAGACAGGATTGCAGCTGGTGCCACAGTAAAAGAACTGCTGATTGAATAGCAACACATAGTACCTTAAACTGAAGCAGGTAAGAATGCCTCAACTTCAGGCTATACCATTCTGCAATTCCTTTTGTGCACATTGTTACTCCTAACAGTGTCTAATCAGTGAAGATCTCAGCTTCTTTCCTCAGTCCCTGCCTCTTAGTGCCCTGCTCCCTGGGAGAAATAGTATTTTGCTATTCAGCCAGTGACACCAGAAAAGAATCACCAGATTAGAATAGATAAATGAGATTTATAGCATAACACTGAAGTAACAAAAAATTTTGGTGCATTTATCTCGTTAGTAACAGAAATAAAAAATAAAAATTATGACAGATTAGGTAGGAGTTACCATCATGACTATCCCCCCAGAAAAAAATGCCTTCTTAAACAATTGCTTTCCTCTGACAATTTCAATTGATTATGTCCCTTCTTGCTCATTTCCCCTATTTATTATCTAATCACAATATCTATTTCATTTTTAGCATAAGACATAAATATTGATAACATACTACAATCTATAGGGCTGATTATCATCAATTTTCTCTCAAGTACTGTAGTCTAGATTCCGACAAACAACATTAGCTTTGCTATTTCTGCTTTGAATGCTTAGTCTGTTTACTGAAGCTACCCTTCTGGAAATTCTACCCCTTAAAACTGAGGGATAAGCTCTCTGCTGGAGTAAGTGATGTAAGTAACTAACTGGAATAACTAATACAACCACAAGGTTGCAGTTATTTTTCTCCAACTTACTGTGCATGAATGATACAGGATCTGATGTGCTTGACAGATAATATTTTCTATATACAAAAACATTTCATACTTACAATGCTGTTGTACTTCTAATAAGACTGAACAACTCTGTTGCTTAATCTTTTTTGAAGCTGAAGTGGGAAAGGCTGAATTATTGAATACTGTCTTAAAAGCTATTTAAAATTTTCACATAAAACAGAGATCTTCTCAAGAGACCGATTAGAACTTTTTGAACTTCATGAAAATTACCTTTTGTTAGTCTTCTACTCCAGGAAATACACCTTACGAATTTGTATGTTGCAGATAAAATTGTGAAATTGAAATTATTCCTTTGTTTATGGCACAATTCTAAAGAGATATTTTTCTTATCAGTGATGAGAGTAAAACAAACAAGAACTGTTTCTGAAAAGACTCAATATTGAAAAGAAATTTGAAAAATAATTCAGCAGTCTACTTCTTATCAGAATATGATTTCTCACAAAGCTACTGTGAATCCTCATGACATATTTAGCAATTCTACTGAGTAAAGAAAAATACAGTAAGTTCTCTTCTTTTAGTCCTGACAATGTTGTTGAAACATGAATAAAAATGTAAAAAAGAGAAAACAAACAAAAGAATAATATCTTTCCCTTTTACATCCTCTATAAAGTCAAATGGTCTTTTCTATTTGTTTCAACAGTCACTTGTTATGTTTTGTAAAGCCTTTCGTAAAGTCCATCTGAATTTGACCAAGTATCAACGAGTTATCAGTATTACAGAATCCATCTACTTCCCTTTTAAAACAGACACCCTAGTTATTCTTCCCTAGTAGTGATTTCAAATCACAGGGACAGAACACTAGGGATTGTAAATCTGTACAGCTCCATTGACTTCACTGACATATTTACACCTGCAGATGATTTGTTTAAAAATATGCTGTAAATAAAAGAAAAATACTTCAAATGCTATGTCATAATGATTGACACTTTTAATTTGAAAGACCTTAAAACACTGAGCTTTTTAAGTGAATGTTTGTATTTATGTACAAAGACAGATTAACAGCATTCCCAGAATGAAGATGCCAGCTCTCATTTACTTTGAGTTTTCACTGCAGTAAAGTAAGGGCTCCTTAACAGATAAAATGTTACTTGTCTGCATAAAAACTTTGCTGAAGAAAACTTGCACATTTATTTCATAATTAGCAAACATCTTGGAAACAGAAAAATTGTTCAAAGCTTGGGAACAGGGAATAGGCCTAAGTTTTCAGCAATCTCTAACTCTTCCTCTGTGTGAAATTCCCCCTTTTACACTACTTTGTGAGCTAAAAGCCTACTAATCCATAACTATGCCTCCAGACACAGAAAATCTCTTTTATTGGGTTTTAGTAGGCTAACTGGAAATGCCCCATATTTGTGTTTTGATCTGTACAGATTCATCTATCACTGAAATGTCAGCATTTATAATGTCAGTGTTGCAGCTGGGAGAGAGGAACAATCAGTCTCCCCAGAGACTTTAAAACTGTACCATGAGACAGTATTTAGGATCTGTGACTTTGTAACACAGCTGCAAACTTTATTAAAGAGGGGGAAGAATTTATGCTGGAGGGAAGAATTATAATAAGACCTCACAGGGATTTATACAGATATATTAAAAATTAAATTGAACTCAATTTGGTTTTATATTGAGTCTGTCAGACTGAAGACATTCTGAAGCGCTTAAAAAAGCAATGAGTTACTTACCAGTATCAAAATGACTATGCAGATGCCTTTACATGGATTAAATGTTTTAAAGCATGATTTTAGACAGTCTTAGATCAGTTCTTCAACTGCCAACAAAACAATAATGGAACATATTTTATATATATATATATAGGTATA
>VXAU01002343.1:205562-275214 GCA_013399695.1 Formicarius rufipectus | reverse complement strand
TTCTGAAAACAAAGTCAATACTTTATGGAGTAAACTTGAAAATAGTGTTACATTTTTCATTAAACTTGAGACTGTTCCTTAAAACAATGTTGGACATTTCTGTGAACAGCTCTACAAGTCAGGTTCATGCAGAGGATTTCATAAAGTTATATCATAAAAGACAATTTTTACTTTCTAAAAGGAAGATTTTTAGTGGCCATATTCTTTAGTCAGATTGCAGCAAAACCTTTATTTTCTTTAGTGGCATCCTCAGAAATATGGCTTTAGTACAGAACAAGGGGGACTAACAGGCTTAAAACACTGATGGTACCACAGAAAATGGCTTAAAATTAGAGTAGAGATCTATATGAAACTGTTAGAATTTTGTATAGGTGACCACAGGTTCACCAGATAAAATATTGAATGGCCTGTTTCCCAAAATGCATTACTTCAAATGAAATTTTGAAACCTGTATGAAGTTTAATGGAAAAAAAAGTATGAACATGGTGAACTCTGTTACAGCAAATTCGTGTTTGTGTTAGAGGCCAATAACCAGTAGAGACAGAGCACTGAATGGCACTAAAGTTACCAAAGCAAGGACAGTAGACACAAATGGATTCGAGTCACTATGTCTTACTGTGAGTTAAAGAGAAATGCCAGAGAGCACAAGAAATATACGATGTTTCACAGTAAGTAATCTCCAGTGTGGTACCACCAGGTGCCACTGTGTCTTTCCATGGAACAGAAAGTCATGTGAACAGAAATGCAGGACTTTTGTCTATGCTCTCGATGTCATTATTGTTCTCTGGATTTTCATTCTGCTTCAATTTACAAGTTATGCTCCATTTCCAAGTAGACAGCCTCACTCCACTCATTTGGGGCTCTGAGCCAGTGGATACATTGCCTTCATCAGGAGCTCTAATACCAATCTGAACTGCCGTGAATGTGTAATTCCTGTTGATTGTTAAATTCATATAATCACTACAAATGACAGATTACTCTCCAACAGTCTTCTCCAGGGTGTCCAGAGCAACTTAGCTAACAAGGGAGGCAGAGAAGCAGTTTTCATCTGTAACATACAGCTGTTTCTGCATGACTTGCTATAAATTCATGAAATCTCCCAAAGGTTGTGAGCTATTCCTGAGTGGGATTTTCATCACAGGCAAAGGGACTGCTAGGTCCTCAACTTTTTAGAGATGGTGTTTGTGAAAAGCGTTAGATAACCTGATAACTTGCTTGGTTCTGGAACATTTAGTCAGAACTGGAGAAACATGGAGAGACTTCTGAACCATCAGTAGAATGGGGGCTAGAGCCAGGATTAAAGTGACAGAGATTAAAGTTCAGCAGTCCCTTCAGGAGACTTAATTTCAATGCCCTGCTTTCCCTGCTGCACTAAAGGGCCATGTAGGGGATTTTTAGTCAGTTCATTCTCATTTCAGGAGCAATTAGTCACTTCAGATGTTAGAGGTAAGAAAGCAGAAGAAACAATCGGCCTCTGATAAATATTTGAAAAGTAAAAGCTCTTCAATTCTAACTTTACAGAAACAAAATTGAGATTTTGTGGCTTCTTCATATCACCAAAAGAGACTTACTGAAATGATGAGGTCTGCTGGGGCAGCTGCAAGAACAGAACAGTAGGCCAGTTCTGTTCATGGCAAAGAGAGAGGATATAAATCTGTGTATGTAATTGAGAAGACAAACAGCAAAATAGCTTCTTCAGAACAAATTTACCCCATTTTTTTTTAACCGAGAGACTTAAAATATTTTTGCTGATTTTCCCAAATAATGAGAGAAAATAAGGAAGCAGTACAGCAGCAGGTAATATGGAAATTTGTCCTTAGCTAGGGGCTTTGTAAGCGCTCCTAAATAATGCTGAAACTAAATGATCCTTCAAATCTGATACCTCACTAAGAAAATTGCAGCCTTCTCAGAAGCAAAAGAATCACCAGTGGCATTTGTAAAACTCAATGAATATCTTGAATTTCTAGTAGGGGTTTGACATTTCAAAGTTAGCTTTGATGTTAATAAATAAGATTGCAAAAGTGCATACTCTGCCAGAACTTAAAACCACTAACATTATAATACTGAGTTTTCTAAAGTGCTTTAAACCTCAGGTACTCAATCTATGATTTATAGAGTGAATCAGAATTGAATCCATAAGAAAAAGAAAAAAGAAAAAATCAAAAGAACAAAAAAGCTTCCCAGCATTGAGATTCAGAATCTGGCAAACAAATATTTCCCTTTCATCCCTGAGAGCAGTGATGATAAGGTGTATCAGTGCAGCTGCAGCACTGAGGTGAAGCACTCGAAGCTCTGCTAAGTGGCACCCCTGCTATGCATAACAGAAGGAGAATTGCTGATGACTGGGAGACTTTTTGAAAGGGTTGATTGTTTTGATGTCATTTTCTTTGATATTAACAAGAAGAACCCGCATGAGAGGAGTTGGGTGTTCCTCTTAGACCAGACCAAATGTCACTGTCCGTGTCACTGTGGTGGACATTGTGATGTAAAACTTTTCCTCCTCCAACCCAACAGACAATGCTTTTATTATCTATTCTGGTGGCCAGTGCTATGAGAAAGGAAAATTGCACAATTGGAAAGGACAAGGTGAACATGTTAACCATGTTTCATAGCACTACAAACGTACCCTGCTGGGATTTCAACGGAGAGATTGATGTTATAATAATTGAATCAGTCAGCATGAAGTCCTTCATGTTCATACTGGCCACAGAAGATTTTCCCTCTGTGCCTCAAGACAAACCTCAGGACAGCTGCTAGCCTTGGTGTATGACACGGACTGACTTCTGCCAGAGTCATGCTGTGTTGCAAAAAAAGGGAAGCAGATGGTGGCAGGAACACAGGGAATGCTGTGAAATTGCTGTGCCTTCCCTGGTTTATAGGCATTCCTAGGCTTTTCTCACAGTCTTTGAGAACAATTTAGATCACACAAGTTTATGAAAATAATCCTCCAACTATAGGATATGAATCTCTTCAAGGTATCAGGATAGCACTCTGCTGGGTTGAGTGAAATGTGTGTGCTTAAGAAAGTAAGAACCACTTCATTCATCTCAGAGGTCCCAGTCTGGAAGTCTTAGATCATCAAGTAATGAAAGTATGTAATCACATAAAAATTTGCAATAAAGCAGCTAGGCATTCACCCTCAGGAAATGAGGTCACTTGTTGTCAGTGAGAAACTGAACGGATTTGAAGAACCTTACATCTCTTGTTCATTATAACAGATCCCTTAAAAATGTCAGCCTTTCAAGAATTGCTAATGTTGGAATCCATTTCTAAAATACTTGACAGATGTTATGGTCAATGTCATTCTTCTTAGATTCCCTGTCATAAAGAAAAGATTTAACTGACATTTCTGCGCTTTGTATGAGATATCTCTTAAATGCTTCTTATAAAAGATTTACAATTAATTCATATTTAATTGTTTAGTAATGAATAACAACTACTTTTATATATAAATGATGAAATGGAATACGCTATGTGATCATAATTCAAAAGTTAAGTGGAAGAAGCACTAATTATAGTACAGAAAAACAGGGAGGAAATGCACTCTACTGTGGTTGCAGTAGCTATATTGACTATTCTAAAAAGAGCAGAAAAATAAGTGGCATTTCATCAACATGTTTTGTGATTAGGTATATAAGTGATGCTCCAGACCACTTCATGGATTCTCTTGCCAAGCTTTACCTAGAAGCCAACTGAGACCTACGTACAAAAACTTTAACAAGACCAAAATAAACATGGAAGATATATGAATTTTCTTGGTTCATGATTCTGAGTCCAGATGAGGAAAACCTTGCAAATTCCTATAGTGTTGGACTGAAAGTCAAGTAGTATATGGTATTTGAGGATGTTGGAATTAGAAGTTTCACAAGGACTAAGAACTGTCTTCCTAAATGTGACAAGACAAATTGAACAAGAGCCTTACAGCCATGATCTAGAGCACAACTGAGGGGTCATTTGTGCTTTCCACAGTGTCATGACTATAAATTTCTCAAGACTCTCCAGGAAAGATTGTATAAATCTCTAGATTATTTCAGAGCTGTTGGCACTGCCTATAATTTTTAAAGAGTAATTTTGGAGTGGGTATTCCTGGAGGGCTATGGCACTACAGACATATTCTTTTGCACCAAAAAGACCTGTGATTTGGACTATGAGAAGAAATTACTAACATCTGTGTCAGCAACTCAGCAACACCTTCTGCCACTACAGCTCTTGAGCAAAGGGGCTCCTCAGGGCCAGTGGTCTCACACTGTAAGTCTCATGCTATAGATTTACAAAGAACGCACTACCAGCCACTGTTGAGAATTGCTATTTTTCACATCCACTGAAAATGTTAGGATCAAATTGAACTTAGGCATTAGAATGATGATTTATGCTTGTTATCAAACTATTAATGGCTGACTGCTCCTGATTTATGGGTTTCTCATCTTTGTTTTTGCATATGGTTTGGTTTTCTTGCAGAATACTTTTTCTCATATTTTCATAATATTCCTGAAGTGCTTTTCCTCTTCTCTTCTAGGAGGTAGTCCACTTCATTACATCCTATCTAAAGCTCTTCCTAAATTGTTCAGAAAATGGCTTATTTTTAAATTATAATATAACACAGAAACTGGACAGAAATAGATTTATCAAAACAGCACGAGTTTCTTTTCAGACTAATTATTCTAGTGTTAGCAGTGTTTATAGATAATACTTAGCATGTTGATAGCAGACTGTTATGAATTGCCAGTCAAATATTCTTTTCATGCTGCTGACATAGGACAGAAACACATGAACCTGAGAGACAGCAAGTGCAGCTGTTGTAGAACACCTTTCAGTTCCTGCTGAGGTCTAAATTAGATATCATACTGTTAGTCTTGCTTACATATTGTGCACTGATGAACCAACAAAACCTGTGTAGGAAAGGTACTCACTTTGCCAGTCTTTACAGGGAATGTTAAAAGTCATAGGAATGGAAAACTGAAAATGTAAAATGCTCCAACAAAGAAGCAGACATTTATAATCTCTAGTTTTCCTTCAGTAGTGTTATTGTTATATTGAAGGTGCTGCAGGTATAGATTAATGCATAAAGAAAAATCCAAGCCTGGGTAATGCAGTAATAAATATACCATTTAATTTGGATACAGAATATGCACTTGTTGTTGTTGCTGTTGTTTGTTTGCTTGTTTTCAAACTTTTTTTTATGAAATCAACAATAATTATGTCACCAAACAAAGTGAATTACATGGGACACTGTGTGAAGGAATGTTTTCAAATTTACTAGAGGAAGGTGAACACAGGAAAAATAATAGGGCTAGAAAATAAAAAGAAACAAAAATGCTTTCTAATTAGAATTGACAAGAAGGGTTATTTATTTGCTATTTTTCTTTGAGAGAACTGAAGTTGGAATCTGGTCCTAAAATTCAAAATGTAGGTAAAGACCATACTGTGTAAAGCTTTATGTGAGAAGAGTCACCTATGTGTAATATTCATTCCCAGCAGAAGTCATTGTCTTCAGGAATGTAAATGAGGGACTAGAAAACTTGAAGGGAGCTTAAGGGTCATCTATTCTATGCCTTTGAAAGATGGTTCTTGTATTCCTTGACAAACTTCCTTAGGCAGTCTATTCCAGTCCTTCACTACCCTTATTCCTAAAAATGTTTCATAATGATGCGAATCTGCCTTGTTGTGATTTAAACTTATGTTTGTCTTATACAGCACTGACAAGAAGAAGTTGTTAAAAATATCCCCTCCTTTCTGCAAAGGCCTCTTATGACTCTAAAAATTGTTACAACTGTTTCCCTTGAAGTCTTCCCTTCTAGGATGAACAAACCTAACTCACTCATTCTTCCTCTAGACCTAATATCCTGTCTCCTGTTTTCCCTGGACTCCCTTTAGCTGGCCTTTCTTTCTGGAATTGTGGCAATCAAGCCAAAGTGCAGTATTTTAGCTAAGGCGGAGTATTTGCTTTAGAGCAAAAGGACTTCTTAATATTAATTAGTATCTCTTCTTTTGATTCTGCCTCCCAGCATACATCTTGCATTATCTGCATCAGGACATTGCTACAGTACTGAGAATATAGCCCACTGCATTGTCGGAGTCTGAGCTCTGGCACAATATTACAATAAAGATAAAGAAATTTGGCTAAATAATCTCCCTTATTTTCCAGCTGGTCCTCAGAGATCAAAGAGGTTGGATGCATTTGGGTTTAGTCTGACTAGAACTAGTTCAGTGCTGTAAGTCTGGTGGGGTACACATCACGGATGTACCAATAGTGTGGTTTGTCAGTTTGACACTATAGGTCTGTTAGGTTTCAATAAGAAATTTCACAATCACAGATGCACAAATAGTAAGGTTTACTAAAACAACAGAGTATAGATTCTTGTTACACAGCTAGCAATAAATGCACTAGACCTGCAAAATATAAGTGAACAGCACTATGTACAAGTGTTCCCAGGTATTCTCTTACACAACCCAAAGTGCAAAGCTTACCGAAGAGACATCCTTGCACTGGGGATGAGAGAGGAGCAAGTCTGCAAGGTGGTTATCCTTGGCATGGATGACGTCAAATACCCATTTACACTTTTGGAAAAAAAGGAAGTGAGATTGTAGTGAAATATCCTGTTGCTGATGTCAGAAGTGGTGAGGGGCCAGCCAATGTATAAATGTGGGATATTGAGGGTTACAAAGGGAGACATTACAAAGGCTGGGGTCTTGTGCAAGGGTGGAACAGTACAATGACCCACGAGAATCATGCCCTCTTCCACCTGGCTGATTGCAACAGTAAAGATCATCAAATCTCTACCTGATAACCTGTCACCCCAACAGCAGGCCATTGTGTCCCCAGTAATCCCTCCCTTCACCACATATCTCAAGGCATATCTCTTGGAAATTTCTTCACTATATATCTTGTGGCAGACTTCCTGGCTCATTCCTACAAGCAGCTGCCTAAAATATTCAATATTCTGTGTTTCTGCAGTTAAATATTTCTGATGGATTTCACTTTTCCCCATGGAAGAAAGATCTAATTTTTTCTCACTCTCATCTTCAGATTGAAGTAATGTTGTTGGGGGCTATCCTGAACTCCAGTCTGTCCTCCAGAAAACATTAAAACGACAGATAAGTATTTTCTGTAAATTTACTAAGCGTGTTTCTGCTTTGTTGTCCTAACCAGTAATGGTTGTTTTGAATGGCAGCAAACACAGACATGTTTGCTTAATACCTGTATCATTTTGATTCAGCCATATGCACAGAAACCTCCAGTGTAATTTGAACACCTGAAACTATTTCCAAAGGCCTAAAAGATAAAACACAAACCAAACAGGAGTCTGTACTTCTTCAGAATTATTCTTGAAGAGTGGGCAGGGCAACCTAAGAAACCTAAAAGAGAAATGCCTCAACTCAGAAGGAGTTGAATACT
This sequence comes from Formicarius rufipectus, assembly GCA_013399695.1. Lineage (NCBI taxonomy): Eukaryota > Metazoa > Chordata > Aves > Passeriformes > Formicariidae > Formicarius > Formicarius rufipectus. The sequence goes on along the minus strand of VXAU01002343.1, from coordinate 267,818 downwards.
GTTCTTGCTTTTATTTGTTCAGATTGGTAGACATATAAAAGTCATATTAGCCTCACAGGACTTACAAGTTCTGTTGCGTTCCTTCCCAAAGAGCTGTCTTGAATGATTAACACCAAACACTATCTGTAACCAGGCAGCAAACCTTTTGCTTCTGATTTATTTTATGTAAACACTTTACAAGGGCAAGCTGAGCGTCATTAGGGCAGGTTCCTGGCCCAGATGATTACTCATTCCCAATGAGCACCTGAGTGTACCTGAGGGGAAGAGAAGCTTCCAGAGGGCAGGGTTCTGCCAACAAGCAGAGAAAGATGGATGTTGCTTGGACAACCCAACTGTGCATGACTGATCTGGAACAGTATGTGGCCAAGTTAAATAGTAACAATTTTCACTGCAGTACATGTTATTTGCTCAATACATCCAAAGTCACTCAAATAAGTGGGGATGGGGGTAAGGGGAAGTGAATGATGATTGTAGCATGCAGTCTTATGCTAAATTACTTTCATACTAAAGGAAGGGAAGGAAGCTGAAGTGCTGGAAGTTTGTGAAAATGTTATGGAGCAGATTGGAGAAAGTACAGATCAGCTGAGCTGCAGACCCACTGATACCCATACTGGGTGAGGGATAGAACAGGTGTACGTGAGGTAAAACATATAGGGAAAGAGCTGACAAAGCTTTTTAAGGAGAAATTCTGTGATGTGATTCTATGGAAAGGTTTTGGTTAGTTGGACTCTTTGTTTTTTGGAGCTTAATTAAGACATGAAGCAAGGATATCTGCTTAATGAAGTCAGCCTGGGTATACAAGAGTTTTTTTTTAAGTCAGTTCAACAAAGAACCTTAAGATCTGTAAGCAGTGTTGGACTAAGGAGAAGGTCTTTAAATGTGCAAAAGATCAAAGGGTGTGATTAAATATTTCTAACAGAGTTAACCAGGTTTTCTGTGCTGTCTATTTCAGTCACAAGTGACTTAAATATCAAAAGAATGACAAGCTGATTTGTAATGATACTTGGGGACAAACTCAGGACAACCACTTAGAAGGCGATAAAATAGATAAAATTTAGCATAGGTAATTGTGAAGTCACACTTGCAAATAAAAACAATCTGACTTTCATATGTACCATTATTCACGGAAACTCTATACTGCCTGGGTGATACCTTGATATTTTCATGGAACTATTATAAACTCAGCTTAACTCTTAGCAGCTGGGAAAAAAAAAAATAAAGCAAAAACAACGTCAGAAATTACTGGAGAAAATAAAGGAGCTGGGACAGAATGTAAGTTACAGTAAAATCTATGGTTTACTCCATCTTGTGCATTATGTGTCCTTAGAAAGTGTGTAACAGAACTGAAAAAAAAATCAGCCAAGATTAGCAAGAATGAGCAAAGGTTTGGAATTATGTCTTTATGAGGAACAACAAAGTATGTTAGTACTATCATCTTTGAAAGAGGCAAGTGAGGAAGAATAGGACACAATTAAGTTTTCACTCTCTTTTCCAATATTCTGTTCTCATTGAAGATATTAAACAGAGCTTGTAACTTGCAGAAAACAAAACAAAGAACACAGATCTTTACACTTACGGTTAACCTGAAGAGCTCCTTTATTACAGGAAGCTATAAATGCCAGCAGTTTACAAAAGGGTTCAAGAGTTCAAATGCAGAGTAGAAAAAAAAACATCTAGAATTGCTGAATATAGAGAAGCTATTTCTGGAATTCTCAGTATTATGTGTGACTGAAGTTTGGGGTGTATATAGGGTAAATACCTTCACAAGCTTTCCTTATTTTTGTATTTTTTTCTAAGCCTTTCTGCTTTAGGCAAGTGTCAGAGGTAGAGAGGTCTTTGGAAATGACCCAATATGAATGTTCCCTAATGTTAAAAGAAACATGTTTCCTAGGGACCTGAAGAAACTCTGTATGAATGGCAGTAATCTGAGTTACAATTTACAGTCAGTGAGCATCGATTGCGAAAAAAATCGGAAAATAAAGGTGCTGCCTTTCAAAGTCATATAGATAAGAGGAAGATACTTTTAAATTCTTTTTTAATCACTACACTATCTTCTGTAGTCTAAAAAAACCCACCTATTTTCATGTCTGTATAAATAAAACATTACCTATTACTATAAAAACTCTTCTGGTTTTGGAGTACTCGATTCTGAGGTAGACAAATTCTTCCCCTATCAAAGGTTTAGGTGACTTAGTCCTGTCATACCACCATGTCTTCTGGATAATCCTAACAGTTTAACACCAAAACCTTTCTTTACCTGCTGTAGTGATTTGGCAATATACAGCAAAATGTGTGACTGCAATACATTCAAGTGACAAAGTTGTCAAAACAGAATCACAGCTACTTCTTAAAGATAAAATAACCTTAGATATGGAAGGCATATAAGCAATGCTTGCCTTTCAAAACTTCCAAAATTATGGTGATCTCTCTAATGGATTCCTTAGACTTCACCATTACTAATTCACAAATTATTACTCAGTAATTCCCTTGCAGAAATACTATGTCTGCCATAGCTGGGATATTTTTACAGAAAAGGTAAAATCTTAAAAATGGGGTGGGATTAAATAATAGAAAAGATGGAGTAATGAATTTATGAAAATATCTGGTATGTACTAAATAGTCCAGAAAGTGGATGTCTCTGCAGTTTTTCTAGGTACAACTTCCTGGTATATATGGGAAAGGTGTTTTTAGCTAAAAGAGAAATGGCTTAGCAGAATACAGTAGTATGTGCAATCCATGAACAATTCTTGGTAGGGAAGTTGAAGAGGGAGCGACTGAAAATAGAATAAATGCAGCAGTGGATAAGATTGGAGCTTGGCTAGTTTAGTGAGAAGATGACTAAGAACGACTGTGTAGACAGGTGTGAAAGAGTGTGGCCTCCCACCCTGAAAGGGAAGGAAGCACACAGGTGTGTTAGTGCCCATGGAGGCAAAGGAAGGATAAAAGTCAGAGGGTCTGCAAATAGTAAATTGCACACACAGCACAGAAATTTGTGTAAGTTACTGCCCTGTCTTGAAGTATAAACACACAGTGGTGAATTTTTAACAAGAGGCAGAAGAGAAGGGAGGCAAGGTGGGTCACCACAGTCCTGGCTCCAGTGTTGATGCAGCTGACAGGGTGTCCCGAGTGCTGTGGGTACACACCTGAACTTTGTGGGGGCACCTTTTTATGGATAAGTCTTTCCTGCCCTGGAAAGACTTATCAAAAGTCAGCAAAAGTTTCTCACTCTCTATGAAAATTAGTTCTCACTCACAATTACTTCTTCTGGACCTTCCTGGAGATAGGTTGAAGGGCTTTGGGGTTCTTTGATGGTCTTTATTTCCTCCTACTGGATCAACCTGTTGCCAACAGCACCTGCCCATCTCTCAACATCAATTCTGTGCTTGCGCTGTGCTGTGTTGGTCTTACCCACCAGAAAAGTGCTACCTTTCCTCCCTATGCTCCCCTTGCCTAGTCACATCCTATTCTTCCTTGCTTGTTTGCACAGTTGGCTCCCCAACAGTTCTTGATTTTCTCGATGGCTATCATTGTTTGAGACATGCACATCAGTCTGGGGTTCTGCAAATTGCAAAAAAGGAGAACTGTTAATTAAGCTAGAACATGTTCATTTTAAGAACTTGAAGGTGGAACTACCTTTGAATAACCATAAATTAAAGAACAGTAAGGAATCCTAAAAGAGAGGTTTAAAGATGGCTCTCAAAATAGTGTAATATACACAAAGTCCTTCTCTAAAACTACTGCTTTTGAGATTAAGGGTGGTTCATGAAAGCAGTGGTGCATTATGATGCCTACAATAACATTAGACTTTACCTGACGGCTCAGGGTACTCTTAACTTAATGTTTCTGAGTTTAGGACTCACGAGATGCCCCCCTGGGAGCAACCAGGATTGAATTTGAGTTTGATTTGTGTTATAATCATTATAGTTTTATATGCATGTGATACCATCACGAACACCCACCCATCCCCAGCCACTTACACTGTAGGCATGGAAAAAATACGAGGTTGATAATATTAAGTCAAATTCTAGACTTCTTTATACTCATGTGATCCAACTGAAATGCAGATTGGTGAAGAATTTGGGTTTGCCATCAACTTCCTAACAAAGAAAAAGGCTATCTCTGAACTGGGAGTTTACAAGTTCACCACCACCTTAATGACTTAAGAGGAAACTTCATGTTATTAAAATCACTGGATAGTCCTGGTTTACCGTGATGGCAAAAGTTTGGTTACTAAAATTTACTTTACCATTTACTGAATTCTACTGCTTTTTTTAAACAAGTACTAGTTTGTTTAGAATGGTGTTGTGCTATAAACTATACTTAATGCTGTAATGCAGAATTAAATAGGAAGTGTTACTTCTTGGTGTGAGATGAACACTTTTTAAAGTGTGTTTAAATAAAGAGAAACAAGATAATAATTATATACAGCTGAATGATACTACACAGATTATTAGTATAACAGACATTCATGTCTGAGTGTATGCACTATTACCAAAGTGTATTGGCAATTTCTTATCCCTAAGTAGAGTTGATTTACCTGTCACCATAAGATATAGTAAAAGTTACTTCTGTAACACTGACACCCTGGCTGCTGAAGTTCAAGGTTAACCCAAAAGTGCCTTTCAAAATAAACAAGTGAAAAAAAAAGCAACAATACAATCCTGAATGTATGGGCACATTTATAGAAACAGAAATTGATGTCTTAATGCAGTGTAGTGGTTTAATGCATTGCTTTAACAGACTGGCCCTCTGTTTCTACAGCTAATTTAAATTCTACCAAGAACAAAGCGATTAAAAATCTTTTTGATTTGTCACAGGTGAAGAACGGTCACCAGAAAACTGAGTCATAGGACTTAGGTTTAACCGTTAGGAATACCTATCAGAAGAAATCAGGACTCCCTGCTTAGAAGTCAGACTTGTGACAGAAGAAAATGCTGCTAATACAAGATGACTGGGATGACTTAAAAAAGCAGTTTGTGAGCATTTGTGGTAAAGTGAAAAAGAATGACATTTTCAAGTGGCTAAAGTTGTTATAGTCTTTCAATGTTTATTAAAACATATATTTCAGGTTTGCTCACTGCAGCCAACAGAGATCTATAGAATTGAAACTACAAAGGTTGTTTGCTAAAGGCAAAACAAGACTGGAAAACAAAGGCTGTACCTCATTCTGTATAACCTTTTCCAGCACCATGCTGGTCTGGGCAAGGCCATGTGGATAGATATAAATATGCTGCACTTTCTACTTCATTTGTTGAGCAAAGAGAGAGACAACCTTCATTTTACACATCTTTTCCCAAACTGTAGTAGAGATTTGTTTATTTGGAAGTTCACTAAAAGCAAAATCCATATTCTTAAATCTCAATTAGATTTCACTTGGGAATTCAGAGAACAGTGCCTGTGTAGATTAGCTATGTTAACAGTGAAAGGGCTGATATGTGGAAACTTCAAGGTATTTTGAATTAAATATCTAGATCTGCTCTGCCTTTCTAATGCTGTCATTGATAGTTATTATATAGCACCAGGTATTGAGTGTAGCTCAAATATTGTGGCTGCCTGACTGCACGATTAGGTAAACAGTTGGAGCTGTATGGATTGGTATGTGAACTGATGCTACAGAGATTATTTATCTTAATTCTTTTATCCAAGGGGTAGTGTGCATAAAGTAAAGCTGTTAGAACAAGAAAGTACTAAATTTTGCATTGAAGGTAACTCTTGAAATTATATTTTAGATAAAATACTGGCATTTGTGCTGGCTCAGAATGGTAGAAAGATTAAACTCACCATATTCAAAAATAGATATTTGGTGTTCTGTGACAAGAGATATAAACCAATGGACAGATAAGGAAATATTAAATCACCTTAGAAATTGTTAGGTTCTTCATATTCAAGATTTTCTCTTGCCTTCAGTGAATTAGGACTCGTGTCCCAACCTCAACTAATGAAAATCTTGTGTTTAGGATTAAAAAAAAAGGCCTGTTGAATCCTGCACTAGTAAGAATTAATCCTCCACACCTTTTGGTGTGAAATAAAATTAGGGAGCATGCATAGGTAGTCCCATAGGGGTTTTCCTCCTTGAGACAATGGAGAGAGCCAATTAGTCTATAACTTTTATTTGTAAAGTGGCAACGTTCTTCAAATTAGAAGACAGCTAGGTTTTTTGTAAGTTTCAAAATAGGAGGAAGGATTTCCTAGGGCAGAAATAATGGGCTCTTCTCTGGCATCTCTGTTGCTGAAGGAAGCCAAGTAGGAATGGTTTGGTTTTTTTAACATCTGTGCCCAAAAAGGGCCCTCCTGTCTCCTCTTCTAAGAAACTCTCTTCCCTTGTGCTGTTGTCATCAGGTTCTTTGTGGATAGAGTGGGAATATGGGACTGACAAAAATCTCTTTTCATTGTCTTCACACCTGTTCTAACAATAGATTAGATTTTAAAAGCAATCTTCCTGCTAGATCATTCACTACATTATTTTAAAATTTTTAAAGCTAGAATCAGAGCCACACTTCACATAACTCTGCTGATTGAGTTACATTTTGACACTTACCACAAGACACAGAAGCAAGACAGTAGTTTTCAAGAATGAAATAGTTTTGCACCACTAGCAATCTCCATTGCTGCAATTAACTGCCAGGGTAGGGCAACCCTGGTAGCAACATTGACAGCTGTAGCATAGGCATCCTGTAGGCAATATTACCTCTGTAAATGAAATTTCTTGAACACCATGTCATTCTCTGTGCAATGCACTGTTATTACACCCTTAGAAACCATACTAGGAGCAGATTGCAGCAGCAGAGTTCAATCTTGATAAACACTTACAAAGTCACATATTCAAATGAGGAAACAATGCTGCTGCCATCCAGGGTAGGGTGGAAGGATAGGGTGCCTCACTGAGCGCATCTGAGTTGCATGTCACAGATCAAAGGGACAGAAGCTGAATCAAATAAGGAACTCTCAGAAATTTAAGTAATGCTGTCATCTTATAATTATAACTAAAACACAAAAACAAACCAAAAAAAATTTTGTATTCTGCACTCAGAGAGTTCAGCTCAATTTTAGCTTTCACAGTACTCTAATGGGATAAAGAAGGGCATTCACATGCAAGAATAAAAAACTGAGATCTCCTTACTTGTATTTTTACCTTGGAATATCAGGATTATGATTCCTTCATGTTTGTCCCCAGACAAATGTGTGTTACAATAGCATTTGAGGGTATATAGTGTGATTTTACATAAATAGAAAAAATTTAAGCGGCTGATCAAGGGAAAAAAGACGGGTAAAACACACAGAAGGAGAAGGAAGGTACTAAGTAAGAATACTGACCCTGCTATTTCCATTGTTTTGGCATTTCCTGTGTAAAAATTTTTTTTCTTTTCTTTCTCTCTCAACCTAAACACCTTTATCTGACTTTTTATTATATCTGTCAAAGAAGTTTGACATTTAATAGATATTTTTCTGTAATTATGCCTATGTTGCTTTGTACTTTGGAAGCCTGTAGTAAATAATGAAACCAAACCTAGAAAGACAGGTGGTGCTTAAACATCTGTATGGTGTATTTCTTGACTGCTAGAGGGAGCAAAGATATAGGAATAATAACTCATAATGATGTAAATACAAAGAAGATAGTCGTAAGGGTTTCTGGCAAGCCTTCTGTATAAATTACCCTCAAGAGATTGCAAACTCTTGCAGAATATGTATATCCAGACAGGCAGTGCTGGTAGATCAGCTATTAACACAGTCTTTGCTTTAAGACAGCTGAAAGAAAAATGTCTGAAATAAAGAAAGCTTTTTTCTTGCCTTTCAAAGTTGTCATAAAAACTTCAGTCTAGACAGTCAGAAATTTTCCAGGCAATGCAAGAGTTCTCTCTCAAATCCTTGTCTTTGACTAGATCTCACAAAGTCATATAAGTTAAGCATGATAGCGAACTTTGTGACAGATTTGAAATGCTTAGTGGTGTTAAAACAGGCACTGTTCCAGCAGTAACTCTCTTCAGTTCAGAATTTCCTTGACTTTTGATCCTTCTTCTTCTCTGTTGCTCAACAGGTAGCTTTTGACACAGAAGTCAAGATACAAAATGGAATGCCTGATGAACATGGTGAACATATTTTATCTTGACATCACCACACTCACTGCACAGAAAGATGATGAATGCTAAAGCCTTTGAGTGCCTTTTTATTAGCCTGCAATTTGTTTGAACTAATTGCCCATCTAAGGAAAAATGCTTGACTATATGCCAGCTACATTAGTTGATCTGAAAGTAGATGTACAACAGAAACATTACATGTATTTTATTTGGTCAGATTCAGATAACATATTTATAGAAAACAAGGTTAATTTTCCCACTAAAAATGTAGATGCAAAAGCTCAGTCTAACAGTAGATTGCCTATGGGAAAGCAACCAGTGAAGGGTGAACACATAATCCTTGTTACGGGATGTCCATTATGGTATAAAATAATAGAACATAGTATTTTTAGTAAGAATGAACAAATATTGACCACTTTCACTTTGGTGAAGGTGGTCAACTTTCATTGGACTGTTTTCTGCATTCTGAGAGCAGTGCTTAAAGGATGTGAGAAATCAAAACTATACAACCTTGTAAGAATTTTTACTTAAAGATATATCCTTTACCTTGTTTACATGTTTCTTTGTGAAGCTGCTTGGGTTTGAAAGTTCAAAGCCTTAAAAATTTCTAAGAATTTATTGACTGCCCCTTTCATGTCAATAGTGATTAATCTACGTTTTTTACAGCTCAGTAGGCTATCTCCAAAATACGTCTTTGTAAATTAAAAAGTATCACTTGTCTGATAAGATAAAATATGGAATAATATATCTTTTTTTCAACTTGTTGGCAAATAATCATGTTCTTTGTTATTCATTTAAGTAGTGCTATCTTAGTGTATTTCACACAGAAAGATGTTTCTCCTCCCCCCACCTTCCCTGATGTCCTTATCCTTTAAATAATTGTAACTTGAAAATGCTGAGAATTTCCACTGCATTCTAGGAATACTACATGACCAGAGACCAGGATACATGGAGATTCTATTATCTAGATGAGAAAACATGAAAATAACGTTTTCTTTGTAGTGAAAGATCAATTCTAATTCAAGTATACTGGCCATATTATCACAAGTTATTTAAACAAACGCAAAAATTCTGTAAGGTTTTTGGGTAGGTTTTTTTGGGGTTGTTTTTTTGTTGTGTTTTGGGTTTTGGTTTGGTTTGGGTTTTTTCGTATGTTTTCATTAAAAGTGTTTTCTAACCTTGTCAGTCTAGCCCTTTTACTCCAACTACAAAGATTGTAACTAAATCGGTCATCCAGCTGACTGAGAACTGTATTTAACATTGCTCCAAGTCAGCACTATCTCTGACCCAGTGTTTGGTTACACATCCCCCTCCTTCACTCTACATCGCCTCCTTATGAATTTTGTTCTGTACAACATAGCAGAACTGAATTTAAAGAAATTATCCAGATTCCTTTTGTGATCCTGGTATTCATTTTGTAGTATCTGAAGTAGAAGTGGTAGTTAGTTGACTGAGCTCACTAGGTACCCCAAAACTGATGTAAGATGGACACGGTCTGAGTAAATCAATTTGGGGATAGTGATCCAAAATTGAAAAAGGTAATATAAATTCTGACTTGTGAAAGTAGATATTGAATTACAAATCAGATTATTCTTTCCTGTTTCCATGGGGTGGACTATACATGCCAATCCAATCATTCCTAAGCATTTCTTTGGGGCTTTTGAATTTTAGGGGGAAAAACAATTGTGTCTTACACACCACGAGATGGCTCTCAGGAAAACAGCAGTTCCCCCAGTTTACCACCCTCTAATATTCACTAGCCCTCCAACGCTAAGATGCTGAAGCAATGAGGCATGAGAAACAGTGAAAAGCTGACGTCTGCAGAAAAGATCTTCACAGTCACTATTGTGAAATCTGCCTAATGCTTTCATTTCATTCTGTGGTTACACAATCAGACACTTTATACAGGGGGAGTGAAATTACTGCCCTAAGCACAGCCTCAAAAGGGCTTGGTGCAGTATCTGATTGCATTGGTGCACATACAATATTTTGACCTAACTAGAATATTGAATTCTTGGCTGCCCAACAGATGTCCACAGTACGAGCTACATCTCCAAGCAGCAAGTATTTTCTAATGTAAGATCACTCTAACCTCACACAAGAGGCCAAAGCAACAATTTGAGTGAGTTTAATGTTCACTCAGCTAACAAGCTTTAATCTGGTTTACTGAAATCATGTTGATTTATTGCCAAAATCAAGGCACTACCATCATAGTGAATAATATTGTAATATGTAAGTACAAGTAAAGTGAAACATCATAAATGTTTTGACATGGTTAATGCAACATATATGGGCATAATATTCAAAATAATAAAATTTTAAAACTTAGATAAAAGGAAAGTGTTATCAGCCTGTCCTGTAAATTTCAGTTATAAATCCTTGTCCTACTCTTCTGATTTCCAGCTTAACTAATAGATTGTGATAACTAACCTGTTGCTTCTTAATCAGACTTGTCCTGTAGCAGGAGAATTCTTCTAAGCACCTCTGTACTTACACTTCATGGAAGTTTGAAAAGAGCTTTGCTACATGTCTGGTTTCAGAAACACTTTTTCAGTGAGCAGAGCAAAATCAAGGAAGAATGATGAATGTTGCAGTTTAAGTACAGATATCTTCCATTTGAATATTGTCTTGCACCTCTTTGTGTCCCTATTCCCTTTATCTGGTTCTAGAGTGTGCAGCAAGCCCAGCTGGTTGCAGAAGTATTTTTGAAGTGGAATATTTATACTGTGGTATGTATAATATGTCTGCCTAGCTGTTTAATTTATTTCCTTACACCTGAATAATTTTTTCTTAGTATATTTGTTTGGGTTTTATTCCAACATTATGTCTATAAAAGCATTATAATATATGCATTCTCTGTGAATTGATGCTTTCATTTGACATTAGATATTTTTTCTGTTTATGAATGGATATTTTTGATGTTTCCTTGTTTTCTCTGGATTCCCTTATAAACATTGTTTCCTTGGTCTTCTCATCACTGAGTTATTATAGCTGAATCCCATCCATGAAAACTTTCCTTTTCAACTATGAATGAATTGAACCATTGTTTCTTAATTTCAAACATTACTTCTGCTGACTTTACTGTTTTGGTAACTGCCATCATTTTACTGATGTTGAAAATGTTAGATGGTAGCTCCTCAAATTAATGATGGGCTATCATCCATTCATGCTATCTGAATAATATACATTAAGAGGTGTGGGATGATGAAATCTGACATAACTTAATGGGGAGTGATGCATGCTTCAGGCATACACTTAAGGGTTCTTACTTGTTATTTCCAAAAATATCTAGAAGTAGAAAAATAGCTGCAGGACTATCAGCAAATCTCAGAAAACACAGATCACTGAAATATTTTCAATACTGATCAACAGTTTTTCCATACTGTTTGTGATGAGATACCAGACAACCCCATAAAACCTCATTTGCACAAACCAAAATCATCAGTTCACTTGCAAATGTACAGTATTATGGACCTTCCTTAGGCGATTCTGCATCCTATGTAATGCACTTCATTAAACTGCCCTGACTGTTAAATAGTTCTTAAGTGTGAACTATTGTTGCAGGGCACTTTGAAAAGACAATTCTGATCCTCTAGTGTATAACCTGGTTGGTTTAGTTTTTTGTAGTCAGTTAACTAGCTTTTCTTCTACTCGTGTAGTAACTACTCTGCATCTGAAAATTTAGTGGTTAACCTGAAAGCCTTTCTTGGGAAGGACTTTCTTTTGTACCCCATGATTTACAGCGTGGTCATAACCCATACCCAGACTGTGACCTCTAAAACTGAAACTACAGCAGGAAAAAGTGCAAGTGTGATATGGTGGTCATTCATCTTCCCTAGCAAATTCTGCAAGTGATATCCTGGAGTTTTGTAGGGAAAATTGGAGCCCCCAGGGGCTTGCTGACTAAGGTTTCTATGTCCTGTTTTATGGAGGTTGATGATGACTCTCATTTCTAACAACATGGATTAATTATTGGATAGTTATTCTAATAATAGTTTATTTTAATTCAACTTACATATGAGAACTTTTTCTGACAGAACCAAAATTTCATTCTGTGGCTAAATCTTCTGGTTTGCACCGACAGGAACTAGATACATAACTGAGATCTTCTAACATATTAAAAAAAATTAAGACACCCATAGAAATTAGGAAGGAATGCTGAAAATATTGAAATGCATTTATATGATCAAATGTTTAGCTGTGAATACTGCTAGGTTTAATGGGGGTTTTGTTGGTATAGTTCAATCTGTGAAATTTTACTGTATGTATTTGCATTTTTTCAGACTTAAGCATGCTCTTGCAATATACTGTTATGCCAGGTTTTTGCCCACCATGCAGCTCACAGACTTTTTTATAACTTTTCTCATTTCTTTAAGATAGCAAGATGGAGGCTGAAGGTGATGCAAGGCACAACCCTCCCGGAAGATGCTGTCTTATTTGAAATGAGTCTGCATCTCACATCAGAATATTAAAGTACAAACATGCACATGTTTCTTTGCTGCTAAACAAAATTCTGATACTTCTGCCTTCATGATTCACAGTCAAAATATACAGTCTTACTCTATTAGCCAACCAGAACATAATTACTTTACGTCAGTTTTTTAACAACAAACAAATCACCCTCTCATGTCTAGCAATAAAAAGCAGTCCTATTCTTCAAGAAACAAATGTGAACTGAGACCTAAAAGAACATCAAGCAAAAAAGGTTCCTTGCAGTACTGATAGCACTGAAATAAGCTAGAAAGTCAGTATCACACTCAAATGAATAAATGGCTTCAGATAAACAAAACCTAAGAAGCAAACTTTTGAAGGTAGAGGTTAACTCTTAATTAAATTGTCATTGACTAAACTTTAAACAGTGTTCACATTAATGGAGTATGATCTGCTTTGCAAATGTGTTCCTCGTTTCCAGCTTCATTTTATAGATTTAATAAGTAACTGCTCAAGATCACATCTGTTTTAGCAGTCAAGGTGCAGTGCTAGGATTGTTGTTGCTTTGCAGAAAGGTCAATAGAAAAAATTTCACATTTCCACACATATTGCCCTTGTGACTTTGACATCATTAGCAGTTTGGCTTCAGCAGTTCAGATCAGCCAGGATCTGAACTGAGCTGCTTGCAGTGTGAACTTGAATAGGAGGAGGTAAAATGTTTTCACTGAGGGCAAAGCTATTTGCAGAAGCAATGTTGTCTCAATGACATGTGGCTTACGCATTTTCTCTCAGTGAGAAAAAGATTGAGTAATGATGAATCCTTCAGCATCACATGAAATGAGCTTCTGCATTGCAAAGACAACGATTTCTGCACTGGAATGTCAGCTTCAACCTCCCAGTGTTGCACCAGTGATGGCAAACAAGGTAGTTAAAGCTGCAGAACTTTCTCTGTTAGGGTTTTCTTCCTGGCAGGTTAATAGTCACTCGCCCCAGTCAGTGGCTTGGTGGTCTTTCTCAGTTGATGGATAATGAAGCAATTGCCAAGGGTCACACTGCCCTAAAACTCCCTCAAATAGGTGATGCAAAAAGAGATTTCTCTTTATGTAGATGAAGTCAGTGTTTCATAAAAAGTCAGAGAGGTGGTTATTTTTCTCTGGTATATGAAGAAAATGTCCTTGTCTCCCTGTTAACATGTTGTAGAATTATGTTTGTGGGTTTTTTCCACACTCCACAAAGATGTCTTGGATTTTATCCAAGCACAACACCTTTTTCCCTACTTCCTTTCCGTTTTTTTGTTAGTAGCTGTTATTGTCCTCAGCACTGTGTATCAGAAAACACTGCTCGTAAGAGTGCTATAGGAAGTGAGATGCAACAGATGGAAAAAGACAAACTGATGGAACAAGGAACACTTTGACAACACCAGTCAGCCTGACAGTTGGTAGTCTCAGATCACCAGCATCCTAACAACTGTTGTCAAGCTTCTTGTAGGCACTGCAACAAAGGACGATTTTAAAAGCACGTTCCAAAGGAGCAATATAAGCTTACTTTGCAGTTATTTATTGAAAAAGATCAGCTTACAGAGGATAGATACACAATTTTACAATATAGCAATCAGCATCAGCACCACAAACATTTGCTTGGATCTAACTGTCATACCCAAGTTATGCAGCCCCACGTCTTATTGTACATTAGTCAAGTGAAATTCACAATTCATATTTTAGAAAAGTCTATATGACTGCAAGCTCCCTTCTCTCACTCATCCAGGAAAATTCCCTTACTGGTAGATTTTAAAAAGTCTTGGTAGTATACGAAAACGTTAAATTTTGCATTCCCTTCTCAGCATGGTAAAAATGCATAAGTTCAAGAACAGTCAAAAATGTACATATCTTCCCATTTTATGAGAGGTGATGTGAGAATAAAGAGGTCATGCACCATACTCAGCATGGGGAAAAATTAGCAACTTAAAAGTGTTTGAGTTCAACGTACCTCTGGGGTGGTAGAGTTTCAGTGCTAGAGTTGTTAGGTAGCTTAGGTATTAAGGCTTTTGCAGGAAGAGGGAAGGTTGTTTGCTTCACAGGTAAATCTGGACTTCAAAAGCGGATGGATGTATAATATCCTAATCCAAGGAACCAAGAAGAGAGAAAATGATATCTATGCTGTATAAGCCTACATTTCTGGTTTTGTCATGAACAATCTCCTCTTCTTTGAATTACCACTGAAATTTCCTGGAAAAAAATATTTGCTAAAACACTGATACCATGGTGAACTGCTCAGGTAGTGCTAAGAACTAAAAAGGTCTGTAATTTCAACAGTAACTAGAGAATTTCAGTATAAGAACTCCAGCTTGAAAACTATCCTACTTTGTCGTTGCTTCATGTTTCCAGACCTGAACCAACTAAAATTGGTTTTGAAATATGCAGGCTGTGGTGCTTATGTAAATAACTGCACATATTTTACCATTACATGTTTAAGTATTTAGTTCGATACTTGTAATTGCACACATGCATCCACAGAGAGAGAGAAAGAGATATATACCTAGAATGATAGATACCACTCTGTACCTTCAGAGCCCTTATGGTTTTATAAAGAAGGAAGAAAAAAAATTAAAACAAGAATATGCAGGGTTTTTTACGTTGGCCTAAAGGAAAGAGACAATGCTAAAATTTCTTTAATTGTTTTTTTCTCTACAAATGCTCAATCTTTGGCAAATCTAACATATTTTATACTTGACTATTCTCATATGGTTTCTCTGTAGACATCTTTTTATTATGCTTTTGCAATCTGTTATCCTGCAATGACTAATGCCTTATTATTTCATGAAGCAGTTGTTTTCATTCTGTACATCAGACATTACAGGCAAGACTATAACATATATCCTCAGCTCTTACATCTTACAGTCACCTCCACCTAGATGTATAAAACCAGCTTCAAAATTCTATGTGTATACACAATCTTTCTCTTTTTCTAGAGCTCTAATCTGCATTACCAGAGGAAAGCCTTTGGCAGGGAAGATAGAGGCACTCTGCAAGTGTGAGGAGGGGATACTCTATCAAATTCTTACACCTGGTGTGCTAACAAGCTTCATACTTGCACTAGCTGGTGTGTGTGTAAAAAGCGAATCAATATGGTCATTCCTTCTCCTTACTCTAATATACCTCTTCAGAGCATGCTGAGGGGAGCTTCAGTTGTCCTGCTTTTCCTCTTTCATTTCTACTTCAGTCTTGAAAATCATAAGAGGCAGAGAGGCTGCCCCAGGTCTAATTGTTGTAATTTAGCTCAAATCATGTCTGTCTTCATTACAGACACTTACGGTGTTCTCAGGGCCCAATGTCCACTGACTCCACCAACAGGAATTTCACCCTGCAAGAGCACTCAGATAAGTTCATGTTGCATCCTGTGTATAAGAATATCCTGCTTTCCACCTCCTTCCCACCTAATGTAGCTCTGCTGTGTGACTAGTGTTTCACTCCAAAGCATGGCAGATACTTGGCAGTCCTGGATTTGCATTATTTTGCCGACCTTTGAGGTCATGAGTGTTTGCCTAACTGCCCTAAAATTTGTTCCTCATATATTCTTGTATGCTCATGTCTAATATTGCATCAAGCCATATTGCTTTGAACAAGATAGGCAGAAGGGGGAGTAGATGACTATCTACAAAGTTCTGAATCAGTCTGGTGGGAAAACAGTGAGTGCTAAGTGGGGAAGTCTGGGAGACTTTGACCTTCCTCCGAGCTGTCGTGTGCCTCAAGAAACACTGCAGAAAAGTAACTGGGAAAATTAAACAAAATTCTTTAAAATCTATCCCCCTATTTAAAGTAAGCTACAATGTGTGTACATTCTGCAATGGTAATTTGGCTCGAAAATATTTTATGCTTGAATTAATTTCTTACCTTGCAAAAATATATAATGGTTCATGATCAGTGACTATTGCAGAATAAAATGAAAGCAGCATTCAGACGGATAAAATATTTGATGTTACTGCTGTAGACAGAGACCTAGAAATTTCTGGTCTGTTATCAGCTTGACTCTGTATACTTTCTCATTTACAAAGTGTTTACTTAGAACTATTATGAAGTGAACTGATCTTGCTGAGTAAATTTCTTGCAGGAAATATCTCGTTTGAATATACAAGTGCACTTTTTCCTATTCTCTTTCCTACTCTCTCTATTCAGGAGGATGTTTTGTTAATAAATAAAGGAGTTTTTTTCCCAAATTATTTTATTTAGTTTGTCATTGTGTTTGTTGTGTGCTTTCTGTCCTGTAGCATGGGTTTTTTTATGAATATTCCCTAATCTGAAATTCTGTAGTTCATTTTGTAGTGCACTGTAAAGATGGCGAGACTTCTGATTTTTCTTTCTTCACTGAGTAGAGCTCTTACTATCTAACACCTATTGAAAATATTCATAGCTATTGCAGGATCCATACTGGTCACTTGTGATAAGTTTCCTAATATTTGCATACAGTTCATTATATTTGTGTAATTCTGTGGTCAGATTAGTTGCAAACATATGTTTGAATGGGCACGAACTGTGCAATCACAGGCATAATAAATCTAGCAATATAATAACCATTTGGATGTTCACCTTATTCTGATTACTGAATGTCCAGTCCAAAGAATTGTTCTTGGTGCTTCACTGCCTCAGCAATAGATACATTTGTAGGCCTGGATCAAATAACACATGCAGCTGCCTTCAGATATACTGTTCTGAGGACAAACTGAATTCTTTTGCTATTAGACCCTTAACTGGATGCTTCCCTCCATGAACCACCCATTTAACTACAATAATCACATAGTAATCCAAATATCCTAGCGAGATAAAGATAAGTGCAAACACTGAAACAGTGTATGATACCTTATCTCTCTTTCACTATTGAAAGGGATCACGTATTAGAGCTTCCAGTGGATATAATTATTTATAATCTCTTACAGAAATTTAAATCAGTCTAAAGTGGTGAAAAGCTGCACATGGGAAAAATGTCAGATTTGTTGCATTATTAGGAGATTTGCATTAGTTCTGAATCATATAAAACAATAGCTGCTAAGTTAATTGCTAGGAAACCTGCAAATGTTGCCTGGGGAATTTAAGTCACACTCACTGTAAGGCATAGCCCCGTGCATATTTCAATTATGAATATTATTGCTGCTTTAAAAAAAAAAAAAATTGATGTTTTACCCTACTAGCATTTCTTTTTTTTTTAGTTTTGCTTTCTTAAACCATTACTTGTATTCAGTACATGTTGGAAGTATTTCTGTATCAAAATAATTCAACTGCTACATTAAGGATTTTAGAAATAGATGTATTTTTTACTCCTTTCATAATTTTCTGATGTTGATGTGATTATTTTAAAAAAACAGATTCACAGCAAGGTTTAACAGAATTTTTTATTTCGAAGGAGACATCATGCAAGTCATTTTTATAGACGATTGCTTTAGGTTGCCATCTAGTGGAAAAAATTCAATTGCTGAAAGGGTGGGAGAATGATGTTGCGGTAAATACCATGTTACTTTAATACCCGGGTCTTTCACACAAGGTTAAAAGAGTGTGAAATCTTCTGAAGATAAATATGTGTCAGCCAAAAGGAAATCATCCCAAGATGCAGATTCATAATATTAATTACTTAAATACCCAGTATTGTCTTGGTTTTTCTAGATTAAATTGCTTTTTATCTAATATAAATCAAAAGTTCTCTTTGTCATGATTATTTTCTAGCTTTTCATAATTTCTAGTAAAAATATTAAAAACCAGATGTAATTTCATGTTCAAATTTGGCATACTTGCTTTTGGTTTTTGTCATGGAATCTTAAAGTTTTAAAAAATCAGGTCCTATATATTCTGGACAGAAGAAACAAAGCCTGTTCTTAGACATATATAGTCTCTTGCATCTGTCATTAGAATTCTGTTTTCTTAAACATTAATTTTGTATCACCGAAAAACATTACTTGCCAACTGCCTTAATAATCACCTTTGAGAGTGACACAAGCCTATTCCACAGATTTGTCCCTGCTTAACCAGTTTCACTTATACAGAAATGATAAAAGATGTAAGAAGTGCAAGATTTACTCTGTAAAGGGAAATTGTTCTACAGTTACCAAGGAGCCTGTAAGCACTTCTTCCCCAACAAACCTATAAAATCTTGGAAGTGTTGTACAATATTGATTTTTTTTTCCTTTAAAATAGTGTGGTGAAGAGACAAGAGGGCTAGACTTATTGCATGTAAATCATATAACCTCAAAAATTGACAAATCTCTTCTTCCAGTATTTTGTTTGTTTGTTTGTTTGTTTTGTTTTGTTTTTTGGTTTTTTGTTTGTTTGTTTGTTTTTGAGTAAGTGAGATGTGTGTGATTGTTCACCTGGGACTTCAAAATTGCTCCTGATTTTATTACACAGGTTGCTTGCACAGCTCAGAGATAAGAATAGCCACTGGCCATTAAGATGAGTATATACTTGTAGTGTTATATGTATATTAGGTCTATGCCATGTGGAGGAAAAAGCTGCCCAGAGAAAGACTCCAGCTTTGGTCTCAATGGTCCTTATAAAACAATTTCCTGCTGTTCAGGTCTTTGTTAAAATGAACAAGTTGAGAGAGAGTTTTATGAGTCTGGAGGAGAGAACTGTGGTTTCTCCAGGAGGAAAATTGTGGTTTTCCAGCTGGCAGGACAGCTCCTAGAGAACCACACAATCACATACTAGGTGGAGGGTAGAGTTTTAGCAACAAAGGTCCTTCCATCCCTGTTTCAGTCACTCTCCACAAATCCCCCCGTGCTGCATGGCCACCCCTGGGTAGGGTCTTCTAAGAGCTACATGTGTGTCCCTGCCAATCACTGTGTGAAAGCCTCATGTGATAAAAATCGTCTTTATTTCGCATGAAATGTAAAACTATCAATGCCATGAAGAGTGGGAAGAATGGGATGAAATAACAGGAACGCCTGGTGATGGCCTTTAAGAAGAAAGGCCAACCTGAAAAGGGTTCTGCTTGCTTCTTTTTGGGAGCCCACAACAGATGCTGTGCAGTTGGGTCCTGACAGGTCTAGAGTAGGGAATCATTAAGATAGATGGAGAGAGTCAGGTAGCAGCTGTTGTGTACAGCCTGCTATGCCCCAAGCACTGTCAAGATTATGAACAGAAATCCATGTGGTAACTAATGCTGAGGCATGGGACTTTAGCCTTTCCTTCAGAAGGGAAGTAGATGCAATAGTTCTACAAGACTGTGAATGTAGAAAGGGATTTGAGACAGCTCTGTTCCCTTCAGCTGGATCAAGTCATAGCACTGTGGCACTGACAGCTTCTGAGGTTTCTTGGTGTGGTTTGGTTGGGGTTTTTTTCATTTGTGGTTTGTTTGATTGATTGCTTGTTGTGTTCTTGGGTTTGTTTGTTGGGGTTTGGGTTTGGGTTTTGTTTTTCTTTTCTGTGGTTGTTCTAGAGAAGTTCAATGTGGAAGACAAAAGAGAGTTCTTGCTCACTGAATGATATGGAGCTTGAAGCAATCCAGAATGTCATGATTTATTACTGGCACTCCTTCATGATTGATGACACAAATTGTATTTCTTGCCCTGTAGCTTCCATTTCCTGTGTTTTTCCTGCTTAGACTTGAGTAAAGACAAGACTTCCCTCTTCATCCAGCCAGGTCACTTGCTCTGTTTCCCTGATTTCTTGTTCATCAGGATGAATCATTCTTAAGCCTGGAGGAAGTGATTCTTTAATATCAACCAGCTGTCTTGAATCTCTCTTCCACGTAGGGTCCAGTCCCATGGGATTCTTCCAAGAAGATCCCTATTTAGCTCCATGCTGCAGTCTTACTTTTTGCCCTATTTTCTTTCTCATCAGGGACTGTGCTTCACAACCTAATGGTCACTACATCCAAGTCTTAACCCAGCCTTCCCATCTCCAACGAAGTCTTCCCTATTTGTGAGTATAAGGTCAAACAAGGCATTGTTCCCTGTGGGATCCTCCACTACCTCTTGGCCAACAGGGCTTTACAGGAGACTTTTGGACTGTTTGTGCTTTGCTGTGTTGCTTCTCCAGCAGATGTCAGGGTATTAAAGGCCCCCACAAGACCCAGTTCCTGTGATTTTTAAGCTGCTTCCAGCTGCCTGTAGAAGGTCTCATCCACTTTCTCTTCCTGATCATGTATCATGGAGCAAACACCCATTACATCATCCCCCTTACCAATCTGCCCTGGGTCCTCTTGGTGTATTCTCGATTTAGATTAAGACAGTGGGAGTGATGATCAGTCTCCTGTGAAATGTGCTACAGGAGATAAATTATGCCAGTGGGCTAAAATTCCTGAAAATATGCCACATAAAAGGTGGTATATTGGCACTGGGAGCTGCTATGATTCAGTAATACCTTCTTAAGAAGAGTGATCCTTCCTGACTCAGCAGTGCTACACCTTTTGTCACTTTTTTCTCATTGACCACAGTCCCAAAATTGCCTCAACAGAAAACATCATCCTGTGGCATAGCAAAGTATGTCTTTGGCAATGCCTTTGTTTACCATCTAAATGCTCAAGAGTTCTCCTGAGAAGGAAATGCTTTTTTTGGCTTTATGCTCTGTAGTACATTTTTGCCACACAAGACGTGAACATAAGTAGCAGAGAAAAAAACATTAAAAAATGTAGCAGATGTATACCTAGCTGAAAGCAAAATGAAATGTCTGTTACTAAGCTCTTATTGTCATAATTGTGGTACAACCAACTGTTTAATAATTGTATGTATGCATTTTCCAAAGCCAATACAAGAGGTTTAACCTTTAAGTTTATTGTGATACTTTATTCTGTACTGCAACTATCAACACTAGCAGAAAAACATAATCTAATTTTGTATGATCTAGATCAGGAACCATAACAGGCTCATTCTACACACTGAGCTACTCCATTACAGTTATAAAAATGAGGACAAAGCTTGAACCTTATTTGGCGCAGTTTGCATTATTTGTTCTTTCTCTGTATGAGCTGGGTTTCTTTCATCCTTATCTCATATCCTGTTTCTCTTTACTAATTAAATGCTCTTTACATTTATAATGTCATTTCTTTTTACTTTATGAGCTTTAAGATAGCTCTCCCTCACTAACTAAAATAACTGCCTCTGTTAAAATATTACTGCTTTAAGTAAAATGAATAATCTGCTGATTAGAATAATTCATTATAATGCCAGACCAAAGGGAAACATAACCTTTTAGAGTCTGAAGTAAAAGTAGCAGTGGCAGTACTGAAACTTTTTCTTGACTAGCTTTGCTCTAGCAAGGCTTCCCCTTCACTCCCTTCAGCTGAGTTGCAAAACAAATGTGCCTTTGGTACTCAGCAAATATGTAAGGGTCCAGAATTTGCAACCTGCTGAGTAGCCACTGAGAATTAACAATGCTGTCTATGGTTGTACAGAAAGACTCGTGGTGAAGAACAGCGTAAACTAGTTTCTTGATAATTAAATTAAAATAATTAGAGAAGTAGAGAAGTTGATTTCTATGGCTGTGCCTCACTTGCACAACAAAGGAGCCCAATGACATCTTATGATAGGAAAGATGTGTGCCAGGGCAAGGTTGCACCTGTATGCTTAAATTCAGAAAGCTGAGTGAGAAACGTGACAGTGTAGAGTTTCTGCCATCTGAGTTGTGCCTAATATAACCATTATGTGCAGTATTGTAGAATTTCCACCACCATGTTCTAAGGGCTAAAACTAAGAAATCCTGTGTGATTAATTAAACCAAGGAGCTATTGCAAAGAAAAGCTCCTTGCTCATTGTATGTTACTTTAATGACACACTCAGCCATGGGTCTTGAAATGGTCCATCATGCTTCCTTGATTAATGAAGTTCAGCTTCTGTTGGCTGAGTCATTTCAGTGAAATGTGCTGGTTCCCCATCACCATCTGATCAGCAGACAGGATACTGGATTCAGGTGGATACAGGGTGCAAGACTAATATTCACACAAGTGGAATCACACATCTAAGGATTTAAGGGCATGTGAAAAATGAAAAGTGTGTTACAGTCTCCCTTTGGCTCTGATAACATTAAACTAATGTTGCTTTTCTGCTAGTTTCCACTGTGATTTATCTAGAACAAAAATTATTTTGAATTGCAAAAGCCACAGAAAAGACAGGAGAGAAACAAAAGGAAGAACGAGATGCTGAGAAACAATCCCATTCCTCCAGTGACATACTTTGCCCCGTGACATATCTTTGCTGACTCTGCTTTTGTATCCTTGATGTAAAAATGCCCAATGGACAATTTATTTAACTGGATGAATGAGTTTAGAGTGTTATATTTGAAACAGAAGAAAGAGCAAGCAAAAATGTCAGCTTGGATATTGTCAGGGCACAGTGCGAGCCAGATGCCCCAGGAGGAGAGGGGCCTCCCCAGGGCAGACAGAATAGGAGGTGGTGGGGCAGGTCCCAGATGGGGACCTGCCCACCCCAGTGTGAAAACAAGACTATAAACAGCATATTGATACCCAGGGCCACTGAAATCACGAGGGAGAGAAATCTCACTTTCTGTTTGCATATCTCAGACTAATGGCTTTGCTTCTTCACTCAGAGAAAAAGACAGGCTGTGGCCACTGCGCTCTTGTTAACAGTTTGGGACAGGTCACTTTGCATGAGATGGATGTTTTGCAATTACTGATCTTTAAATTGCAGTAGTGCAGCTGGAGAGGAAAGAGTAAGCTACTCAGAAGATAAATGAATATGGCAGTTAATTAAAGATATATGGTTTCCACTTGAAGCAGTTCTGTGCTTTTAAGGAGGAACTGTAGGTGAGAGGGAGGTAAGCTTGGAGAAGTGTAGGGGAAGAACTTTGGAAAAGCAGAAAGTACAGTTTCTGAGAGGTGTAATGAAGGCAAATTACAGCACAGTTCCACTGAAGAAGGGCTACAAATGTATTTGAGTGAGATCACAGTTTCGAAGAAGGTATTGTGTTGCTTTACATAGCTTAACTCAGTGGAAAAAAAAAAAAAAGCAAGGGAATTTGGCAAAAAAATGAGGAGGCAAAGCTGTGGATGTAAAACAGAATGAGAGAAGCTTCATGGGACTGCGTCCCTTGCCCAGAAGGCAACAGCAATTTTACCAGTTCTTTCAAAAAAAACAAGATCAAATACCCTGTTGAAATATCTGTCAGGCAGAACTATGTGCATATTATCTCTGTCAAAGAAAAACATTCTGAGCACAGTCATCTAATTAAACAAATTACCTATTAGTCACTGGGATGTCAGGAAATTAAGGCAAGCTCACTAAAGACATGTCACTTAGAAAGACATGTCATCTGAAGAAGTGGATTGCACCCTTTCCCCCTGCTTGTTCAATTTTTCAAACACAAAAGTAATTGTAGAAAATTAGATTTAAGTCTATGTTTTCAGATTTTATGCTGACCTAGATGCAGGCTTGGGTATAATCTACTGCCAGCCAGTGAGATGTTGAAAGCCTGGAAAGAAACCATTGCTTGGGCTCCTTTCTGTGTAGGAAACACAGCAGAGCAATGGCCCATATCTGAGGGAGCTGCTGTGCAGGTTCAGCTGTGCTCTGCAGGTACATAACTTATGTCTTAAAAGGAACAGGTGGCAGTATTCACTTCCTTGTGACATCAGGATCAATCAAGCTAAAGGGTTGTGGGTTCTTTTGCTTTGGTTTGGTTGGTTGTTTCTCATTCTTGCAGAATATTTTAAAAAACAAAACAATGCACTACAGAAGAGAACCAAAATAAACCAAGCAGATGTTGTCTATCTGTGATGTAAAATCATTTTAATAAACTATCTTTTCCTCCTCTTTTTTTTTTTTTTTCATTCCTCTAGGACCACACCGAGGCACCTGTCAAATTTACTGTCCTCTTAGTTTGAGGAAAAAGAAAGTTGAAAAATCCCTGCATGTTATAGTGTCAGCAGAATCTCTACTGGATACACATGCACATCAGTCAGTACAGAAGTTGCTACATGTGTGGGAGAGGAAAATGCACTACCCATCTGGTTCCTAGAGTTTATTTATTCATTTTTTTTAAAAAAGCAAATAGTTTTTAACATAAGATCAAAGACTCCTCTCCCTCTCCCTCTCCTCTCCTACTTTTGTTTCTTTCTTTCATTCCACTGCCTTATTCCAAATAAAACGCCTTACAACAGTGAGTCCATCCAAGCCAGCACTGCCTAGTACTTCTCAGATGTTACTGGAGATGCAGTGACTAGCCACCAGGTGCTTGTAGAAACAACAACAGACACTGGGACAAGTCTTCCCTCACAGGTGCTAGGGGACCTTATAGGTAGAGATGGAATTAGTCCAGAAATGAGCATCCTCCTACTAAATGGCAGAAGAGGTCACAGATCTAGGAAAAACAGAGTAAAGAAAGACCAGAAGAAGCTGATGTCCAGTTGTTAGAGAGAATACCTGAGAGAATACAAGGCTCCAGATAACTCTTCTTTGAAGAACTAAAGTAGGGGTGCATTATAACTTAAAAAGAGAATTAAATAAACTGTTTTGACTTAACTTTAATACTAAAGCAACTGTTCAGTGTATTTATCGGGTTAGAAATTAATAGTGCATATGTATCAATAATAAGATCAATAAGTCAACAGAGTACAGCAGAGTCCTTATTTATTAACAAGCAAGACTTATTTCCTACTACAAAATTCAATGAAATTCATTGAAAAGGGTGCCCAAACAAATAACTTGTACTGTGTTCACAGCCTGGCAAATGCAATCTCTGTTGAGCTGTCAAGACATAGGTCAGGCACTGAGCAAGAATTTGCTCCATGACTAGACTTCACAAAATCACCGGGCAGATCCACCAATAGTGTGTTGTTTATACATTATATAAAAAAAAGGATAGTTTAGGGCTAATCCTGTAAATACCCTGACTAAGTAGTGTAAGGTATTTGTCCTAGGCCTGTAGTTTTTTGCCGTGCATACTTGCCTTAGCTTAAGTTCTAGTTCTCTTTGAGGATTATTCTAAAAAGCATGTGTAGCTGAAATCTAACCTCCAGTGGCACATTAACAAGGAGGAACAGCTGCATTTTTACCCTTTGGGATAGACAAGAGCTACCACGCTGTAGCTGTGACTAAATTGCAATCCAGTGCGAAGTTGAACCTAATAAAACTGCATTCATGTTCATATCAATCTCTTACATGCAGCTAATGAGAGCTAGATTCCCTGCTCTGTTGTTGCAACATTATCTCAGGATGAAGTTCAGATAGCCTCAACAAAACAGAAAATTTCCCAATAACATACAAAAAAAATAATTTGAATTTCATATATCTCCCAGTGTCTCAATTCCCAACCACAGGAAAGGAAGGCAAGAGTTCACAGGGAAAGGACAGCAAAGGATGATGCATTTTACAGAATCAACTATGTTGAAAAAATACCCGCTGAAATCATCAAGCCCAACCTATGACCTAAGATCACCTTGTCAACTATGGCACTCAGTGCCATATCCAGTCTTTTCCTAAATGCCTCCAGGGACAGTGACTCCACCATCTCCATGGGGAGCCCATTCCAATGCCCAATTATTCTTTCTGTGAAGAACTTCTTCCTAATGTCCAACCTAAACCCCCTGTGTCACAGTTTAAGGCTGTGCCCTGTTGTCCTGTTGCTGGTTTCTTGGGAGAAGAGATGGCTCCTCACCTGGCTACACCCTCCTGTCAGGGAGTGGTACTGAGTGATAAGGTCAACCTTGAGCCTCCTCTTCTCCAGGCTAAACAACACCAGCCCCCTCAGCTGCTGCTCATAAGACTCCAGATCCTTCCCAGATCCACTGCCCTTCCATGTACATGCTCCAGCACCTCAATGTCCTTCCTGAATGGAGATGCCCAGAACTGGACATCACACACAAGGTGTGGCCTCACCAGTGCCCAGCACAGGGGCACAATCACTGCCCTGGTCCTGCTGGCCACACTATTGCTGATCCAGGCCAGGATGCCCTTGGTCTTCTTGGCCACCTGGGCACACTGTGGCTCATGCTCAGCTTCCTATCAATCAGAACCCCCACATCCCTTTCTGCCTGACCCTGTCCAGCCACTCTGACCTTGTCCACCCTTTAGTGCTGCATGGGCTTGTTGTGACCCAATGGTAGGACCCAGCACTTGGCCTTGTTGAGCCTCATCCCATTGGTTTTAGCCCATCTATCCAACCTGTCCAGGTCCCTCTGCAGAGCTGTCATGGGTTTCTGTAGCTGAATTTTAGTAGAAGGGGGGGCTTCCAGGATCGTTTCTGTTAGAAGCTGCTAGAAGTTTCTCCTGTCCTGTGGAGCCAATGACAGCCAGGTCCAGGAGGGACTTCCTGCTGGTGGACAGAGTTGAGCTAATTAAGAATCATAGTCACACCTCTGTAATAACATATTTAAGAATTAGGAGTGTTGCGCAGTTGAAAAATTCCAGCCATGGGATAACAATGCAGAGACCAAGGTCGGAGCAGGAGGAGGAGAAGGAGGGACCCCATGCTGGAGCAGGGTGGGGGGAAGGACTAAAATCTATTCCCCCCAAACCCCTCCCTGAAGCCTGTGGAGATCTTTTGGGGTGCAGAGACCCCCCTGCAGCCCCTGGAGGAGCAGATGGATGCCCAAAGAAGCTGTTGCCCTGTGGGAGGCCCAGGATGGAGCAAGATCCTGGAAGAGACTTGCAGCCATGACTCTTGGAGAAGGAGATCCACCTGGAGCAGGTTTTTTCCCCTGGTAGAAGTGTTGCCCAAGGGTGGACTCACATTGAAGAAGTCTATCGAGGACTGTCTCCCATGGGAGGGACCCCACAGGAGCAGGGGAAGGACTCAGAGCTGTGGTCCCCCTGCAGCCCATGGTGAAGACCGTGGTGGAGCAGGTTGTCCCCCTGCAGCCCACAGAGACCATTGGGGTGCAGAAACCCAGGACGAGAGCAATGGCAGCAAAAACAACCACCTGCAAAACTCCCATTCCCTGCTCTCTCAGACTGCTGGAAAGAGGGAGGAGTGGGAGGAGAGGGGTGTTCTTAAGACTGATTTATTTCTTACTTTTTAGTTTGATTACCTTTAGTTTTAGTTCATATCTTGTTAGTAATAAATTTAAGTATTTAGCTACTCTGAGTTTGTTTTGCCATTATCTTTCAACTAGGTGTTTGGTTTGTTTTGTTTTGTTTTTGCCTTTTCTCCTTTTCCTTTTCCTCTGGAAAAGGGAGGGGCCTCGAGGGTTGGTTGGACACCCGGTGAAAACCTCCTGCCCTCCAGCAGATCAGCACTGCCCCCCAACTTGGTGTCATCTGCAACTTTGGTAAGGGAAGACTCGATCACCTAATCCAGATCATCAGTGAAGACATTAAACAGGACGGGTCCTAGCACTGATCCCTGGGGGACCCCACTGGTGACCAGATGCCAACTGGATGCAGCTCTCTTCTACACCACTCTGGGCCCATCAGCCCAGAGCCATCAACTAGAGCTTAACCCAGCCAGGGCTGTGCCTGTCCAAGGGCTGCAGCTTTTCCAGGACAATGCTGTGGGAGATGGTGTCAAAGGCTTTGCTGAAATCAGGGTAGAAACATCCACAGCCTTCCACTCATCCTCCTGGCAGGTCACCTAGTCATAAACTGAGATCAGTTTGGTCAGGCAGGACTTACCTCTCTTAAATCCGTGCTGGCTGGAGCATTCCTGTATTGCCTGCAGGTTTTTCAAAGGATGGACAGATGACTTAAAATATCACAGTCTTGTTGGCTTGTGTCCCTTTCCTCACCTCTTCCACATTCTCCACACTGCTCTCACAATGCTGGCAATGTGAAAAGGATATCCCCATGTGGGTGTCTTGGTACTCCAGTTTCAACTTCAGATGCTGTGTCAGAGTATGTCAGGAGAAAGGCAGATACTTTAACTGCTGATGTGTTAAAGTGATCCTTAAACACTGCTAACATTTCTAGGGGGCTGTGGCTGCCAGACCCAGACAAAGTAAGTCTGGAGTTTGGCTGTAATGACTTCTAGTTCCAGTCATATTAAATTACTGAGAAGTGGGAGAGCAATGAAGGCTATGGCTGGCAGTCCTAATTTCAATTACCCATGATTAGACTGTATATGGAATGTTTCTGAACTTGAAATTCACATCTGTTCATTGAACCATGCTAATCTCATTGATAAAGATCTGTGATTCTGTCTTCATGAAAGCACTTGCTTGCCAGGTTAGCAAGCTGCTAAACCTCCATACTCCTTCCAGAACACAGGTTATTCCTGTGGTTAGAAGCCATTAATTTTTGGATCTCAAGGCAGCTTCATACCATTTTCCAGAGAGTATCAAGAGTTTCTGGGTTATATTCTTCCTTTTATATGCAACAGACTGTAGTTATGCCTCACATCTGATGTGACAAATCATGGTTTTGATGCACATGAAGGAAAAAAAATCTATTGCCAAAAGCTTTAATATATTTATATTTTGCTATCTCTTCACACAGTGTTTTACCACCCCTAAGAAGAGTAGAGATTTTAGGATTAGGTGCACTGTAGCAGTACTAAGGAAATTAAAACTCACTGTTCATACTGTATGATGAATTCTACTATACTAGTTTCATGAGAAGTCATTTGGAAGGCTACTGTTTCGGGTCAAGAAGTCATATTTGGTACTGGCCATCAAAAGATAATAAGGAGAAGGAGCAGAATGCATACCTCTTGGCTCCAGTTTAAACTGAGCAAGAGAACATCTACAAATTTAAAATGATTTCTTAATTATAATACTAATTTCTAGGTGCCTTTCATCTTCAAGAGACTAGAAATGTGAACTAGTTTGGTATAACTTGAAGTCTGCAAAACATAAGAAAGTCATTTTAGTACAGGAAAGGGAATAAAACAAATGCCATAGCTAAGCCTCATGACTGAAAATTGCATTTTTACTAAGATCATCATGACTTTTGTGAATGATCTTTTTTCCTTTATGAAGAAAGCAGCCATACAGAATCACGTGTTTTAACTGTATTTTCAACCTTGATACATTTCATGCATATATCATCTCAAGTTTGTTTAATCATGGTGTTTTTCACAGAGATTCAGTAATTATATATTTAGCCAGCAAGTACAATGTGCACATATTGTCTCTAGAACTGTGACTGAGCTCTGATTGTATTGAGAAGGACAAAGATTTTTGAATGTGAAAGGTTTTTCTGACATTTTTACAGTCAATTCTAAAATGATTTTGCATAACAAAGTAACACCAGGGATTTCAGTCATGAACATGAAATTGCAACTCACTTGTATTCACTCTGGGAATATATTATGACTAATATTTTGGGTACAGAACTTTTTTATTGTGTGGCTGAAATATCAGCATTATTACTAGTCCTTCTAGGATAAAATGTATGTTTGCTAATATTTCCAAAATCCTTGAAGTTACCTTTGTATGTGGAGGGACTGCATGCTTAGCGTGTAAAATCTTAATTGAGACACGTTGTACAGTACCATATGATCTCCTTTTAATTGCTGGTTACCCTCCTAGGAACAAAACTCCTAGAGCACCTCATTCAAATATATTCAGAATGCACTTTAATCTCAGGCAAGACATTTTCTTATTTAAAACCTTACTCTTAGCTTGATAATGCACTGGACTGAGAGAACACAGAGACAAGGTTGTCTAAATGCAAAGCATGTGTTTCATTAGAAAGCTCAGATATGATTCAGACAGATTCATTTTCCTAGGAACACATTTTGCTGAACCTTTACAGGCATTGAATTCACAGGATCAAGGTACTTTGCAGCATTATTAAATAAAAAAGTGTCACCACCATGAGATGATCTCTATATGTCTTTGCAAACACAAGGACAGCAGAGGTGTGCAGCTTTTGCCCCTCTGCTCTTCTGCATTGTATGGTGAGTCTGTACAGGCATTCTAGGAGCAATGGGTGGTAAACAAGCTGTAGGGCATACTGGAAAACCTCCAGCTCATGTAGTAGGGGTTTTGAATTTGAACTGCCTCACCAAGTGAACAAAAAGCAAAAGAAGAAGGAAAAAAAAAAAAAAAGAAAAACAAAAAACAACATCCCTGAAGTTAGACGTATCATAATAAGCTGTTTGAAATGAGATCATGGCAAAAACAATCTGGGACACAATCCGTCTACAGAGCACCATGAATTAATCATGTAAGGTTTAATTCTGCTTTCCTTAGCTTGCTTCTGTGTCAATGCATGTGCTTCTATAAATATGGTTAAAAATGCATT
This sequence comes from Formicarius rufipectus, assembly GCA_013399695.1. Taxonomy (NCBI): domain Eukaryota; kingdom Metazoa; phylum Chordata; class Aves; order Passeriformes; family Formicariidae; genus Formicarius; species Formicarius rufipectus. The sequence continues at coordinate 237,191 of VXAU01002343.1, read as the reverse complement.
CTTATTTATAACACCTCATATAAATATTACTTCATGAACGTAAATAATTCACATTGCTGTCCTTTCAGACATTGTCTCACAATTAGAAACACTAATTCTAAGCCAAGATACTAAATGTCAATTTACTCTAATCTTAAAAGGTCCGTGTAAGGCACTCTGAGTGCTTTGTCTTTAACAAGGCTATTCAAAGACCTTGAGGTTCACATGCTGTTTGGTAGTAGTGTGTGTAGGCAGTTTGGCTTTTCCAGCTGGGGGACCATGAAAATAGGCTGGTTTTGTGCACCAGTGGGTAAAACAGATCTTTTGGGTACATGATTGGCCCCTCTTAACTGATCACACTCAGAACTGGTAATGTCGAACGAATAAGCAAACGATGTGCAAACGCTTGTAACACGCGCAGTAGGACCTGTCTCCAGAGGACTGAAGTAGGGAGCATGGTGGTTTTGTAAAGAAGACAATTACAAACTCTGTCTTTCAGAGAGACAGAGGGGGAGACGGATGTTTTCTCTTCCCATTTATTTCAGTCTACTTTTTTCATAACAAAAACACAAGCCCCCCAGCATCATGTTTCCCTTCTTGTTCATCTCAAGTTGGTGAGGATGTCCTTGCCTATTTTTTAATTACATCTCTCCTCTAAGTTAAAATACCAAGTGAGATGTCCATAAGGCGTATTTTTCTTGGCAATAGTTTGAAAATAGTAATTGAAGTGGTTAGCTTCAAAATGTCATGTAATGTCATAATCAGTCACTTTTTTCTGTACATAACATAATTGTTATTTCTTGGAAGTAAATAGGATGTCATATCCTGTCAATTTTACTTTCAAATGGCAATGGCAAACTATTTACTGAATATTATAAATCTTCATGCAGCCCTTTACCAGTCAGTCAGAATTAATTGTATTTACCTATCAATCCTTGAAATGATAAGCAGATGGAAGAAAGCATGTTTCTGTGTGTTTGCATGTCAATCACTCTTAGCATCACTCAAACCTGTTTATTTTTGTGATATGTTTATTAATATTGTTTTGCATGTGCATCAACTCAATTAAGAAAGTTAATGAGAGCACAACTTATTTCTACAATTTTCTTCCCGTATTAAGCATTTCAGCTTCTTTCAGAAAAGCTCTGAGCATCACTGCATCATTAGAACAGTGCCAGAACTTCTGTTATAAATCCTCTTTTTCCTGCATTTGTATCAGCTCCAAATAATTCTTCTGTGTAGAGAATCTGTATTTAAGTTCTCACCTGTTTTTGAGAAAGAGGGGGTTGTGTGTTTGTGTGCTCCTTTCCTTATGTGGTTGAGGTGTGAAATACAGCTGAATGTTTATTTTTCTACTCTTAATAATTTTAAGAGCTCTTCCTGGAGTCCAGAAGATATTTTTGGACACAAACCAAATACGCAAAATCTTACTCCCTGCAATTAATGAGAAATCTCTTATTACCATATCTGTCCTCCCTTTTCTTTCTTTGCCTTCCCATTTGCAAAGGACCTGATACCAATTTGTGAAAGGACCTACACACCTAAAGGAATTAGCAATATCATGACTACTGATAGAAGATGTGGGGTTTGCTGCATTTTGGTTGAAAAGGGTGAAAAACTTTGTCCTTTATTTCACCTGGCTACTGCAGGCATGAGGTCCTTAAATCAAGGATGGAGAGCACCACCAGCTTTCATGGTAGGCTGATAAAAATAGTGGCTTATACCCACTGTAAAACTCCTGCTCAGGTAGGTGTAGACCAGAGTCAATTTCCTAAGCTCTGGAGAGAGGTGAGTTTGCACACACACCCTTCACTTTAGACCCAACCAAAGATAATAATGAGGACTTCCTTTCTATTGCACAGATTGGTTTCTAATTCTGTGGATGTGATGTTTATGCACTGTGTAAGGTCCTGGAAGTCCAGCTGTGAATTTTGGATTCCATTATTGAGGCTGGATGTCTAAATATAAGAGCTTCATACTTCAGCATTGTGACATCTAAATTCTACACTTCTACTAAACATGAGTGCTAAGCATCATGCTGGCTTCTTTTCCATATTTCCACAAGACAATTTCTACATGACATGAAAATAGTTCATCTTGAAATGTTCTACATGCTGAGAAATTCCCTTATGTTTGGTTTAGGGTTATTACACTGATCTTCTTCTTGCCCGAGATAGTGTCTCCCTGTGAAAATTTCCATGACGCACTATCTTTGAGTTAGGACGCTAGCCAGGATTTCTTAAAGCATACTAGTCCAGCATATTATGATGGTCAGAATATGTGCAAATTGGGTCAGAAGGAAATCTGGCATTAGTCCTACTCTTTTTTTGTTATTATCTTAGATTTGAACCTTGAAACTCTTATATTAGGACAGTATGTAATTTTGCTTATCCACCTGCAGTCATTCCATGTTCTGCTAGAAATCTCTGGAAGAGCAGTGAATGCTCAGAATACCATAGATTTCTATCATCCTCATTTAATGGATGAGCCATTATCACCAGAGGTAGCAAGGAGCAGCTGTGAGACCTTTGAATCAATACCTGGACTCAAGATTCCTTTTTAGACCACAAAAACTACAGTACAAGCACAGGTGAGAACTGAAGCACCTGTTTTCAAGGGTTGAGAGGGGGGAGATAGGCAGGCTAAAAGCTGAGGAGATTGATGAATCCATGTCAGTAAAAAAATATAATTACTGTCCTTGAACAGGCACAGTGTGAATGTGAACACATGCATCAAAGAACTGTTAAGGTGACTCAATCAGAAATCCTTTCACCTTTTACCCACAGGTAACTATACAGCATATTTTCTATGTATCTGTGTATGTACATGTGCATTATTTTTCATCAATGGATGCATTTCTATATTTTTTTCTCTATAAAAGGCTCACAGTAGAGAACTCAGGAAGATTAAGAGCACAGCATTTAGCTTCGTGGATCAAAGGAGATGGGACAGATCAGTTACGTACATAAATGCACTGCAGTAAAGAGAGAGAAATTTTTCAATATATCCATTTTCATAGCAGATGGTAGAAAGTACTTAGACATGATGACTCTTACATGATGTGTTAGCATATGCTGTGGAATTGCCCATACAGAAAAACCTTGCTCATTGCAAATCTCGCAGGAGCTATCACAAACAAAGCACATCAATTAACATTTGCTTATTTTGTGACTGTGTGCATGTGGCAATTTTCTATTTTTCTCTCATACATTAGGCCCACAATTTAGTCTGGGTGACAGATATGCCAGATGAAAGTCTCAGGGCCCAGAGTTCTGCTCTTTTCCTTTCATTTTTAAATAGGAATACTTGCTGCTTTTCTATTTCCTTCTCTCTTTCTCTCTCTCTTTTTTTTTTTTTTTAATATATATTTCATAGCTATCCAAATGTTTTGAGGTTTTTTCTAAACTCCTGTCTATAGCTGTTATTTTGGCATGATCTCACAGATGGAGCAACACAGTGCAAACAAAACAGGCAGCTGCCTGGACTAAGCATTATAGCTCAGTGAGCTTTGGCACAGGTCAGACTTCAAAGTAGTTTCTACCACTATATCAACAACTCAGAGGCATGTAAATTATGCTTACCTGAGACTTGCACTTGCAAGAAGGCACATGTCTTAGGATATGTAGAATCCAGAACACAGGCAATTAATGTATCCCAGAAGACTAGAGACTACTCATATACAGTGCAACAGGAGCTGCACATCTGTAGCAGCAGACCCTTATGAGAGGAATAGAAGGGGCAGCTGAGGTCATTAATTCCCACAGTCCCAACCAACTGTGCAAAAGACTGAAATGAATCCACAGGACATGTGGTCTATAGACCTTGTGACAGTGTCAGAGGAGACATGGGGCAGCAGAATGTGCATTCTTACAAGAACAATGCTGCAAGGAACAGCCCTCTGTAGCTGTTTCTTGAAATACTAAAAATTTGTGATACAGATTTACAAAAGTCATGCTTTATATCTGGAGAGTTTTGTTGTCTCAGTAAGGAAATGGAGAGGGCACTGCCATAGCAACATTGCTGATTTAATTTCCTTCCTCAAAGCAGAACGTAAGTTGCAGCATTGCCTTTGTGTCTCCTGTACATGCAACCACCACACTGCATCCCCTCTGGGACTTCACTTGCTCTGCTACCTCTCTCTCTCCTTCAGAGAATAGGTGGTGGAGAAAAATAGTAGTAAAATGTTGAATCAAGCCCAATACTTCATCATACAAATTGCACCTACGTGCTGCAGCTGAACAACAAAAAGTGCTTACTTACCATTGTGGTTTGAAACTTTCTGCCAGATATTTTCTGCCAATAAAAAAGTTTACCAGGGAAGAGATTGTTGGTCATGTGTCTACATTTTAGGTGTGCCTGCTACAAAAATCAAATGTGACACTCAGGAAAATTCAATTGCCAAGTGGTATTAGGCACAATGATCTTTCTGCTGCCTTGGATTGTCGTGGTCCATCCCTCTGAGACCCTTCTTGCAATTAACTTATTTCTTAACCCTTAACAACGTTTTCTGCAAGGAAAACTCGAGTGTGAGAATGGACTGTTTCATATAGCACATATCAGCAGTTCCAGAGGGGGAAACTGCATCCTAAGATACTAGTCTCTGAAACTTCTGAGGTGCTGATGGAATGTTGATGATACCACAACTTCTGCATTGAGCAATGTGACTAAGAGCTTTCAATAGTGTGATAGAACTAAGCATTGTTTTAAGCTCATAGAAGGCACATGTACTTTTGTGTGTCATTTTTTTTCTCAAGGTACTATTTTTAGAATCTGCAGATGAATGAGAATTTGCTAATGCAGTAAGAGTTGCAGTCTTACTCATAAAAAAAGAATTTTTAAAAGTCAATTGATGTGGATTATAGGAAGAAGGATATGATTTTTGTTTTTCTTTCCTTTACAGATTTCTATCATGCTTCCCATTTCCCTGCCATGGGTGATATGGACGATCACTGTTATTTCTAACAACAGTTTACTTGAAAAATGGTCAAAAATAACCCCCAAAATAAACCCCCAGAACTGCAAGGAAGACTGGAGAGGAAAGCAGCCAGACAAGACTGAAGCCTGGAGATTTCTTTGAAAAATGAATATCTATTTTAATTAATCAGGAGAAAACTAGAATTCTGTGTTAATAAAGCTTAACATCTACTTCATTTGACTAATTGGTTTAAACTCCTTTTCAATGCCTACTCATTTCCAGCTCTAGGAATACTCTTTTTTTGTCAGGGATTAATTTTGCTGACTACTGAAAAGCTCAATCCCCTTTTCTGAGCTGTCTGATGTGCAGGCACATTTCCACATGCTGAGAGGAAAAGAGCCACTAGAATACCACAAACCCCCACAATGAGTGCAGTTTTGGGAACTTCAGGGAATCTGGACAATGCACTAAGTCAAATGCCTGTAATTTGAGCTCTTTCACCTTCCATGAACTCTCTAAATTGCTTTGTCTTTCTGACCAAACTCAGTGCTTTGCCATTTGAGCAGAGCAAGTATTTCCAGGAGGAGAAAAAAAAAACAAAAACAAAAACAAAACAACCCAAAACAAAACAACCAAACAAAAAAAAATCAAACAAAAAAATGTTATCCCTATATATGAAAATAACACGAATATATTTCACTGTTGACTTACAATGTTTATTTGGAATTTCATTAGCTCCAGACATAGGATTTCGTATATTAGCCTATGGAGAAAAGCCACACGAGAGAATATTGCTCTTCATAGAAAGAGGTGTGCTTCTTTGGTAGCCTAAAAGGGTTCTGTTTTGGCTGTCAGAAATCCAGAGGTGACATTTATGGGTCCATTGGTTTTCAACAGCAATCACAATATTCTTCAAAGCCTTGGGAGCCAGACACACAGAACCCAACAGAAATTCAAAGCATTTTATCATTCTTGGGTATAGCTTCAGTCTAAATCTCTTAATGAACTGAATGCATTCATTCCATTTATATGCCTAAAAGTTTTTAAGACTTGTACACTTCAGGATATGAAAAAGGCTGCCATGCTAACATTTGAAAATTACTTTTATAAGCCTTAAGAAATGCTTATCTCACAAAAAAAAAAAAAAAAAAAAAAAAAAAAAAAAACCAAAACAAAAAAAAAAAAAAAAAAAAAAAAAAAAAAAAAAAAAAAAAAAAAAAAAAAGATTTCCCTATCCTTCAGAAAGTATTTGGATGTTTATTACATCTTCTGTTAACAGTTGATGAGCTGTCTCCAGCTACTTATTTCAACTCCCCTAATGAGTTCATGGTAACGGAGAATAATCCAGGAGAAGTGCCAAAACTACAGAATGTATCAAGAAGTCTTATAGTGAACAGATCATGAACCAGATCAGAAAAAAATAGCTTTCAATGAAGGTAAATTTAAAGGCATGTGATGAACCCAAGATCCCTATGGGAGCTGTATCCAGCTTTCAGTATGAATTTTGCCGCGTAAAAAACACCCAGAGAGAAAAAATTTTTGGCACCAATATATAGTAAGGGTGTGCAGAAAGAGAGAGACTCTCTTCTGTATAGAAGTCTGGCTCAAATACCTTAATGACAGTGTTCTCATCATTTGCACTGTGGGATCAAATTCTTAGGTCTTCACTTTATCCACATTTCTACTGAGGGTGGAAAGCCACCAAAATTACAGGAATCAGCATCTTAATACAACATGCCAGAAAATATCAAAAAGCTTCTTTTACATTACAGTCTACAGAACAAATTAGCAATTTAGGTTATCCAGGACTGAACTCTCCCATGGCACGTTGCAGGACAGCATAAGATTCAGCTGAGGATGTCCCCATACATTACACCTGCCTCCAGCTGATGCACTTGAAACATTTCTCTCCCATACAGAGAACTTGCTGCAGGTCCAAATGAAAGGAGAGGTAATGATAAACAAACCCAGTTCCTTGCTGAGTATCTTGGAACATTTCACGAGACTTACTGGTGGGGTCTTGAAAACAGCTATTCGCAGAAATATTCTCACTGCATTCTGAAATAAAGAAAAACAGTACACTTGTTACATTTGGCATGTATCATACAGGAAGGCAACAATCTATATCATCTTTCAGAACTGAAACAAAGGGTTCAGGAAAGTCTGGTGGTGTTGCTCTGGATATGGAAATTTTCTGAATTCTAAATATTACTCTATTGGCAGCAAAACCTGCAGGCTTTGCCATTTCTTCAGTTCTAGTGACTTTCTATGTGTCAGAATCTACCCGCATCTTAAAGAGAATGGAATTTACTAATATTTAGGGACATGTAGAAAAATGAACATTCAGGATAAAATATGGTGGGAAAATTGTCCTTCCAAATATGCACCTAACAGATACATGAAGTAAAACAGGCACTAATCTGAACTGAAAAGAGTGGAGGTCAGCAAGCAGAATACCCACTTCTGCCCTGTACAAATCTGTAGGCAGGCTGGACAGTTTAGTTCTCTCTTTCATAGCATGTAACAGTCCAGTGTGGTCTGTCCACTGGTCCAACACTGTTTAATATTTTGTGGTAATAGTAATATAACAATTCTATGTAATTCATTGGAAGTCAGAATTATAAAAGCAGCAGACAGTGGCTCCTCTGATTTGTTTCTTGAAAATTACTGCTACTTTTGCACTGCCTTTTAGGCAATGCAGAGTAACATGCTTTTCCCAAGATGTCACACTGTAAGCAAGTAGAGCTGGGATTGCAAATCATTCCTATTTTAGGATCTCTAGTTTAGAGATCTAGCCAGAGGCACCGTGTAAATTTGGGAGCCTGATATTTCCATCTTCTTCAACAAGCCAATCTCCCTGGCTGGACCCTGTCTCTCAATTCATTAAACACCACAAATCATCTGAATAAAATATATCCTTCCTGTAAGATAGGCGATAAAGCCATGATTTAAAGAATATGAAAAGAAAGATAGTCTGAGCTACACCTTCCGTGAGAACATGTGACATGGGAAATATTGTGTACTGCATTGTTGAACTAAAAAAAAAAACATTTTCTCTTTTTCAGGTCCATTCTAATTACATTTGAAATAATATTTATATCTATAATATGAGCTGATCCACTATTTTCTCCTCTTCTTGGACCTCTGTTTTCCATAGGGAAGAGTTCAATCTAATGCATGCAGGCACATTTTGATGAGAGAAGCAGCTGCTCACTGCAGGTCTGAAAAAAATTAACAGAAGTGTTTGTTATTCATCTTTAGCAAGCAGGTGAGGCTATGTCTATAGCTTTGACTATAGCATGACTGTAGGTTTAACGCATACTTGAGACCAGTGACTGTTCTATAGTGTGATAAGCTGCAGAACAGTCAAAGGCCATCTTCAGCTTTTGTTCCTGCTCCCAGGATTGTGGATATTAACCCAAATTTAGAGGACAGACGGGACTCTGACCAGCAGAAGGACTCTGTGGTTTCTTCACAGGTGTCTAGGGAGCCAGGGAGGGTGCACTGGCTCACAGTCCTCCTTACAGCCTTTCGTGGTACTGTGGATCTTCGAGTACCATCTGCTGGGTGCTGAAAAGTATGTGACATAGTTCTTGGTTATGTCTCAAACCCAGTCCTTAGATTAGTTGTCATTCCAGGGTGCTACTAGTCATGAAAGACCATCACTCTACCACTGTTCAAATATCCCTTGCTTCAGCATTTACAGCTTGCACTTGCTCCTCCTAAATTAGCTACTGCCATTCTGGAAAGAAATTTCCTGTCTCTGGGGACATTTCCCTGGAAATGTTCTTCTTATTGCCAAGCAGCAGTCAAGAATCAAATACAAGAAAGAAACAGAGATGAGAGTGGAAAGTATTACTATGGACAAGCTCAGGAAATAGATCTATGGGAATGTCATGAGGGTTAACAAGACCAAGAGCTGGAGCTGCTCCTGGGTCGGGGCAATCCCCAGTACCAGCACAGACTGGGGATGAACAGATCCAGACCTGCCCTGCTGGGAAGGACCTGGGAGAGCTGGTGGGTGAGAGGCTGGACATGAGCCATCCATGGGCACTCACAGCCCACACAGCCAAGTGTGTCCTGGGCTGCATCCACAGCAGGGTGGGCAGCAGGTCGAGGGAGGGGATTCTGCCCCTCTGCTCTGCTCTGGTGAGACCCACCTGCAGTGCTACCTCCAGCTCTGGGGTCCCAGCACAGCAAGGCCATGGACCTGTTGGAGCAAGTCCAGAGGGGGAGTCATCAAGATAATTAGAGGAATGGAGCCCCTGTCCTACAAGAAAAGGCTGAGGGAATTGGGACTGTTCATCCTGGAGAAGGGGAGGGTTCAGGATGATCTAATCGCTGCCTTCCAGGGAGCCCACAACAAAGATGGAAAGAGTCTATTTGCAAGGGCATGTAGTGACAGTACAAGAGGGAATAGTTTCAGACTGAAAGACAGTAGGTTTAGACTAGATACTAGGAAGAAATTCTTTACTGTGAGTGTGGTGAGGAACTAGAACAGGTTGCCCAGGGAAGTTGTGGATACCACAATACCTGGAGTTGTTCAGGACCAGGCTGGATGTGTCTCTGAGCAACCTGGTCTAGTGGAAGATGCTCCTGTCCATGGAAGAGGGGTTGGAACTGGGTATCTTTAAGGTACATTCCAATCCAAACCATTATATGATTCTATAACTTTATTCTACAAGGAATATACAATATTCCTACATGCTGATTACTTAGACTTACTTTGGTAATCTTCATTTCAGAATCAGAAAATTGGGATGAAGCTAGAAAGTATTAAAAAAAAAAAAGGGNNNNTAAAAAAAAAAAAGGGGGGGGGGGTCAAAATCAGATCAGCATGGATCAGAATTTGAATGGGGGGACATAGCTAGGAGACTTCAGCCTGGACAGGAGACAACAAGATATATGAGGGGGTCTATAAAATCTTGAGTAGTTTGAAGAAGGTGAGTAAAAAGTGATCATTCACTTTTTCTTATAATACAAGGGCTGAGGGCCATCTAATCAATCATGAAGTTTAAAACACTCAGTGGAAATACTTTATCACTTAATGCATAAATTATGAAACTTAGTTCTGTAGAGTGTTATGGAGGTCAGTAGAGTAAATGGGTTCAAAAATAGACTAGATAAATTTATAGAGGAAAGCTCCACTAAACACTATCATCTAGTTGCCTACTCAAAGGTCCTTAAGACAGTGACTGCCACAAGAGAGAAGGATATATGAGGAGAAAGACTCCCCTGTGCTTCCCTTGTTCTTTTTTAAGTTCCTCATTCTCCTCTTACAGGTTACGGACTGCCAGAAATTGTCTAAGGACAAGTTTTTAAGAACACTTGGCAAACAAAAGACAGTTTTTTTTCTTTTATGCTATCAATGAGTTGAATGCTGAAGCTCTCTGTCCTTTTTTCCATCTTGGTTAAACAGATCAGACACGCTTGTCTAATTTCCTAGGTAATAGGGATTGGTACTGCATCTAAGACAAAATCTATCTTCCCTATTGGTATTTCTTTTGACAAGTTTATTTTCCTTAACTATATCTCACTTAATTTCATTCAAAAGTGCATTCATTTTGAGTACATTAGTAAAACACAGAATTTAAGCATTTAAATTCTAGCAATACTTTCCCTCACTGTTTTTAAATTTTATTTTGTGAAAAAAAGGGAGAAAGCTCTGTGCCTGTAGCCTTCAGTTACCACTCTATTGTTTTTTTCTGTTCTATTTTTATCATAGTGTGATAGATATCCAAATAAATCTCCATTAAGTTAAATGCAGTGTTGTCATAGAGGCATTTATGGAGGTTTTTCTTCCTCTACATCAAATCAGATTCCAAATTTACTCACCTAATTGAATCAACAGTTAATTCAAGTGGACAAACACAAACAGTAACTTTTATTATACTGTTTGTGCCACACATTGCAGAGAAAACCTGTTTGGCTGAGAACACTGTTCACATAGAAATACCAAATGTTGTTTCATTTCATATATTTTGCTGAGTCCAAATTTCTGTAGCACAGAAAAACATTTGAAATTCCTTCCTTAGGATCACACAAGTACTGTGGCCAGCTCTGGGCTTCCAAGTTAAAGAGAGACATGAACATACACAAGGAGCTCAAAGAAGGGCCCCAAAAGCAATTAAGGAACTGGAGCATCTCTGCCACAAGGACAGGCTGAGAGAGCTGTGATGGTTCAGCTTGCAGATGAGAAGGCTCACAGGGGATATCATCAATATGCTCAAATACCTGAACAGAGGGTGCAGAGGAGATACCTCCACTTTTTTCAGTCGTGCTCAGTGGTGGGACAAGACACAACAGGCATGAACTGTATAAACAGAGAAGGCTCCATCTGAAAACCATCAAAAGTTTTTTTCACGGTCAGGGTGGTACAAGTTGCTCAGTTAGGTAGTGTTGTCACCCTGAAAAGTCACCTTTTGGTAGAGAGATATTACTTTTTAGCATAATTAGTCTATATTTAGTTGCTTTCCATATCTGGGGGCAAAAAAGAAAAAAGACCATAAATACTCAGCGTGCACTGTTCCCTTGAGTTCTCTGTAAAGTGATGAAGACATCAATAGAGGAAATGCAAATGAACAATAAAGGATTGCTTACCTTCAAATGGAGGTAGATAGCTGGACTTTTTATCCATAATTTATTGTTATATTTTTAGCCCTTATTTATTTATTTGATCTACATAACTCCATGGATTCTATCCATCCAGATCTCACGTTTCTGTTCACAATTTTAGCTGATTGTGACATAAATTTTGATTAAATATGCTGTTTCCTTATACTGAAATATAGAAGTTTGTGTTAAAATTTTTTTAGAACTTTTTTTTATTACTGGCCTGTGACATAGTAGACCTGAGGTCAAATCCTTGCTCTGATTAATTTGAAATTTTCCAGAGTAAAAATCCTGAAGGAAGAGAGTTAAGCCTGACATCTTAGGTCAGAACCCTAACCATGAAACTATAAAGTGTGACAGGCTTACAGTGCTACCTTGTAGAATTTCTTTTTCATAAAGAAGCTCAAAAAGTATTTCTTTTAATCCACTGAAGAATAAATACCGAATGTGGATTGACAAAGGTTACTACAAAATGGGACTCATCTTCTAGTCAATTCAACCTAAGTATCAATAATATCCTTTTTAAACTTTTACTTTTGTAATGTCTTTTAGCATTCATTTACAGCTTAATCCTTGAGACAATGAATGGTCTGTGATTTAAGTGTTGGGATTCAAGAGCCTGCATTAATTTGCTGATTTTCATAAAACATTCCTTAGTGCCACATCACTGATATCTGTGAGCTTCTGCTCCCCAACTAGTAAAAAAAGGTGTGAGATTTCTTTCTGTTTAGGCTTCCATTGTGAAAGGGCATGAAATTACTCATGTTTTTTACTCAGTAGTGGTTACAGTGTTGTGTCCAAGATTTAGGCAACTGCACTTCAAGAAAAATTGAGCCAGTTGGAAAATGTTTCACAATAAGTGGTAAGAATTATCAGAGATACTTAAAAAAAGACCACATGATAAGGTCTTGAATAAACTGCAGTTCCCTAACCTAAGAAGAAGCATGGTAGAAATTGTTCTGCCCACCTTATGGTAGACATGATAAGAAATAACAATTTTAGGTTTCAGAAAATTTAGATTAAGTGTTAAGGGTTATGTTGTGTGTTTCATGTTGAAAACATAAACATAGTGAAGGCCTGGGAAAATTTCCCAAAGAAGGCTGTAGGGCTCATGGTTTTTTAAAACTTCCTAGGTTAGCAGCTGTTTTTAATTATATACTATTACTTACCTCGCATAATCCTAGTAATAAATGCCAGGTAGTGTTATTAGTTGATACAGATTGTTGGAAATACTTCTCCATCATTGACTCCTGCATTAGTATCCCTAATTTGCAATGTTTCCTATATGAAAATATGCCTGCAAGTATCTCTGGGATTACTGAAGAAAGGATGGCCAGCAGGTGAAAGGGAAGATGATATTAGAGTAAGCCATAACTTTAGATACCAAGACAATATGTTTGCAATGTTCCTAAAATGTGTAAGCAGAAAGGGAAATTACCTAATCTGGTTGGGTCAGTTTTCTTTTACTTTATACGAAACTGGAAGGTGTTTCAGAGATTCGTATCTGTTTTTTTCTCAGCAACTTTGGGCTATTGTTGTTGTTGTTGGCTGGACTTCGCGAATGAAAATCTTGGGATAAGCCTGCGCAATGGATTTTTTAGGTGAGGCACAGTGTGCGCAGAACTGGCCCCACTCCCTTTACTCCTGAGGCTCATCTTGCCATGGCCGAGCAGCTCGGATGGCGACAGCGAGTTCCTCCAGGATTCGAACCGGCATCCTCAGAGGAGGAGCCGGCTCCACAGGCGGGGGCCTACGCCACTCGGCCAACGCCCACCGCCTCTCAAGTGTAAATTTTGGGCTGTACTTGCAGAAGGAAGATCAGGCCAGAAGAACATGTAATTTCTTTGTAATACACACAAATCTTTTGGATCATTTAGATGAAAAGTTGTCCCCGTGCTCATTTATTATTCATTTACCCAAGGTAAGAACTCAGCCCTTCTTCTCAGAAAAATGAGCCACTTAAAAGATTCTAATGACTCCTGGGCCTGACCTGTATGATTCCCACTACCTAAATATATAGTTAATACTTTATTTCATACATAGCTAAACTCCAAGACTTTAATATGCTATGAAACACAACAGTCCTTTCCAATGAACTGGTACATACTGGAGTGCTGTAGGAAGATTTCCAAGTATTTACTTGATGTCCCACATACACACACACACACACACACACACACGCACTCACACACACGCACACACACACTCACACACACACACACACATATATATGCATTTTCTCTCCCTCTGGGCTTGTACTCTTGCCAGCACAGAGATTAGAATGGACTTTCCAAAGAACACTGCAGGGAAGGTGATACAGAACCCCACAGTACTGTGGACAGTGGAGGTTCAGTGTTCATTTGCAGGACAGTTATGTAGGATTTTAGGAAACCCTTTGTGTGTGTGATTTTTCTTTCTGAGCAGCAATTTGCATAGAAAGTTTTTTACTGCTTTCTGTCCAACTGTCATCACAAATACCAGAAGAACACAAAGATATCACCAGCTAATTGCCTGACAGTAAGCAGGAGAGACACATTTCATTAGTTTAGTGCTATTTTTGCATGACATAACATGGTCTTCTATTAAAAATGCAACCGAATTATTTGGGGATTTAAAATCCCCAGTGTCTCCTACAAAGCAAATACAAAATAGGTCATCTAAGTTGTAAGTATTTTACACCAATCATCACATAAAATGGTGATGTTTTAACAAGAATCAAACAAGCTAATAGCACATATACCACTAACCAGTGTCCTTGCTATCATGACTCAGATGAGATTCTTTTAATTGAAGCAACCTCCACACTTCATTTAAAGCAATTGCCTTTCAATAGACAAGTTGCAATCAGCATTCCAAAGGGTGATCTCAACTCTGAGCATACCTCATCCACTGTTAACAGCACAGAAAATTCTGCTGTCTTTTTGCCTATGATTCTCTTCCCATAAGGCTTTCCATACAGCATGCCATAATCCTTCTCAACTCATGTCTTCTCTGAGTGCATAGAAAATCATAGTTAGACTGTAAACTAGTCCACAGTGAATAACCCAGAATAGCATTTCACCTGCAAATAATTACAATTTGCTGCATGAAACTTGCAACAAATTTGCTACCAGCTGAATACCTTTCAGAGAATAACAAAGAAATCGAAACCTTTCATTAAATGAAAGCTTTTTTTTTTTTACAATAACAGCAGAATATGTTTTCAGATCTCTGTGGGCAGAGCTGAAAAAAACTTTGGCTTAGTGATTTGAGACTTCCTACAGAGGGTATTTAATTTTGAAACAGAAGAATCAAATCTCACAGCTCCTGAATTTTGTTGGCATAATGTATTGAAAAGTACATTGTCCAAGAAAACTGTGTTATGCATGTGTGGAACAGAGGAGCAAAGGCCCAGAGGGAGGTTAGATGATACTTGTGCCTGTTGTTAATAGAAATCAGTCTCCTTTTCAGTTCCTAAGATCATAAAAATATTTACTTTAAAATTATCTGACTTAACTGTTCTTGAGTTGTTATGGGGAAAAAAACAAAACAACAATATTCTTCTATTTGAAACCCAGAGGGAAATCAGGTGAATTGTAAGAGCACTGCTATAGCAAAACCATCAAAAAAGTTAGTCATCCTTAAATGTTTCCCCACAAAACAGTAACTAGTGTTTTATAAGGTTCCCTTCAAACTGCTAAAGAGAATACTTAGCATATGAACATGCAGCTATTAGTCATCAACCAACTTGAGCCTGCACCATGCAAAAATGTCTTCTGAAAGATGCTCAGCATTGTTAACTGCTGTTGAAAGCATCCCTGACTACAGTTGACATGGTGAGTCATAAGAGGGAACAAGCACACTCCTGTATGGCTGGATTAGACAGATAGTAGTGAAGGTCACTGTATAATTATGTTTCATTTTAAAAAGGAGGCCTAGAGGATTTATTTGATGTTTGCATATGAAGTGTTCAGAATTAGAGATACAAATTTAGAAAGTTATTGCTGCTTGTTCAAATTTAGAGGAACTTGGAACCTACACACACTATTTAAATATAAAACATGCATAGCTTAAAGCTACTGGAAATAAAATTTCCATATGTAATCTTTTGCATATCAGCCCAGCAAACTAATCTATCCATGCAAAAGAGAAATTGAATCATGAGAAAAAACACTTATGTATGTAAATAGTATTAATGAATCATTCTGACTAGCTCCGACAAAAACTATTTCTGGTTTTCTGAACTTAATAATTCTGGATTTGAACAGTATTGTATCAGTGTTTCTGTTCAGAGTGATCTAAATAAAGTAGGAGTACTTTGTTCCAACTGAAATAAATTTCTAAAGCTATCAATTTCCAAGATACAACTCCATTATGCAACTATTTGTGATTGCTTCAGGGACAACCTAAGAAAATTTAAAGCTACTATGTGGAAGTATAATGACTCAGATTTTGATAGTGCTGTATGTATCCAGTGTCCCACCAGCAGAATCTGGCCTAGAACTTTCAAAGAAAACTATGTAAAGTTGAAGATGACTAATCTATTTCAAAGAACAATAAAAGATATAATATTGATCTTAACCAGTTTTTACTGAAGACCTTTAAAACCAGACCCACAACTAAAATGATTTGGAATCTAAAACGCAAATATAAACAGTTGCAGTTAGTTAATTTGTTCCTTCTGTCATGAAATTCTGAATTAAATACACAAGTAAGAGAATGGCAAAGAGAAGAAATACAGAAAAAAATCCAGAATGATAGATAAAATCCAGAATCATAGGCAGGGCTCACAGAACAACTACTGGAAGATTAATTAGTTAAGAACAGGATGTCACACAAAGCATAAGAATGAGTAATGTTTTACATGGCATGCACACAATCCATTCCTCTTTCTACGGACTCATATACACAAAATATGCTGCAAGATGCTTTCTAGCTTTAAATAAACTATTATCATACCAAAAGTAAGAGACAAAAAGAGCTGCAAACGAAAACACACACAGTTTGGCAACAGAGAGAACAATAAATGTATTTATAAAAAGGTGGTTTACTTCCTTTTTTCTAAGTGTGGACACCCCTGATGAAACACGGCAAAAAGGCACAAGACGTTCTTTCCAGATGGCAGGAACTGCAAAGAAGGCTGTCCGCCCACCGTGTTATACATTAAGAGGGAACAGACAGGAGAGAGAGTACAGAATCTGAGGAGGGAGTTGAGCAAAGATTAGGAGGTACACAGTCTATTAAGGGTTTGAATCAATTCTGTGAAGGTTTCAAATTCCAGGAGGAAGCTTTACACTCAGTCTCAATGGAAACTGATGGCCCTTATTTAACAGCTCTTGTGTGGTAAGAACTGAGGAAGGAGGTTTCAGACATTAATGATACACTGCAAAAAATACATCTTTCAAAGTTGCTGTTGAGAGGTGGGGCAGGAAGTGGGGGCATCAGAGAAGAAAGAATAGCACAGAGGGTGCCTTACCTTACTGAAGTAAACAAGTATTAGAAGTCTGAAAATGATACTGAATCTCTATGCCTTTCTTATGTTACTAACTACAACTTATTTATACCTTGTTATGAACACAGAAAGTTTTTCTTTCTTGGCATGGAAAAAAACTGTGCTACTTTGACAGGAGAGTAAACACAGTCAACTGGACCTATGTCTATAAAGAAAGATGTAAAATTGAACTTGTATCACTGTACTGAATAACATAATATAGTTAAATTCAGTGGTTTACAAAGTTTATCTTAATGAAGATCACCAGTATACTCTTTTTCATAGAAAAAGAAAGCAAGTTTCTTTTGCACAAGCTTTCTCTTTGCATACTCTAAATCTTGTATAAATAAATAACTGTATATTAGAACCTTGGTAAAAAGGCCTGAAATCTGATGCGACCTACTTCAAAATCCATTAGAGTGATTTGCAAATAATAAAAATGTTTAGCCAAATATGTTCCAGCAAGTCACAGTTCCTTCTAAAAGCCATTGATGATTCAATAAGAGAGCCATAAGGCTCTTCTCTAGTCAATCTAAACTCAGCAACAGGCTTCTTGAAGAATATTTGTGAAGAGAATCTATCACACCCAAATGTCACACAGCTAATTTTCCCCTTCCAATCTGTTTATAAAAACAGATGGCAATATGTTGGTTGCCATAAAAAAAGGTGGACTGCAAGTGTAATATTCATATCCAGACATTTGCTGGGAAACCTTGCTGTTCCAGAACTATTCACTCAGGTGCCCCACAGAATCACAAATCACTTGTCTGTTGGTGACCTGGCAGCAGCTGTCAAAAAAAAAAAAGTGTTCTAAATATGTTGAAAGGAAATATGCCCAGGACATCTCAGCACATGATATCCTGACAAAGATATAAAAAGCTTGGCATCAGGAGTCCTTAACTGGGGGTAGTGGGGGAGGGGAGGAAGCAGAGTAAGACAGGAAAATCTTTAGATATCAAGAAGGCTTGAAATAATATTTTGAGTTTTCCTTTTGCTTTGCTGAGGTTGTTAGATCACCACTGGTTTAATATGCTCCAAACCCAGGAGCTGAGAGGTTAATTTCAGCTTATAAATTCTTCATATCAGAGAGCCAAAACAGTTCCTACATAAAGTCAGATTTGAGAAACATTCACCTGTCTTGACTATAGTGCTGCAGATTCTGAGTTCTCCTTATACATAAAGTGGAATGCAGGATAAAAATGGCATTTGACTGTGCCTTCACCAATGATCCCCAACACTGTTTTCAGATGGAATTAACTGCAATACATACATACCCCCATTCAAAGTATTACAGTCACATTTTCATGTAAACAGCATAGGAACTCAGTAAGTACATAGGAATTTTTGCCTCTCTTGAGCAAGTAATTGGTTGTGTCACCATATGCAAACTTTTCACAATGAAATAAGAGACAGAAAAGCTTCCAGCAAAACACTTCTGAACTGTTGAGGCCTTTAAAATAACTTGTCACAAAATAAATGTCATTTTTTGCACACAGATTTGAAAAATGTAACTTGTTCGCATAACCAGAAGCTTTGCAATCCACATTCTACCACATAATTTTTCAATAAATAGGGAAATTAACACAATGAGTTCTGTGCTTCATTAGTTAAATACCCTTCTTTGTTATCCCTTTGTCCTCTCACCATGTAAATCCTTGGGGAAAGCACTTTGATTTTCCATATTCTGTGTAGCATTTTAAATAGCATTAATGCCTTACCAAGTATATCATGGTCTAAATTACTGTCCCAGCAATTGTGCCTTGCTTCAAAAAGGAAAAGTCCTGTTGCGTACAGTGCAGTTGAAAAATCTGATAATCCTATCAGTGATGCAATAGAGAAGCTCTGGAGCTGGAGAGTGAACCAACGCCAGGGATGAGGTGCTCCATTCTGATGCTTTCATGAACCACAAACCTGCTTAATTCACTGCAAGGGATACAACAAAAATACCCTGGTGCTGCATTTCAAGAGAAAATTTGAGTCAATACTCAAATTTAAACAACAGTGTTGCTGAAACTGTTATTTGAAAGCAAAATTCTTCATATTCTAGCCTCTGTGCAGGCTTCTGTGGTCTAGACTTGGAAAGGTGAGTGCTAATACCAGAAACAGTTACAGAGAAAATTGCCTTACTGGCTTGCATTTGTCTGTACTCCAAGTTCATTTCCACTGAGAAATGTTATTTCAATTAAAAGTAGCATCTGCGTGTATGCTTGTTTAGTCTTAACCTATAGCACTATGTTCTGTGTACTTCACTGTGTTATAATACAATTAATTCACTAATAAAACTTTGTTTTGAGCTCAGTTTTGTTTCAAAAATAGAGTACATATGCTGTAAATCCTAAATGAAAAACCAATTTAGGACTAATATCAGTCTGTTCTCTGCATTGAGAAAAGAAGATCAGAGTGGCTAAATTTTTGCACGTTATCTCATAGTGTTACAAAGGCTGAAAACAAAAGCATTGCTTTTTATCACAATTGTTCCTCCATTTTGGCTTTTTTTTTTAAGGATTAAAGGATGGAGAAATATGTAATACCAAAAGCTGTACTCATGATTCTTTTAAACTTCAGAAATCGATGTGACATTCTGTCAAATGCATTACACTTTCCCTTGACTGTGAGATTTTATCTTTTGAAAAAATCTTCTATAGAACTTCAGTTATGAATTCAGAGAAACATGTTTTGGGCTAGGGTTTAATAAGCAGCCCACTGGAGTTCTGCAGTTATTACTAATGGAAAGGTGATGAACAGGTCAGACCTGTTCTTCTCAGTTATTCTGTTATAAAGCTGATTTCTATAAATGAGGTATCCTAAACCTTTGGATTAACCTATGATAGCTGAAGTATGCAGGTAATTTTCTGTTGGCAAGAGTATAACTTAAAACTTTGCATCAATAGCAGGATATTGGTATTTTGTAGGACTTTTGAGCCTTTGTTGTGCCAGACACCATGCAAATATTGACAATTTTATCAGTTGTCAATTATGGTTGAGATTCTTGTAGGTTTGATTCTGATCAGTAACCTTGAGGCAATCAAAAATACAAAGATGGAAGGCAATATGCATGACATAATCAAAGAGCTCACAATTCTCAGGCAGAGTTTAAAAAACAAAAAAAGAATAATTGAAAAAACAAGAAAATATCAATGGATGAGTAAGAAGAATTACAATATAACATTCAGTTGTAATTAGAGTTGATTTCCCCCTCAAAGAGTGAGAATGGAGGCACATTTCAAGTGAAATCTTATAGACCCTGTACTGAATCTAGCGTCACTCACTACTTCCATTAGTCATTTGGACGATGGAGAAAAGGTTTGACACATTTTCAGACGATATCAAGACAGGAATGTATGTCTTCTACAAGACAAAAACACAGAATGACCTTGACAGGTAAGAGAAAGAGGGAGCAGCTTGTGTGAAACAGGTAGAAATAATCCACTCTGCTGCCAAGCAATGAGTTCTGCAGAAAATAACTGGCAATTCCTGACAGTCAGCTGCTGTCACTGGGTCATCAACACCATATCATTACAAAACAGTCAAATGTCATATGAGGAGACATGTACAATCCAGTAAACATAAACACCATGGGAAATCATTTGTTCAGTCTACATGACAGCAATAAATTTACAGACACTGAAAAGATCAGAGACACAGAACAGGTGCCTTCTGGGAAAAGACTGAAGGAATCGGTGTTGCTGGCTCTGGAAGAGGGAGGCTGTTTGTTCTCAATGCACACAAGATTTAGAACAAATAAACAGTCAAAAAGTGAGCTTAAGTTAGAACCAAGACTCAGATTCAACACCAGGAAGACTGTTTTAAGAGAAGTAAGGACCTCAAGTAAGTGGCTTAAAGTCATTCATATTAGCTGCACATCCTAGAACCACATCTATAGAAGTGATACCCCTTTAAAATGCATTTTCTTGTACCCATCCAGGGTGGCCAGTATTGTAAAATAAGTAGGATTTTTTAAGCTTGTATGCCTTTAAAGCTTATATATCCAGATTCATTCTACTAACAGATTTCTAAAATACAGTTTTCTAGTAAGAATTAATTTTTCAGAATCTTAGTCATTCTTTCAATGTAGATCAGTTTGAAAGAAGTTAACTTGTACAAAATAAGTTATGCAGAAAGGAATTTTCATTTTTCTGATGTTCATTCCTTTTTCACTTAATTCTACAAGCTATGTGCTAATTGCAACTAAAATTTCCTGAAATTATCATTACACAACAAGTACTTTTCCACACCAGTATATATCATTATTTTTACAAGTAAATTGTACAACCTATTAATGAGAATAATTCTGGAATTAATAACATTTAGAATCAAAGTGTGATAACTAAAACCAAAGGTAAGATGCATGCCAACAGGCTGTAGTGATCAGGATACTGATCTTTGATCTTAATAATGAATAACTACAGTGTAATTACTGTGCCTAGTAATAAAAGCCTTTGCCTAGTAATAAAAGCCTTGTCCATGGTTCTCTATGCATTCTGCTCCCTTTTTCTACCTAGATTTTGCAACATTTACTGAGACAAAGCAAACACTGTAAATGCAATGCATACTGGAGTAGTAAGTATTGGGCAACCATTTGCATGTGGTGCTATAATCCAATGAATTGATGAAGTTTTTTCACTGGCTTCACTGCATGTTGAATAAGACCCCTGTGAGCTCATGCCTGTTTGTGAAGTTCCTTTAGCAATGAACTAAGCAGTGAGTAGTGCAGGGAGTAAGAGCTCTGTTCTCACATAACTCAACCTGTCCTTGAAAGGTGTACCTACTATTTTTGGAATAAGGTGACTGTTACTTGGGAAGTGGAAAATCAATCTGTATGTAAGTGACTCTATGTTTGCTGCTGGTGTTCTTCACTTTCCCTGACTGCCATGCTGAAGTTATAGCTTAAAAGTACAGACTGATAATTCCAATTTCACAAGAGTTAATCTAAAAAAAGAGAAAAAAAATCAATATATGGCTTAACTAGTTTCCTTTAGCTATCTTAAAAATTGTTATAATAGCACTTGACAATAAGAAAAATAACTAACTTCAAATAATCAAAATTATTCTTTCATTTAAAAAAAGAATTAGATGCATTACTTCCATTGTTTTTCTGTGTGTCAAAGGGTACATTGTATTACAAGATGAAAAAGAAAAACCATCCAACCTGTGGCTTGGAAATGGTCATATTCAAAGTTAAATTTGAAAATAAAAGCTAGGCTATATAGTTGCCATTGAAAAGCAAATGGTTTTATCAAAACTGTTAGGGCAAATAAACTAAATAAAACCTCAACATTTTGGGGCATATGTACAAAAATGCATCCAAATGCTCTGGAAAAAAAGAAAGCTGACCAACAACATCTGTTTTCTGTTTCTAGGTTTCTTTTCACTGCTATATAATGCTTAGAAATTAACATAAGTGAAAAAAGTGGCAAAAATAGACTTTTGACCTATTAGGCACTTACAGTCAGTTGGATGGCAGTATTGCAAAAACACAAAAACATGCTCTTCCTGGTCCTCCTAGTTCTGATTTTGTACAATATCAAAATTCCAAGAAAGCCTTTTTTCTTTTTTGGTAGCTCTGAGGTAAGAAGCACTTACAGAAGTAGCTTGGAATACAGATATGTGCTAACAGCCTATTTCCCAGGGTCAGGTTTGCAGCTTTTTTTAGTAGGCTTCTCTTCCTGTTAGAAGGCATGCAAAGCTTTGATCAAACATCTAGAAAATCTGTAACATTATAAAGGCTCACATTAAAGACTTTTTTATCTCAGCTACCTAGAATTCTTAATAGTATTGTTGACAGAAGTACAGGAAGATGGAAAGGTTGGAAGAGATTGCTGGAGGTCGTGTGGTCCAGCCTCGCTGCTCCAGCAGGGCCTCATACAGCCAGTTGCTCAGGATGACATCCAGGTGTTTTTTCAGTATCTCCAAGGATGGAGATGCCACCACCACTCTGGGCAACCTATGACAGTGCTTGGTCACCCTCACAGTGAAAAAGTGTTTGCTGGTGCCCGGGAGGAACTTTCTGTGCTTCAGTATGTGCCCATCACCCCTAGTCCTGTCATTGGGCACCACTGGAAAGAACCTGGCTCTGCCCTCCTTGCACCTTTCAGGAGTTTATGTACATTGATAAGGTCTCCTCCAAGCCTTCCCTTTTCCGGGCTGAACAGTGTCAACTCTGTTGACCTTTTCTCATATCAGAGATCCTCCAATCCCTTAACACCTTAATTCCCTCTGTTG
This sequence comes from Formicarius rufipectus, assembly GCA_013399695.1. Taxonomy (NCBI): domain Eukaryota; kingdom Metazoa; phylum Chordata; class Aves; order Passeriformes; family Formicariidae; genus Formicarius; species Formicarius rufipectus. The sequence goes on along the minus strand of VXAU01002343.1, from coordinate 213,993 downwards.
GAGGCCCCAGTCCTTGGGATCTCTTCATGTCTGTCTTGTACTGGGGAGCCCACAGCTGGACTCAGCACTCCAGATGTGGCCTCAGCAGTGCTGAATAAAAGAGGGTCATCTCCCCTGATCTGTTGGCAACACTCCTCCCAGTGCATACCAGGACACCACCGGCCTTCTCCTCATTACACAGTGGGATTTGAATGCTGTACTAAAATCTAATGTCACATTTATTTATGTTAACTCCTCAAAGTAATTGGAGCACCTAACTCAGTAGAGTAAAACACAAGACCTACTGGGTTTTAAGATGCAATTAGTCTACTGATTCAAAACAAACAAACAAACAAAAATTAGATTCAGGAAATGTTGGTATTTATTGGAGTAAGTTACTATCAAAGTCTAGAGAGCAAGAGGAAGTATGCTAAGGTTTTATGGACACTTATTGGACTCAGTGTGAAAGTCTGACAAAATATACGCCCTGGAAAAGTCCTAATTTGTCAAAGCTCTTTCTAGGTGTGTTACAGGAATAGACAATGTACAATAGAGTGCTAAAATAAAGTGTGTCTGTTAAGTCACATTACCTCACTCTGATTTGCTTTAGTAATAAATAATATACTCTTAGAGCTCAGGAATACAACTGTAAGATATTCAGACACTTCTTGTTGTGTTGGTGGAGACTGGGCCATTACAACAAGAGCCTCCAAACTTAACTTACTTGGGCTCAATGACTGTTGGCAGGGTTCAAGATATTTTTGAATCTGGAGTCTGGCAATAAATGTCCATGTATTCTGGCAGTGTTTGCACCCATTTTGAACCAGTAGTAGACAGAGCAACTTACAATTAATCACTCTTTATCCTAATGGGGGAGAACTGATCTAATAGTTATTAAACATATCTATGTGCTGAAAGACAGGTATCAGATATTCTTGGCCACAGCATACTAGCCTTACTGTAATACACAAGTCAGATAAGTAGAAAAGGAAAAAAAAAATGATTGGTCATCATCTGTTGACAAGTAAACAAGAAAAACATGAACGATCCATGAATCAAGTTGGACACATTTCAAGCAAATCACTTGGAAAAATCAATATTATGTCAAGTTTTAGCCTGCATCTTCATTAATGACTGACAAATGTAGCAAGCATCAGTGAAGACTGACATGTAAGACAGAGGCATTGGAAAGGTTATCACCACATCCAAAAGAGCAGCAAAATGAATCATCTTGTAAGATGCAGGCTGTTATATAGAAGCAACTGTAATGTGAATTACAAATAAGGTATGTATAAGGAGAAACTTGGAATAAAGTAATGATAAGAGTAATCAAAAAGTATCAATGTACAGTTAATGGAACAAGTTTCAAGTGGCAGAATAGAAACAATTCCAGTTAAAAAGTACCTTCCATCCTGTTATGGATACAAAAATGGTAATGCAAAATGTCAGTGTTCCTGTTACAGTTTCATGAAGACTGCCATATTTAGTTGTAGAAAACACTGCCAGAATAAGCCAAACAACAAACAGAATTCACCAATGAGCAACAATATTGATTCAATATTTGCAAACATGATGTTTCTGACTTAGATTTCAGAAAGATAAAAAGGACCAGGACATTTGACCATTCCCATGATCACTCCCCTATGCTGGGCACTGGTGAGGCCACACTTCAAATCCTATGTCCAGTTCTGGGCCCTTCACTGCAAGAGAGATACTGAGGTGCTGGAGTGTGTCCAGAGAAGAGTAGCACTGCTGGGGAAGGGTCTGGAGCACAAATCTGATGAGAAATGGCTGAAGGAGCTGGGATACTTAGCCTGGAGAAAAGAAGGCTTGGGGGAAACCTCATCACTGAAAGGAGGGTGTAGCGAGGTGGAGATTCATGTCTTTTCTTAGGTGACAAGTGATAAGACAAGAGGAAATGGCCTCAAGTTGCATGAAGGGAAGATTAGGTTGGATATTAGGAAAAAAATCTTCACTGAGAAGGTGGTCTGGCATTGGAGCAGGCTGACCTGGCAATCACCATCCGTGGTGTTATTTTAAAGATAGTAGATGTGGCACTCTGCCCCAGCTCGTGTTGCAGGCGTGGCTGCAGTGCCACGTTTGTGTCATTCGGTGGCAGAGAGGATAAGGTGAGGTCTTCCCCTGGTGCTCTGACCCACGTGGGCTTCCAGGATTGCTCAACAACCTGACATTATTGCTTTTCTGTTTGCTGGGTTTTTCTTTAATATTAATCTGAAATGGGTGGCGGGCGTTGGCCGAATGGTGTAAGTCGCTGCCTGTGGAGCCGGCTCCTCCTCTGAGGACGCCGGTTCGAATCCCGAGGAACTCGCTTTCACTGTCTGAGCTGCTCGGCCGTGGCAAATGAACCTCAGGAGTAAAGGGGGTGGGACCAGTTCCGCGCACACTGTGCCTCACCTAAAAAATCCATTGCGCAGGCTTATCCCAAAATCTTCGTTCACGAAGTCTAGCCAACAACAAGATGTGGCACTTAAGGACATGGATTAGTAGTGGCGATGGCAGTACTGGGTTAATGGTTGGACTCAATGATCTTAAAAGTCTTTTCCAGCTTTAATGATTACATGATTCTATGAATAGTTAAAAGGACTGAACTACACAATGTGCAGTGTTTGAAGAGGTTTTCCTGTAACCAGTTAAGAAATCTCCACTTACATGTAGAATTTCTCACACTAAGACTCAGAAGCATTTGTATTTGTTCCATCCCTCCTACAAAACAAGTCTGGCTGAACAGACACTACCACCCTAGGGAGAAAGATAATACCAAACAATTGGTGTGTACTGGAAAGAGTGGAAAACACTGAACTGCAGTTCCTCCTGATGCCAGATTCCTTTGAGTTTCTGGCCCACTCAGGACATGTGCTCTTGTTTACCTGGAACCTCTTGCTTATTAACAGTACTTTAACATTTGTGAAAGTAGGTGTTCTAAGCTTGCAATTGCACATCGAGTAATACAATACAATACCAAGGCTGAATAACAGCTGAGAGTCTGTGGTACATAAGAAAATAGTAGGGAAACAAGTACACAAGTTTTGGATTGATGTCACCCAAAGTGTGAGGAATAAGGAGAAAGTGCTTTGCATTTCTAATGAACAGAAAAACTCACCACATACATACAAAAGAGATGGGACCAGCTATAATTTTTTTTTAGATATGGTGGAAGTCTGTAGAGATGATGAAAGCAGTTGTTTCTGAGATTCAAACTTAAAATGTGTTTTTACAGAGACGTCTATATTGATTTCATGTGGGATGAAGTGAAAGGATGTATATAGCAGATGTTAAGGTCAACAGATTCCATAGTAACAATGTTCTGTTAAAAATCAGCAGCACACAGAAAGCAACACATTTTGGGTTTTATTTTAAAACATTGAAAAATTTTGTTTTCCATTATATATTTTAACACTTCCTTATCAGTGTTTAAATTTTACAGCATTTTAGTTTATATACACAAATTCTAGGGGTTTTTAAGGTTATTTCCACTCAGAAAACATATCACTAAATGGTTATGGGGCCATTTGTCATGAAAAATTAGATGAAACCCTGAGCAATGAAGAAGATCTACGCAATTTTGTCAGCCTAAAGAACTGCACTGAGTATAGGCATGTCATGATTTTTCTATTGTTTCAGTCTCCAACAGAAATTAATGTGACCTGATACTCAGTGATGAAAAGAATGAATGACTTAGTCCCAGTATTGTATGGCTGCACACAAACCACTACTGTCACAGCAACAACATGTCCAGAATCTATTACATATTGAACTTTACAGCAAAGAAAATGCCTTCATTATGTTTATGAAGAAATCATAAAGAGTTTCACAGGAAAAATGGAATTAACAATGAAAGCAGTAACCCTGAAGAGAAAGGTATGCTGAAGAAGGAAAATTGATCCTTGGATCATTTAAAGCACTATAGACTTCTGTTTCTCAGTTCTGAAGTAATTGCAAAGATTTTCATTAGGAACAGAAGTCTGTGAAGTCTTTCAGGCTGTGGGCCTCAATCTTATAGACACAGTCAATTTAAGGCTGTATTTACTTAAGGTATCAAATACTATATTTTCCTTGGTATTTCTGAATAGCTAACTCTCACCTCCTCCTGACTGCCTGTTGGCTTGGCTCATTTATATTTAACCAGAGACCAATATCCTTGGCTGTATCTGGACTGATGTTTATTTGATGGTCAGTGGAAGGTTTAATAAGACCTAATACTAAAATAACCATTAAACAGGGACAGAGATCTAGACACACTTATCATGGGCCAGGTTTGCCAGACCAATGTTCTAAAAAGCATCATTCAAGACAAATTTTAAAGAAGGTTTTGAAGATCACTATTTGGCCTGCATGATACAAAGCAGTAGATAATAAAAAAAGAACATAAGGAGTACTTTCTAATCATTTTACCTTTTTTTTTCTCATTTCTTCCTTCTGTGTCTAAGCTAAATGGCATGAACAGGCTGCTACCAAAGGTTTTTAACAAGCAGAAGAGAATAAAGACTAGTCACACAGAAAGGCAACATCCATTTGGGCTCAGAATAATATTGTTAAAGTACCAACACAAGGCAGAAAAGTCACACTCAAATAAGGAGAAGGCAAGGACAAACGAAGTACAGGCAACTGAGAAAAAAAGAAATGCAATTCAGTTTTTACATCTATTAACTGTACATGGAAAACCCATGTGATCAAAGACATGCTGTGGAAATGGAAGAGCATTTGATCTTAATGTTACTAGATACAAATGGAATTTCATGAAGTGCTACTAAGTAAGTGCACAGAGACCATGCAAGAACCCATGGATAGGGAATAAAATGTAAGCAGGAGTTAATATAGTGCTCCAGGATTATGCTTTTAAAAAGTATTCTAATATAAAGTTAATGAATAAAAATCCAGGCCATAGTCCTACTTTGTATTTCTTCAAAATCTAAATTAATTTATTGCAAATTTAACAGCTTTTAAAAGCACAATTAGAACTGGAGAACTGTTCATGTTAAAGTTTACTTGAAAACTAAATCTTGCTCCAGCAGCATATTCAAGCTACTTCATTATTTGCACACATGAAAATGCAGAAGCTCAGATACAATTTTCCCCAAGGACTGAATGCACACTAAAGGCAATAACAACAAAAATTAAAAACAGCCCTACTCTTGTGTAGAATAATTATATTTCTAAACTATTTTTCACCTGTTTAAGCAAAATCCATTACATTGTTCTGCAGCCTTCACTTGAACCAGTCGATTCATACACACACACACACACACACACACACGTACATATGTGTGTTTACTTATTAATTTTGCCCTGGCAATTCATCTTTTTTTTTGACTCTTAGCTCCATGGAGTCCAAATACACTCCTCAGAGCATCTGTCTTTCAAAGCTGGGACAACACCTAATATGCAACAGTCACTAACACATACAAATAATAAATAACACAAATAATGAATAATATAAATAAGTGGCAGGGAAGATTTGGGAGGATAAATTTACCCTTCAAAGGTCATGTACAAAACCTGATTAAGTATCTAACAGACTCAATTTTGGAAGCAGTGCATATAGCTTATTTTAATTATTAGCTGTACAGGAGTCATCAATTATAGCTTGAGATACAAATCATCTACTGCTAAAAGCTAATAATAGGGCAGGCACTATACCTTCTCAAATATGTCATTTTTTTACACATTTCTTACACAATTCTCTGACATATAACACAGTGTCTTAATCCATTGTTTGTATTACATTTGCCAAACTTAGCAATAAAATGTGCAAGAAAATTCTACAGAGGTAGCAGATATTCTTAACAGCAAAGAGTTTGTACAGCCAAAGAGAAGATGGCTTAAGAGAAGATGCTTAAAGCAGTTTTGTCTGCTGGTGTGTAGGCTGCGTCATTCCTGATGTAGGTCGAAGTAGGACAGAGTTTCTTCTGAATCTCAGATTGCTCAAAGATGAGAGTTGTTGGCCCAGGCTTGACAGAATAAAAGAAAGAAGCTTAGTCTAAATCTTTGTCAGGCCTGTTCTGTCCTGTTTTTTCCCCTGGATCTTGCCAAGGTTGTCAATGCCTCTAAACAAAGTCACATGTAGAGCGTAAGAGTTACACACTTCAGGTTAGAAGATCTAAGTACTATCGCTGTACTGGAGGTTGGAAGTAACTGGGAAATGGGAAGGTTTTAAATAGCTACTAAACCAAAAAGTAACCCAGTTCCAAAGTAAAAACAAGCCATTGTTTTACTTGCATTACAGTGTGTGCCACTCATATGTGTGACTGAAAACAAATAAAATTATTGCTGTGGGGCAGGAAATGTGGTGGTATGAGATGCTGAAGTGCTGAGCGTACATAGCTGCAGAGATTTTGGGGCCATCTCCACACAGGTAGGCAGTCACGGTCAGTCCCTGAGTTTCAGACTATGAGACAGGTAACCCTGTAGACAAGTAATCCCACTTGTATGCATCTGTCCTTGTGTTAAGAACTGCACATCAGAGAGCCATGTTCTCACTTTTCCTCTCGGCTTCATTTCATGTTATCGCATCTCAGATCAACAGAGTAGTGGCACAGCTGATGCTGCTAGAGGCACATGTCTCACAAGCAGTACCATGCACAGCTTCAGCTCACCACACTCCTTCCTAGTTCAGGGCTTTTTGAATGTCTGATGACTCTTCTATCCCCATTCCCTAGAAAGAGAAACTAAGTTGAACTGTTTGCTTCTGTTGGAAAAAGGCATGCCCCCAGTCTCACTATCTTCCTTTTCTGGCTGTGGCACACAAAATCCACTACCACCTTTGGCTGATTTTTCCTGGGTAAGAGTTGATTCTACTCACAGTGGCTAGTACTGGTCTGTGTTTGGAATTTGTGCTGAAAACTGATGATAACATGGGGATGTTTTTGTTACTGCTGAGCAGGGCTCGCGTTGAGACAAGGAGTTTTCTGCAGCTCACTCCCCATCCGACGAGTGAGCAGTCTGGGGGTGCACAAGAAGTTGGGAGGGGACACAGCAGGATCCCAAATGATATCCCAGACCATACAGTATCATGCCCACTACATAAAGCTGGGGGAGAAAAAGCAAGTGGGAAATGTTTAGAGTAATGGTGTTTGTCATCCCAAGTCACCACTACACATGATGGAGCCCTGCTCTCCTGGAGATGGCTGAACACCTGCCTACCCATGGGAAGCAGGGAATTAATTCCTTGTTTTGCTTTGTATGCGTGTGTGCCTTTTGCTTTCTCTATTAAAATGCCTTTATCTGAACCCTTGAGTTTCCCAGCTTTTACTCTTCCTATTCTCTTTCTGATTCAGCTGGTGAGGGAATGAGCAAGTGGCTGTGTGAGGTTTAGTTGTCAGCTGGGGTTAAACCACAACAAACCTGAAAGCCCAAATTTCATATTTGGCCTTGTTTCCATATCAGGAGAATACTGAGGATCCAAGTTAAAATATTTAAGGAGGAAAAAGGGAATGGCTAAGTGAAAGACAAGCGTATCTTTCAAAATCCTTGCCTCTGTCACAGAAGATATATCCTTTAGATAAATCCTTTGCTTAAGGGCTGGGTTATTGCTGTCAGACAAAATAAAGGACACAAAATGAAGTAAAATGAACTTCTGAGTCAGATTTCTTATTTCCAGTGATGTGAATTGCTAGAGCTTTCACAGTTAAATATAAATGTTGGAAATTAACATTCCTGGTTGTTGGGGTGCTTGAGATTAGTTGTGAAGCCCATATCTTCCATCATTCTGTAAACAGATCATCTTATAAAGAAATATGTACATAATATTAGGTCTGTGTAGTTTTTTAATTGCTTTAAACATTCCTTTCAGCTCTGTTGATCAATACAGATGTAAAGCTTAATGTCATATATTTGATGATTATATTAATAGAAATAAAATAAATACATATTTACATGTACAATAAAACATTCCAATGACAAATTAATTTTAATAATTTTATATTAGTTTTTTGTTTAGTTCACAAGTACAGATACGAAAAAAAAAAAATAGAATTCAAAACTTAATGAATTTCCCTGAAGGACATTGTGTTTCATTTCTGCTGTCTAAGCAGTCAGAAAATAAGGCAACTGAGAGTGCAGGAACAAAGTTCCTATCAATAATAAACCTAATTTAATAAAAACAAACTGGCGTAAGTTTTATACATGCTTCAAGCGAAAAAAAGAGCAGCAATTTATGAATGTATTGAAGGCATGCAAAGTACTTACAGTGTATCTGCTTTTGTAGCTCAGATTATAAATATATTTCTTAGGGTAGATAGATGTGATTACCCTTTAAACAAAAAAGTTATTACCATTAAGAATTAAGTCAACTTGGCATACGATCCTTAGAGCAGAAGATGCTTCATGACTTGAGAGTTTTGCATTTGGCTATGCAAAAGAAAGCGTTCAAGTCTCAGACCCTTCTTGTTTGACACTGTGGTGATACCGACAGGAATAAAAGGAAACTAAAAAA
>VXAU01002343.1:169679-196018 GCA_013399695.1 Formicarius rufipectus | reverse complement strand
TGTTTTGTGTTTTTAAGTGTTCATATAATAAGCCATCACCACAAGTCTTATTATGTTACATTCCAAAAGAATCCTGAAGAAAGAAAATTGAAAGAAGAATGACTCTAAGACCTAAAAAAAGAAAAGAGACATAAGAATAAAGAAAGTTTCAAATTTGGTTAGACTATTTACTCAGAATTCCAGAGAAAGAAAGCTCTAATTGCAATTAATCCTATGTGTGCTTGGATGTGCGTTTATCCACAACAACATTCTTTCTTCTGAATACATAGTTTTCTTGATGATGAATCTTTTTAAATGTGTCCTGACTCTGCATCTTAGTTATGGGTAGTGCAGGTGTGAGATAGTTCAAATAATTTATCAAGAAATATCATCATTAAAGGCAAGATAAAATCCATATAAAAATTGGCATGCATTTTACATTGCTCTGCCAGTTACTCCATCAATGCAGAATTTTTTTCCAGTATTCATTTAGAATCCTGTAAATGTAAGTACTTAGCACTATGGATCATAAAGTCAAAATGTAAGCAAATACCAGCAAAAAAAATCAAGTACTGAAATGAAAGTACTCCAGTAAATTGACTGGGTTCTACTCACTGTAAAGTTTTAACTCCAAAATATCTACATAGTTTTCATTAAATCAGTATGCATTTTTCAGAATCAATGGCTACAACGTACACTGGAAAATTATTGGCAACTTTGCTAACTTTTCTGGGCAGTAAGTGCAATTTCTGTCCTATGTCACAGCTGGGTTTAAACAAAATAGACTGCAATAAAAAGTGACACAGAGACATGTTCTGGATTCATCAGAGCATTGTCCAAAGAAATAATAAGGGTTACTAAGGTGTCTACAATAGAAAAAAAATCAAAAATTAATTCATTAAGCTCAATCTTGAATGTCTTGTGAGTCAATAGTACATCCATTGTATATATTACAGTTGCAAAATTATGAACTGGAAAAATAAGAGTCAGTTTGAGAAGTGATATTCTCTCTCTGATAAACTGTATTGAACTATTACTAACTTTTGGTACCAAGGTGTTACAGAGTTTTATGTAAAATTGTCTGAATTAACGTAAAAGAGTTTATTGAGAGGGAATAATAAAACATGTTCCAAAGATAATTTGATATTTTAAAAGTTTGTCTAATCTCTACCAGATGTACTGACTTTTTTTTTTTTTCTATTATGTCAGTGAATATACACATACAGGATGATGGCTGAGATGGTAGGGTTGCTTTCCATGGTTGAAAAGATACTTATATTGTTCATTCAACTATTTTTTCCGACAAAAATAAGTGATGGCTTTCTCAGTTTTTGACTAATGATTTGTGGGAATCTTCTGTACATGAAACTGACAGATTTATAGATCTCACAGGCAAAATTTAGCCAGGCAGTTACTATGCAAATTTCTTCAAATTTTCCTGTCATTGTGCCTTTATCTGCTTTATCTGCCAGTTTCTGTATAGGAAAAGAAATCTCACAAATCCTGCAAGGAAAAGTGGAACCATAGCCTCATACAAATCTGTTGGGATGAGATCACATCCTCTTCCCCATCTTGATCATCCATATGTTATACGATGAAAAAAAAACAGTCTTTCTCTGAGTCAATTTCTCAGCCTTCTTCACTTGTCAGAAGAAGTGCTGTTATTATATATAGCACACTAACACCTAGAGATCACAAGTGAGACAGGAAGTCAAGGTGCAATTTATCTCTCTAAGGTAGATTACTAGCACTAATTCAAGTGTTTTGCTCTTTGGAAGCTGCTCATCTGAACTCCTCTCTCCCATCAGCAACACTTCTACTGTCTTCTCTCATGCAGGCATAGAGATGTCCACAAGAAGGTATTGCTTACTTTGCCTAGATTCTCCATGCATATCCATGTTATTCTATGCATTTAAAGCTTGGCTGAAACTTGTCATAATTCAGCTGTCCCTTACTGACAGCTGCAATAAGCTTTTATATGGTCTTTATACAGCCATTAATGTTTGTATTGCCAGGACCCACCATCTGGGCTTCTCTCGAATAAGACACCTCTCAAGATGATGGCAATCCCTAAACTACATATGTTCATGCATCTGGCTTGGTGCCTGGTTCAGCAATATTAGAGAAGGAAATTTACTGGACATCATGGAAACTCCAAATCAGGTTCAAAAGAGAGAAGCAGGAAAGTCTATTATATAGAGCTTGGTGGGAGAGAGTAGTCAGGGAAAGGGGAAGTTTACATTTAGCAGTGGATCCAGCTGGGCACACATGAGGCACATCAGGTTCCAGGACAACTAAAGAAGCTCCATCTAGTGAGCAGAAACAGATTAATACAGAGGCAGTAAAGATGAGTTGTGGACAACAGTCCAAAATGTACCCACATGTTTGGCAAACAACACATTATTTCCATATACCACTTGTGAGGAGAGAAAGAGCATGTGGACATAACACTTTGGGACACCCTTGTTCCTCACCTTTAGGTACTGTTTCTGCAGGCCAAAAGGCTGAGAGTGGGCAGCTACAATAAAGAAGGGTGAGGGGAAGTTGAACTAGGGATAGACAGGTGAACAAAACCTGCCTTGGACAGAGTTCCTGAAGGTGGGAGGGTTAATCCACAGTTACAAAAGAGTTTTCCAGCACCACAGGCACCAAAGGCAGGTTAGGAGCTACAGTGGCTTATCAGGTATAAGATCCTGCTATCACATTCTGCATCCCTAATCCAGATCTGATTCAGAAGATGAGAATCCTCTCAGCAGAAGAAAACACAAACAGGTAAGTTTAATGGAAATGGATAAGTATTTTATATGGACTGAAAAGGTGATGCTGGATGTTATACCATAAAAATTAATGAAACGGAAAACAATGAAAATTTATAACAGAAAGGGAGAAAAAGCAATCAAGAATTTATGAGAAAAAAACTTTCAAGAATTTATGACGGTCCTGTTTATGTCATTGGTCATTTCCCGTGCTTTCTTCTGGATGGTTCCTCTCCTGGAGAAGGAGCAGATTACACCACCCTAGGCACTTTGATGCAGTCTTGGTAGGCTCTTGTTCTCAGATGGTGTGGATTAAGGCTATTGTTTTCTGCCCTCACCTTCCTTTGCTTCACAGCCATGCCTTGCCTGACAAGCAGAGGTACTAGTAGTAGCATCAGCAGTGCTGCAGTGGCAGTAAAAATTCCTTCAGAGTTGATGTTTACAGTTTCCATTTGGGCCACTATCACAGGTGTGTTAATAATAGGAATTTCACCAACAGGGCTGAGTTTGTGCAGTGCAGCTCTAAAAAGCCTTCTTGTCCCTAACTCCCTGCAGAGGGGCCATGCTTCCTCAGAGAAGAATGGTGCACCAGCACTCTACTTAAAGTGATTGTTAAAAATAAATAACAAGCTCTTGGGAAATGAGTCTGTGGAATACAGAATTCCATACAGAGTTTCCATAAAGAGTGTGAGTTTCTCTTAGCGTGACCACTGCACTGTGAATGCAATATGGTGAACATTGATAGATGACCTAGGCAGGCGTAGGCATCTAGAGTTTATAAGCAAATCTGGAAGACTTTTCCATGCTGATCTAATTACCTGGCAGAAACACACAGCAGAAAGGCTGCTGTGCAGCTATGCTCCTCTCTAGAGGCCAGGGCTCCAATAGTGACAAGTGGAGTGAGCAGAAGAAGTGTTTGGTGGGGAATCTATTGACCACTGGACTGATCAGGAAAAGTGGCTCAGGAATGTTCCTAGACTGAGAACACAGCTGTGGAAATTGGGTACTGATACACTGAATTCCCACACATCATGTACCTGCCTTGACATTCTGAGCGCCGGAAAAATTTGTGACAAAAGTGAGAATGCTCGACCTCTCCCCACACCATCCTAGGAAAGACAGGAAGAAAGCCCAGTATTTTGAAGAGGATGGGATATTCTTCAGTTTCAAAAGGGCCTACACCTGAACTTGGATGAGGCTCATTTTCTAGTGCAGGAGAATTCAGTGACAGATACTATGAGTGGTGCAGTGCTGTCTGCACCAAAACTTTACCTGGACTATAACCTAGTGCGTCCTTAGCTGGTCCAAGGTCAGTTCAGGAGCTGACAAAGGAAGAAAGCCAAGAAAAAGAGCTTGAGAATGAAGAGACATGTTGGTATTTCCTGGTAAAACACAAGATTTCACTGTCAGGTTCAAAAAAGTTCAATATTACAGAGGAAATAGGTCAAGATTGGCTCTGATCTTCTAGCAAATCACTTCAATGCTATTGCACTTCATCATAACATCAGAATGGCAGGGAGAGGCTCCTTCCACTATGAGGTATGAGTCATTTTTCATTTGGTGAGGGAGGCTTTTGAAAATTTGCTGATGCTCAATTTCTTTCCTAGCCTTTCTTTTTAAAATGTGAAAAGCTGATGAAATGGAAGTAGTTAGCTCAGCTCCTATTTCTTGTACAGTCCTAGTTGCCACATTTAAGTCCCTTTCTGTCCTATGCCTTTGGTATTGCTTCACCTCTTCTCCACCCCTCTACACATGGTTATATTTATCTCAGTAAGTGGATTTAGCCCAGTAGGAATAGATTTGTAAAAGAGATTAAGGGCTGCTGAGTACCAGGTATCCAGTATATATATGTGTTTCACATGGCTGGGGATGTGTACAGGTACCTTGATACAGCACCAAGAAGATGAATCACTATAGAGAGCACAGTTATCCAGATCTATCCCACTGCATAAACATATCAGAGGAATTCTGGCTCTACAGAAGCTCATTTTTAGGAATGAGTTTTAGAATAAATATGGAAGTCTACTCATAGTCAGGTGAATTATACCCTCAGAGGACTTACCATACAGTCCTCTTTCTTTGTACAATGTTTGTGAACATTGCATTCACTCTTTGGAGAGTTAATTCTGTAAAATTCTTATGGTCTCTTCCTCTCCAAAATATTGATATGGGAATAAAATCATCCTTGATTTCAAAATAATTCTCCACAGCTAGTGAAAGGGATATTCATTTATTTACTGCAAGATCAAAGCAAGGTCTTGCATGTCCAAATCACCAAAGCATGTCTGCTTCAGAGGATTCTTGAAGAATATTTTACAATTACATGTACCTTTGTAGTGATGTAGCCTGAGTTACTCGTGCAGTTCCCACCTGGTCAACAAGTTGCTAAATCAAGGATTAATGGTTCAAAGATGACACAGTGCATTACTGTAATTTTAAAATGTATAATACAACTTATTAGGCCCATGATAAGACCCAGTCTTTAAGAGGGTAAGTCACTGGCTTGCCAGGTAACATGATCCATGTATTTTCAACACAAAGCTCCTTTCCTTCTCAATAACATTTTGAAAAGTAGATCTGTGAGTCTACTCTTCTACACAAAAGTCTGTTTTTCAATCCATGAAAATGTCCACACGTTTCTACCAGTACTCTAGTGGAATGCTAAGTAAAGACAATATCTAAGGTTTCGTTCCAAATAAATAATATGTGTTTTAACAAATATTTAACAGTAATAAGTCTTTTGTTAAACTGTCAGCCCATTTTCTACATTTTCCTCATTTGTAGATGTCAACATCAGTATTTTCTGATGGCAAACCATCATCCCAAGCACAGACCTCTTTGAAGTTCCATTTTATTGGAAATTACCCTGTTCCTGAGACTAAAGTAACACACAACACTATTTCTCCTACAAAATAAAAACTGAGTGACTTTGCTTTGTCCTACATATCAGCCTTGTGGACTGCACATCACAGATTCATCCATCATTCTTGTTTCCTTTCTACAATACTAAATCACACCTTTTACAGTCTGCATTTCAGCTGCCAAAAAAAACCCTGAAGTGTATATGAAGCTTGCTTTAAATTATTTAATAAAGCTTCACATACATAAATATTATTCTACCTAAAGCCCTATGTGAAAGTAAAAGTGCTTTACTGTTCAGGCGAGTGTACAACTTTTCCTCTTATCTGATTTTACCAAATGTGATTCAGAATATCGGTGAGTTCCTCCACAAACAGCATAGCAAGAAGCCTCCCTTTTTGTGGATTTATATCTGTACCTCCTGGCCACTTCCTCTATACTTATAGTACACTGAGCACCATCCTATTGCCCTTCCCTTTGCTTCTTCCTCACTGTCTTGGTTTTTAGTAGCCAGGGTCAGTTTGTCACTGTGTGGGTGTGTATTCTAAATCCCCTACGTCATTTTTCTCACAAACTGCTCACAATGGCCCATTTGCAGCAGCTGCCCAGGGCACACCCAACCCCTCAGGCTACAAGCTGGGTGTTTAGAACTTCTGTGAGATAAGGAAGTTTTCCTGCCTCCACACCCACCAGAGGGGTCATGTCTGCTAATGAGCCATCAGGGGTGCCAAAAATATGCCATTGTTCACCTCACAGAGTAAATCACCCATTGTGAAAGTCTCTGCCCTGGGGGAGGGACTGGGCGTTCCCATCTGAGCCCAAGTGGATATAAGCTTGGGGATGTGGGACTGGGGGCTCTCTTCAAATCCAGAGGAGAACTAGAGACTCAACCAGACTGAGACTGCCACCAGACTGCAACCATGATTTTCATGAGCAGGTTTGTTTCTTTTTTTTTCTTTTTACTTTGAACTCGGGGGGGGGCTATGTAATGCTCAGCCCAGAGGTTGGTGAGCTCCATTCTGCTTGTGCCCCACTGTGCTGGGCTGTATATCTGGTGTTTTTGTGGCACAAACAAATTTTCCTTCTGTTTCAGTGTATTTTGTGATCTTTTATTAAATTGTTATTCTGACTTGCAATCCCATTCTGAGTTGGATTCATTTCTCCTATTGGTTTAACTCTAAACCAGCATACTCACAGCATTAGCCTGTTTCTTCTGATGGATTAGCCCCTGACTGATGGATTGCCACCAGGGTTTTGGTTTGGAGCTGTCAAAGGCCTGAGATATTATCAACTGCGCACATCTTGCCTGAGCATCTGATTTCAGCTCTGAAGTGGACAGGACTCTGAGTTACAACTGCTTCTCACTCAGTGCAAACTGCAGAGCACTGGTTCTTCTCTATTTAGCTACTGGTTTTCACCTGTCCCAGCTCGTGTTGCAGGCGTGGCTGCAGTGCCACGTTTGTGTCATTCGGTGGCAAGAGAGGAAAAGGCGAGGTCTTCCCCTGGTGCTCTGACCCACGTGGGCTCCCAGGATTGCTCAACAACCTGACATTATTGCTTTTCTGTTTGCTGGTTTTTATTTTAATGTTAATCTGAAATGGGTGGCGGGCGTTGGCTGAGCGGTGTAAGTTGCTGCCTCTGGAGCCGGCTCCTCCTCTGAGGACACCGGTTCGAATCCCGAGGAACTCGCTGTCACCATCCGAGCTGCTCGGCCGTGGCAAGATGAACCTCAGGAGTAAAGGGGGTGGGGCCAGTTCCGCGCACACTGTGCCTCACCTAAAACATCCATTGCGCAGGCTTATCCCAAAATCTTCGTTCACGAAGTCCAGCCAACAACAACTGGTTTTCACAAAACCTTAGCAGCTTCATGTTATGAAACACTGAGTTTGATTTACAGCAAGTTGCTAAACCAGAAGTTTTCTGAGAGGATAGACAAATACACTTAATCACTAGGTAAAAAATTATCACTTGAAACAACAAGCATTAAACTAGTCAACATTTTTATTTTAGAAAGCATCTCAATGTACAGTTTTTGTTGATAAGACTACTTAAGGAAAATTGTAAATAAGAAATTATTGAAGCTTCTCAGTTTGAGATAATTAAATTCTATTTTAACTAGTTATTGTTATTTCTGGACAGGTTATATAGAAATTACAAAAAGTGTTAGATGAAGGGTACTTCAATGGAAATGATTTTATAATTTGATAAATTAAACTGAAAAACAGAAGGTTCAGAAAGCAAATTTTTTTCAACTTCATTGGTAGTGACACTATAATTTTGTAAAGTTTTGTTCTTCAAGTAGGAAATAGAAGACATTTTCAACTTGGCTTTATTCCAAATTTCATACATGAGAGCAATCAAGTTAGCTTTCAGAGCTTAGTTAGAAAGGCTCAAAGTAATTAACAGAAATATAATTTAAGAAAATTGTACCTTCTTGAGTATCACATTTGCACTGAGACAGCATAATTGCTGCATTCTGGGCTACTGGAAAATTCATGTGTTCCCTAGAATCTAAAGTACTAACACCTAATGTTCTTTGGAAGGAAAAGGGTAAAGGTCTAGAGAAGAGTTTAAAAAAATTTTGGCTAATATCTCTCATGGAATATCTTTCTTGCAAGCAAAAAACCAGCTTCATTTGAAAGAAAAGTGCATATTTTAAAGACATCATTAAATGAACTTTATGATGCAAAACTCTAGGGTAGGAATTAATGAGGCATACGTGTTAAAACTCCAGAGTTAGAACTCAAGTAAGAACAGGCATTTGTACCTATAATTATAGCTTTATTACCAATTTTAAACATGTTCCAACAAAAATAATTATTTACTCTTAACAAATTTGTAGCTCCAGCCCAGGCAGTGCAAGGATACTACTATGACAACCAATGCAACAATAAAATGGCTGGGAAATCTGAAAATGCATTACCCTGCACTACTTTGGAGTTTTGTCATTCACATTTATGTAGATCAAAACACTCTTTTTCTCAATAGACATCCACTTATAAGTGTTTTATAACCACATAGAATGTTTAGTAGCCAAAATGTTGCAATACACTGGCTATTAAATAAAAAAAATGCATAATGGTTAGATTTATTACTATTTTGCATACAATCAGCAATTCTTACTTAAAAAAAAAAAAAAAGGCAGAAGACCCAGAATCTTCTTTCCTTTCTACTGTGACCATCCTTCCAGTACTGATGCTGGGGCATGACACCATCATCTGGCTTCATGCACCAGTAATTCCATCATTAAGAAAATAAAAGAGAGAACACACTCTCTCAACATTGCTATAGTTAATGAGAAGGCAGCAGTTTTGGACACAAAAGATAGGAACAGCTGCAAGCTTAGGAAAACCGGGCAACTGTCTTTGGTGTCAGTGTAATCTGGGTAAAATCATTCCAGAAAGGGAGAGAAAAGTTTTCACCAAGCACTTTGTGTGCTCAAGACCATTGGGGAACTTTTCTTGCTGGTGACGCTGAGAGAGAGATCAGACAGTGCAGAGTCAGAAAGGTTGCAGGAGGAGGACAGTCTGACAGCTGTACTACATCTTATTTCCAAACAAGGAGCCTAGTTTACTTTTTTTTTTTTCCTTAACCATAATGCAACACCATTTAATTTTGTCTACACTGCTGAGAAGGTGTGAGCTACTTCAGACTGGAGACTGCAGGATTAATGTTGTTAGTAAATGCATGAATTTGAGGCTAGTTTTTTTCATTGGTACATTTTGATTCACTAAATGCCGCTTCTTTATTACAGGATGTGCTATAAAGCATTTTTCTGGTGCTGAAATGAATCCAGGCTTAATTTGGACCAAAATGGATCACCAAGCCCAAAAGCAGCGAAAGCTCACTAAGATACCCATTCTAGGGTGCCAATTATAAGAGGGTTTTCAGCTCTTTTAGCAAATGCTTTTTTTCCTGCCAAGTTTAATAAGAGTTGCAACACAAAGGACAACCACCAAAATGAAAGTCCATAATTTTCAAATAGAGCCTTAAGTGTATTTTATAATTCCTGCATTTTCCATTTGGAATGTAGGACAAATTACATTTGCACCACAACCTTCTCTTTGGGGCTCACTAAATGCCAAACGGATCACTTTCATAATAACTTTCCAATTCAAATGACCACTCTGTTTCTATGTGTTATCTATTTTTGGCTTAAGAAGCCCAAGAGGAATCATTCTTGGCTGCAGAATTTGGTGTTTACTGTTTTCTCCTTTCAAACAGTTACAGAGATTTTAATGGAGAGAATAAAAAAACCCATAAAATTAATTAAAGCAGTATTGCAGCTAATCTGCTCCTCATAATATTGCTAAAAATTGTCTTGCACAAATTCAGATTTATACAACTGCAAGCTAGTAAAAAATTTGTATATTGTCCTGTTACGTTTTAAAGTGTTGTAGAAGCATTAGGACTAGTGCCTCAGACACAAGATCATCCTGTCAGTTACATGCAAGCCATTAACTGATTTAAAATTCCATTACTATGTTGTGTAAGATAAATACTATTAAATTGCACTTTCCAATATTCCCTTTCATACTTCATGATCACTAACAATAAGACTGTAAAAGCTTTTAGGAAAACCCCACTCAGGCCATGGTTCCACAGCAGTTTAAGCCAGTCATCATGACACTGAGGTCTTACACAAGGGTGTGAGCCCAGCCCCTCCACATCAGATGGTATTGTAGATCACCTCAGGAGAAGCTCCTGTGTTTGGGAGCTAACCCTACCAAAGAGGGAGTGGGGAAATCAGAGGGAAAAGTGACCCTCAACTCCTTGTCCTGCTGCCATCAGTCTCATCTCCTCTCCCTCCACAAGTCTTTGTTAGTGCCTTGATCAAACTTGGAACAAGAAATTGTTCACCTGACAGTTTAGCAATAGAACAGTAGATTGTGTTTTCAAACACCCTCTGCTTGCTAACCTGATGTTATATTACTGCAGGTTTCTGGGTGAAACACAAGGTTTCTGGTGAGAAGCACATAAACCCTAACATACATGATTATCAGGCACAGCCTGAATTCATTTCAAGCTGAGGCCAAACTACACATGGCTTCATGATAGACCAGGGGTTTGCTCATGTCACGCATTGTATAACTGCAGGGAGATGAAACACCAAGAATGAGCAGCCTCTGGAACCAAAGTTTGAGGCTTAGCCTGCTCTGTCACTGTATTCCTTTCTAGTCCCTAGTTACTGCCTCTTGCATGGCCCTGCACAAGGCAGCTCACTTAGCAAAAAGTCAGGCATTGCCTAATATTATTGTGCTTGGCACAACGGAGACATATCCCAGGAGCTTTTCCATTGATTTGACTGGGCTTTAGATGATCCCTGTAAATACTAAGATAAACTTCTAAAGCTGGCAATTCTAATTATGCTTGGCAGGAAGATTTGCTCAGATATCCAGGCACAATAGTAGCAAGCCTCGCAGAATAAAAGCTGCAAAAGCTTTTTTTTAAGGAACAATGTCACTGTCTGTATAGTACAAGTATGCAAGATCACAGCCTGATTTGATTTTGTAACATTTATGTCACAGCTTTTACCATCTTGGTATTTTAATTATTAAAACTTTATGCTTCTGTTTCTCCTTCTATAGAAAGAGTTGATGGATTTGAAAAACCACATGGGAAAATAAATAAATAATGTATATTTTTAATATATAGCAGTACATAGCAGAGAAGTTGTTTTTTTTCTTTCAGTACATATCATATATCTGACAAGCCTGTACTTTCTGATAGACTGCACTTCTGAGTGAATTTGTCTTTGATTTTCAAGTTATACCCTGAAAAACATAGAAAACATGGAAAAAGTAGGATAACAGAACTGCAACTTTTCATTTCTTATTTGTTTTCAAATGCTTTGCATTTATGACATAAAATGTATTTTTATCATAGTTTTAAGTAAGATTTTGAGTTGTAACTTTCATAGTGATAATGTACTAAACAATCTAAGTGTTCACAAAATGTTTTTCTTGTAAACTGCTTCAAGAGCAAGCTGAAAAATTAATAAAGAAACAGTTGAAAAATTAATAAAGAATTGGCTTGTTGTTGATTCACAGATGCATATTCACTTATACATAAAATCCTGTTTCTCAGACAGGACTTTTACCACTGTTCTCATAAATTTCCTGCTCCCAGGACTTCACCCCTTTTCCTTGTTATGGTAGTGGTCATATATAAACTTGTAAATTGTCTCTTCCCTCTGTAAGATCACCCAATAGTGATTCTTGTAGGGCAATTTGTATTCAATTGTAGGGGTATTCTTGTTGGGCAATTAAGACTGTATCAGTTTTTCAATAATGTTCTTAACGTGGTTCAAAGCACCGATTTCTTGAGTCTGCAGCCAGTTAGATACATGACTAGTGGACCTGCAAACAGTTATTTTTGCTTTATGATATTGGCTCTGAAATCTAATAATCTAACTAAAGTAATAACACTATTAATTTCACTTTGCTGGGTGTCTGCCAGAAGATCTCAGAACCCAGTCTACTTACAGCCCCCAGACACATGCTCTGCGCCTTTTCCTTGTGCCTTAGGAGTACCCAGGAGATGAGCTAAGAGACAACTCCTCACATTTTCATGGAGCGTGATCATTTAGCTCCTCCATTTGTCTCACTGTGGCACAGGGTTGATGCTGACACTGCGATGGGGAAGGTGGCAGAAGGACAAGATGCAGGTGGGAGGTAGGGAAGAAGAGCACAAAAACACTTTGCAGTGGCAGCTGCCAGACCACAAAGCATGCCCTCCTTCCCAGAGCTGAACCCTTTACCAGATTACTTCCTTTGCCTTGAAAGGCTCCAAGTAGTTTAGGTGGTTGCTATCAGCTGCCACATCCATAGGTCCCTTCATCTGACATCAGAGCATGGTGAATAAAAGATTTTGTGCCTCAAATATTACACTGCAGGGACAACAAAAGTAATTGTAATTTTATCTCAGGCCATGGGAAAAATAAAAAAAAAATTAAATTAAAAAGAAAAAAAAAAAGAAGAAAAAGAAGAAAAAGCACTGTACATCTTGTAGTGCTTTGCTTCGTATTTAGTTCAATTAAATCCTACATCTTATAGGTAAATGAAATGGCCAAATAATTTCCAGTCTGTACATAGGGCTTTGGTAATAACCAGAAGGTACATTTTGAAGCAGTGCACTGGAATCAGAAATTACTACTAAGATCAGTAAGTGAAGACAGGCAAGAAATAATCAGCAAGTGGCAGAAGGTGAGATACATATGAGGCAAAACGGAAACTGAGAGCTGCTACAAAAGAGGCATGTAGTATCCAACCTGGGAAACAGTGGTTTATGCAAATGCCTAATCCTTCGATATGCCCGGGGCTGGGGAAACAGGAGACTGGCACCAGGCTGATGTTACTCCCTTGTGGCACTGTAGTACCCAGAGAGCAGTCCAGCTGCCCAGAGGACAGACCTCACTGTCCCTGCCATTCCTCACTAATGGTTGTTCATCCCTGTGTCAGAACCAGGGCAAGGTGTGAGGCAGGTCTTCACTGCAGACGAGGAACAAGTCTGATAATACCTACAGCACACCTAGTTTAATGTCTTTAGGCAGTGTCCAGTGAGGGGTCAGCAGCATGGGCTGGCCCAGCAGATTTAGATAGGTGCTCAGTGCTACACTGAAGACTGAGCCAGTTCACCTCCACTGTCATTGCTGCTCAAACCAGCTCAGCTCTGCCTGCACAGGTGGCAGTCATGCCTCTGATTGCCATCTAGGTACATACATCAAACAAGTCCATCGGTATATTAGTGCATCAGCTACAAAATAAGACAAACTGGACAGATCCAAAATATCATTGATCCCTTCCAATGAACCAGCCATATTTACCGCCCTGTAATGGTTTTAGGGTGAATAAAGTCTATGATGTGTTTTCCAGCTCTGATTTTTTAGATTTAGTAATACATAATACATGTCAGAAATAGAAAATACTGAATTATTAGAGATGGCATTTCAAGTTTCCTCAGGCTATGTAAAAATTAAATCAAAGTATGCTGTACCTTTCCCACAGTCAGAATAAAGACCCAAGGCAAAATCATCTCCTCTAATCTACTTTTCTATTTCTAGTATGTATTTTACAAATACCTTTTTCCTTATCAATTATTTTACAGATACTAAGGGCAGCCTGTGATGTATTATTGAAAAGAAAGAAGATTGCTCATTTGTTGCCTTATGTATAGAAAGTGAACTGCTAAATTGGCTGCTTCTCACAGGCTGCCACAACTCAATTTAGTGAATATTTAATGGCAATATAATCTAGCTATTTTTAACCAGTAACTGACGACTGCAAAAAGAAAGGAAAGCTTCACAAACATAGACATTGGAATTCAAGATCATGCACTACAACAACAAAAAAAACTCACAAAACCAAAAACACGAACAAGAATCTACAAAACTAGAAAAGACATCAAAAACTATTATGAAATAGTTTTTTTTATTTGCATGAGGATCAGCCATAGGAATATTGATAATACCAAAAAACTCTACAATAGCTCAGTTTTAGATTGTGATTTATTAGAATCACATCATGTTTATGATGTAGTGGTATGATGATTTAATGGTTTATCAATCATTTTACATTACAAAATTAATTTAAAATGTGATGTGGTTACCAAAATTAGAACAACCAGAGTCTTATTCCTGCATCCTTTTAATTTGTTTTTCTTCTCCCTTCTCCTGTATTTCATTTTCTTTCCAAGTTAGGTTAGTGTTGATC
This sequence comes from Formicarius rufipectus, assembly GCA_013399695.1. Classification (NCBI taxonomy): domain Eukaryota; kingdom Metazoa; phylum Chordata; class Aves; order Passeriformes; family Formicariidae; genus Formicarius; species Formicarius rufipectus. The sequence goes on along the minus strand of VXAU01002343.1, from coordinate 181,713 downwards.
TGGCAAGACTCTTCTGAACCTGTAGGGTATGGGTGTTATGTGTGCCCCAGTGCCATGTCTTTACAGAAAACTGCAATGAACTCTTTCAGAAGTGTCAAAATTTTGACAATTAGAAAATGACTCCTGGACTGGCATGTATTTTCTAATTCTTCATGTGCAGTTATTGGCATAATGTGCCTTGTATGCATTCATACCAAGGCAAAGGTCTCTCAAACAATTAACTTCACAGAACCAACAATGTTCTGTATTCTCTCAAACTTTTTAAATTAAATGTAGTTCCTTTAGATCTGTTTGTATCTCTTTTTATACTTTATTATGAAAAAGCATAATTTAAAGTTCACAGCATACAATCATAGTTACTGGGTTTATACTTCTTTTTTTTTTTTTTTAATATAACTCAAAAAATCTTTTCTTTTTGCTGATGCAAAACATTTGTGTCTTATTATCACTTTGAGAAGAATGATCAAAACTGCTTACAGCATTTCAGATTAAGAATTTACGGTATATCCTGATATGTACAGAAGGGATATTTACACTGAAATATTCATAAATAACTATACATTTTTTTCCACCTTGATTAAATTAACTTAATGCCAGAGACTGGAGAACAGTGGTAGAACTGTTTTTCCAGGTTGATTTTTTTCTAAACAGCGATAGCATCTGAAAATGTATATTGAACTACTTTTTTTTCTGTTGCTGTTTAAGACATTTTACTTCAGATTACTTCTTTCAGCATGCCTTCTTTAGCTCCACTGGGTCTCCCTGAGTTGCTCTGATTTTGCCTAATCAACATAATTATGTATTAGCTGCAAAATCTGTTTTCTTACCGTTTGCTTATTTTTATCCAGTGATAGATAAATATATTAGACAACATCACTTCTAGCGTGCCACAAAAGGGTTTCTGCAATGTTCAAAACAATGCAGGAAGCATTGCTTTGCAATCTCTTAGCCAATTTCTTATCCAGGGCAGTCACACATCTCTGATCCTGTGTGGAGTTTCCAGAATACAATCTGACTGGAGATTTTGTCAAAGGCTTATGAGTTAATAATTATAGCTGGTAGTTACCCATAGTCCACTGTTTGGATGCTTCAAAAACAATTACTGGTTCAATGGTATGCTTCTTCTCTCAGAAATGGGGATGGTTTAGTTGTTGTATTTTGTATTCTATCACTTTTTCAAAAAATATATATGATGATACAAAGAATGCTCACTGAAATAAAATTTACCCAGAGTCTTTAAAATAATTATTTTACTGTTTTAAAAGATCTGTACTAGTTCTATTGAGATTAGCCTGTCTTTCAAATAATTATATTTTTCATTATGACTGTTTTGAAAGACTAAAGCATTTAAAAAAAGTTCCCACACAGTCTCAGTCACATTTTGCTGAATTGCAATAGAAGTGTTTCCCTTTTTCTACTACATACACAACCTGCAGTATTAACTGCAGAGAGACACAGCTGCAGTTCTTTGGTTCAGTTTTGGGCCATTTTTCCCACAGAGATGGAGCCATAATGACACGACTCCATACAAAATGCTTCAGAGGCAAATTCAGGAGGAGAGTGAAATTGATGTCACCCCAGGTCTAGTATTCTTCTAAAGACTTGCTGCACTGCTCCACTTCTGGGTTAACTGCCAGAACCACTTGTCCCACTGGCAGCAAACAGGCTACAAAAGGAACCCTGCTGTCTGGTCAATATGTTTCCAAGCAGCCATGCTGCCAATGTGCTCCTTTTTTTATATAGAATTGCTGTGAAAAGCCATACTATGGTTGGAGGGGAGGGGGAAGGGAATCCTATTGTATTAATACAAATTTTATGTTAAAACAGTTGTTTTATTTTGCTTTCTGTGTTAACGAAAATTATTTAGATCAATAAACTGGCAGATTTTTGAAAGACTCTCTAGAGAATTCTTACTTGATTTTTGTTGTATTGTATTTGCTACAATGGTATATGCTTTTTTTGGCTCTTTGAATAGAAAACCTAAAATCTTCCATTTCTGAAAAAAAATAGCTTCACTGGAGCAAAAGAAGTTCTGAACTAGAAAGCTCAGATTGAAATTAAAAGATCATAGGTCAAGGGATGACAGAATTGAGCAAATGAGAAGTAATCTACTGACATATGTTGAAGAATCTTACAGTTCTTGAAGGATTAATATCAATTATCTTGAGCCATGTGGAACTTAACATGTTTAGATAATAAATTTATTAGTGGTTTGTTGGCCTGAGAGTTCAGAGAGTTGAATGCTCCTCCAGAGGCAGTCATGCATTCATTCCAACATAGTGGTCATGAATACTAGACCTGGTATGTTGAATGAAATGATAAAATGTGCTAGCTTTTCAAATTAATTAGAAAAATAACCCTATAGTACTATTTTATCAAACATGAAGTGTCTGGTATAGGCAGTATTAATTACAGCTTTTATAATGTCTTGTCTAAACGTTAAAAAATGGTAGAGGAAAAAAAGATTACTGAGAGCAAACAGCACTGGGAATCTCTCTACTTTGTACCTTACAGATGGATCAATTTCGCTTTTAGCAAGGAAATGTCATTAACTTTCAAGTCCTAAGAAAGCATGTAGTAGAGACATTTAGTAGGTAACACAGTTACATTACAAGCTCTTTGCAGGAATATAATGGTCTATCAGAAGGAAAATTTTAACCACATGTTATTCAACAAACTTAATAAAATGGTCTTACAGGCATTTATTTAGACTTACTTATTTGCTGCAACTTACTTAGGCTTTCCTTTCTTGATTTTGCATGAAGAACTTCCAAAACAGTCTTTCAGAGTCCTCTCTTATATGCCTTCCTATCGTTCATTATACAGCACTGCCACTCTGCAAACCATTGAAAATTTAAAAGCTGACATCTGATGCCCTGATTGATTAAAAAAAATAAAAAGGGCAAACTATATAACACTCCTCTGAATTATTTTCCTGGAATGAGCCTTAATAGCACAAGAAATTTCCATTCAAACATGATATCAAAATGCCAATATACTGCTATATTACTTTTCCTCTTGCAGAGTTATACTTTTGAAAAGACATTAGAATGAGCCATATATATGTGATTTAGAGCAAATCTTGTCTTGACAATTTTATGGAAATGCAATTATTGTTCTGCAAGTGCAGGCTCTACTTTTCAGTCTGGTTTTAGGACGTGCTTTTTTCTTCTCAGAACAATAGTCTCTTAACTTCATTAAATATTCTTAAAGCACTCAGATGATACTGCACTACAACATCAGGAACCAAAAGAATCTGTCAGTTCACATCCAGTAAGTCGGCTTATTATGGGTAATTATAAAGGTACACAATGTCAAGGCAACTCATTATAGTGTCAAGACACTGTCAATGTATGAACATCACCATTTTAAAATTAGAAATAAACAGAAGTAGGTAGTAACATAAATAACCACTATACAAGCTCTTGACACTTCAAAGGTTTTAAGCTACTTAGGCTTACAGAGGCTTTAGTTATCACACACAAACAAACGTGATGATAGGTCAGCACAGACTCCCAGAGCCCTCTTTTTTAGACCATACTCTGCACATGAACAGCCTGGCTGTGGGGTGGACACCTGTGGGAGAAAATGATTAGCCATTTATATCACAAGTGACTGTGATGAGCCTGGCAGGAGAAGCAAATGGATGATACACATTCCCAGGCTGTGCAAATACACCTGCAGTTTGGGCCGTGAGGGTTTTTAATAACATGGAGGAGTGTTTGCAGGCAGTCAGTGGTCAGAACTGTACCACGTTTTTTTGGGCTTGTTTTCAGGATTCTGGCTGGTATTATAGGATTCCTTTGGAGGCGAGAGTACAAGAATACTGTTTGGTTTGATTCCAGCTTTTTTGTTGGATGATTAAAACAAAATTTATAGAGACAGCCTAGGTTTGCTTGCTTGCTTGCTTGCTTCCTTCGTTCCAGGCAGAGAAACATGAGTGAATGTTGTTCATCAAAGTAAAGAGAATTAACCACCTCTATTCCTGCAGAAATGTAAAAGAGGAAAATAGTAAACAATGAACAACATTACAAGGAAGCATAAAAGTCAGATGAGGGGGGTTTTGAGAATGAAGCTGAGGAAACATGAAGATATATGGCTATCATCCAAATGTAAAAGTTAGATAGTGACTTGAAAGGAATAAGGGAGGTGGCAAACTTCACAGTAAAAATCTTAAGTGCCAGGGGAGATGAAAATTACCCTGTCACATAATTTCCAATGTAAAATTCTTTGGTCATTCAGTGCATTAAACTTTTGCAAACAGATTTTCATTCCCTTAGTATGCAAATAGTCACACACTTCCATCGTTTTATATTAATCAAAAGGCAAATCCTCTAGCTTCAGAATAGCTACAGGCCCATGTGAACTTGTGTAAGAAAATAGTATTTACAAAACAAAAAGACTATGAAGGAAGCAGAGAACAAGTTTATTCTGCATTTTCCTTGCAGGAACAACTTTTTCAAGAGTTCAAGTGTCTGATCGTCAAGCAGAAGCACAGAGTGATGATAAGGTGAATTTATAGAGCATTGAAAATGATGTGAGAAGACTGAGAAGTTGTCAGATGGAGTATTAGTGATGAATGGGGTTTGTTTCTGAAGTAATTCCACATTAACCAGAAAATATCTTCCCATGATGGCTGTGTTATGGTTTGACTTTGTGAGATCAAAATCAACTACTAAAGGAATTTATTTGCCTTAATCACTAGGTTTAGGTTTCTTACTATGACAGTAGCATTTTAAACCTATTTAACACATAAAGTAAATAATTCTCCATCCTAAACTGATTAGAAAAATCAGATTATTAATGGGAGGAAAAGTAGAAGTAATGATGCTTAAGTGCCTCCCAAGGATCGGAGGCATAACACAAAGGTAAGGTTTCAGATGGATTAATGGTATGCCAGAGACTGAAGCAGGAATATGAATCAGTTTCTGCTGCTGAATTGCAGCTCCCAAAAGGAGACATCTTGAGAAAGCAGAGAGACTGAGGCTGCCCTACTTCTGTGAAGGAATGGAAAAGAAACTAACCAAAGACTGACTCAGGAGATTTAATTCAGGGAACGAAGCCAGCAAGAGTAAGGGGAAAAAAACCTAAGTATCGAACCCTTATGTGCTGCAGCAGGTAGTCTTTCCCTTGGCATAAAGAGAGTGGCAGCAGGGTCATGGTCTGGATCTCCCCTCAGGGTACTGTTGGGACACAGACAGAAAGCAGCACTGAAGCTGCAGATGTCATGTTGTTTTATGCTACATCACACTACACTACAGTATATTCCACCAAACCTCTACAAGGTGAGGAAAGAAGTGCCCACAATAGACATCCAGCCACTGTGGGCTCTCTTTCCCTGGCATGTGAGCTATTGGGCTTGCTCCCATGGCTAAGGTTCTGGTGGCAGCACAGCTCACTGTAATGGGTTGGTGATCAGGGATGCTGCCAGACTGGAGGCCAGGTGGGCAGGGCATGGCAGGTGGCAAAGTGGGCAAAAGTTAAATGTGGTGAGAGAGCACGTTGGTATAGAAAGCATTTAAGCACTGAGGAAAAGGCTGTAAAGGGTTAGGCAGCAGATAAACCTGCAGGTCACACATTCCTGTCCATGAATATTCTGCATCCTGTAGTTTTCCCTTTGCAAAGCACCAGAAGTGACCTCCTTCCATAGTGTGCCCATAGGAGCAGAGACCACTTCAGGAATCCAGAGTATGATACAAAGCCCAAGGAGGATGGTCAGCAGTTTGGAAGGAGTTCTGTTGAATTTTTTCACCTCTCTGCATAGGAAGTCATTCTTGGAGAGGGACAAAATAGGTTCACCACTCCATATAGACTGTTCAACTCCCATTATTCAGGACTGATTTGCTGTGGATTGTGGAAATGTGAAGTGCACTTACAGTAAAAATGAATCTGAAACCATATATGAATCAAAGATTCATACAGCATCTCACTCACGTTATGACAAGAGGCAATGACAAAGGCACTTGACATACTGAGCGACTAGTTTCACTTTGCCTTCAGTGTCCTCATTGGGTGCAGTAAAAGCTGGTCCATACCTACCATTCCAGCAAGGTAACCACTATGGCAGAACACTGATTATTTTGAAATGCCCAATGATCCCTTTACCGTTCTCTCTGAAACTGCTATCCACTCATTTCCTTTCATTTCACTGTGTTGGTTTTTTTAATTTTTTTCCTAGTTGCAACCTCGGCTGTGACTAATTCACTAAGAAATAAAGCCAGCAAAAATGTATCATTTGCTCTCTTCTATTGATTTGAACAAACAATACCAGTCTGCAAGTGCTTCTGTCATCACATTCAGAAATTTATATTCCCTTTTTCATTTTCAGTGACACTTTGTGTCAAACCTATCAGAAATTCACCACAGTGTTTTGAAGACCAAACTGCAGTAATGACTTTGGAAGAGCATGACACCCATATAATATTGTCAACTATCTATGATGTTACCAGCTGCATTTGCCTATTGTTGCTCATACTTAACCTTTACTGTCCTTCTACAACTTGAAAGTGCTTTTCAAATATATGTTACAGCATGATCAAACAAATTTAGATAAGGCTGACACTGACAGTTTCTTTGTTTGGCATTGATTTTCCCCTAACAGAAATGCTATTAAACTTCAGCAAAAGGCATTTTTCTCTAACACAACTTTAGCACTCCTGTTGATTGAATTGAAAAGTCTATACTAATCAGTACATGCCTCACTGTAAATAAACATGAAATACTGTGCAGCTTCAGAAAGTTTCTTGCCACAAAAACACTTCAAGCTGGAGAAGAACACAGTGTGCATACCTTTGTCACATAAGTTATCCAGATTTCTTCTCTTTTGGCTGTAAATATAGAACAACCATCCTTGGTATAAATTAACCAGGTTATGCCCACATTGCTTCTGCCTATTGGGAAAAAAAGCTGTGGTGGAAGTCACTACCAGACTTTGATTGTGGGAAAAATAACAGGACAGCTACAAAACCTTCCCAAGACAACTCATTAATGGTTATCTCATTCAGAAACTTCCACTGTGGTTTAGAACACGGAAATGCATGATCTCCTCACTTAAACCCTAAACCAGACAGTATTAGCATACCCAAACATTGCTCAAAGCTTTCTGACTCCCTGGACCACTCTTCAGAACGGCTGATGTTTCTACAGCCAAGGACTCACATAACTCCTGCTACTTGTCAGAGGCACTTTCTGAGTGAGTAGCTGTAAAGACATACTTCTACATGTTCTTTTGCCACTCTGAAGTGCTGAGGACTGAACAACAGGCCTTGAGCCAGAGTCGACCTAGAGATCAACCTTTCAACATAATGTTATATTTAGCCATGCATCTGCTTATTAGCCAAAACTCTGCTTAATTGGTGAAGACTGGCATTTTTTATGAATTTATCTTTCGTTCTGTATTTAGAGACTAGTCAAGGTCATGGAGGTAGATGGCTGGCTTATTAGATATGAATGTATCTGTCTTCATTTGACAGTAGTTGGTCCAAATTTAACTCCCTTAAATTTCCTCTGAGCCCTGGCCAGGCTTTGGGTGCCAACCAAGGAGAGATGAAAGCCAGCTATTTTCCTCACTAAATAAGTGATGCCAGCTTGTTTGTTTAACAATATAAAAGCTGGACCCTTTCACAACAAGGAAGGAGCCCTCACCTAGGAGTGGTCACACCATGTAGGATTTCCCAGTTCCCAGGAGTGGTTCTCCAACCCTTCACTGGTCGGGGCTCCCCAGTTGACCTGTGGGTCTGCATGATGGGGATGTATAATTGGGTAACTGGTGATGGATCTTTCCTAATCACTACAGACACTCCGCAGTAATCATCAGGTGCATCCCTAAGCTTGTCCCTTTTATAGTTCTTTGCTTCTTTTGTCACTCTTTGCTGGTTTGCATTATAGTAAATCTACACACTTATTCTTTGAATTGGGGTCTGTGTATTTTGTGCTGACCCTTGAACCCCTGGCAAAACACATTCAGTCAAATTTTCACTTTTCACTAGGTCTTTCCTACAAGGGCTATGTCTTTTTACAGAGATGTTTCAAATAGTCTAGCATGTATGCAGACTGAGCAGCAAGAAAGCATATGATGTAGTAAACTGCACAGATCTCAGAACAGGGACAGCGGATTTCATGTTGGTCACATTAGTCTTTTGAGGAAGCCCTATGTATCTCTAAGACAACAGGAGGGGAAAGCTCAGAAGAGGAAACTGGCAAGTATCAATGAAACATACAGCCATCTATGTTAACCTCTCTCTTCTCAGTGAAATCTTCCTCCCATTGACAGGCCAAACTCCTACACCCAAGAAGTTTGTTTTTCACACAGCATTTGAGACCTGCTCATGGTGGTGAACATGTTAATGCTACACCTAGCAGCTTGTTAAAAATACTGGTTAAAAAGCTGTATTTTCTGCATATTAGCTAACAAATAATCACTTTGTATTTTAAGTCATCATACAATTGCAGAGTATCTCAAGCTGGAAGAGATCCATAAGAATCACTAAATCCAGCTCCCTTCTCCTTCCAAGACTACCTAAAATTAAACCATATGGCTAAGAACACCATTCAGATGCTGCCTGAACTCTGCCAGGCTTGATGCTGTGACCACTTCTCCAGGGAGCCTGTTTCAGGACCCAACCACACTCTCAGAACCTTTTCATAAAGTCCAGCCTGAACCTCTCCAGCCACTGCCCCCTTTGAGGAAGCAATTGGAGGGATCATCCCTCAACCTGCTCTTTTCCAAGCTGAACTGTCAAAGTGATCTAAGCTGCTCCTTCTAAGTCTGGCCCTTGAGACTTTTCACCTTCATAGTCACCCTCCTGTGGATACATTCACATAGTTTGATGCCCTTCTTGTATGTATCCTACTTTCAGGATTTCTCTAAATAGAGTAAAGCTGCCTGAATGAAGAGAAGATAGCAGAAGGGTTGCACAGGTGGAAAAGGGCTGTGTTTGAAACTGCAGATGGAGAACTGAGAATTTTGTATAAGATGGCTATGAGCCATCAGCATACCTCCTGCACAAACCAAAGAAAGCAATTCTGTTAAAATTGTATGACCCATATTGCTTTAAATTGGTTGGGGTTTTTTGGGTTTGGGTTTTTTTTTTTGGTTTGGGTTTTTTTCAGCTCAGATGTTGGCTCAGCTCTGAGAGGGCACAATGCTAGGTAGGACCAGGGACCTCCCTCTCCATGGCATGGGTAGGGAATGGCTCAGGGAGTGGGGTGAGGGTGGAGAAAGTGGAGGGTATGTGGAAGGTATGTGTGGTCTCTTGTACAGGAACAGTGCAGATTTTGCACCAGGGATACAGTGTGTAGGAAGGGGTAGAGATTAAGGCTGCATACAAAATTACCCCAGGTCAAAGCAACCCTCTGGGAAAGGTTTATTTTAAGAAGCAGCCAGCATCCCAGTTCTGGAGAAGCTGGCTGGTGGGGTGTTGCAGAGAAGAAGAAGACAAAATTTTGGGTAATGGCTACCAAAGCTCACAAGGCACAGAGTGGTCTTGGGCATCTGTGACTGGGCAAGATCAGAATCTAATTTGGTAACTCTTGTCTGTAAAGGAAATATACTTGTATTTTAACATTAAATATTTGCTTCAATTCTGTACTTCTTAAAAAAGTAAAAACACAAGATGAATTGAGACAGCTACTGCAAAAAGCTGTGCACATTTGCAACCTGAAAGCAGGGTAGAGAGGAATGACATTTTGTCTTTTAACCGTATTAGAAATCTTTCATTGCCTCACTGTGAGACTTTGAGAAGACTTAACCTTTCCGCCACCTTTCAAGTTCCTAACAATGGAGGTGATCACATTTAACAGCCTGCAAGTATAGCTGGTTAACAGCTATAAAACACTAAGCACAGTACGAAAGTTAAAAGATTTAATACAAAAAGAATATGAATAAATTACTTGAATAAATGACATGGGAAAAAGGATTTCCTAAGGCATTTGAATTCATCTTGGCAACTCTATTGGCATGCTTTTTTATCCATCTGTCATTTGTTTTCACAGACTGTGAGCTCCTTGCAAGAGGACCTGTGTTTGTCTTCAACACTGCCACAAGCACATGCTGGCAAGTGGAAATAATGTTGTGAAGTATCCCTGCCTGGGCTACTGGAACTGTACCAACTTCCATACCTGAGTACTTGTGTGAGGTTCTGAGTGCTCTCCTTGCCCCAGGACTTCCTCTGTTCATTCTGCACAAGAACATATGATGATGAAAACCTAGAAACTGTGTCAGAGAGCAAGAAAACCACAGAAATCACAAGGACCAGGACAGCACCCAAGTGGCACAATTCAGACAAACCACCCACAGGACACCAGCAGATGGGACAAAATATCTACAGAAGGGACTGCGTCCTTCTGAACTGATGAGTGCAACAGAACACTTGGGGGCACCCAAAGCACCCAAAGTGTCACGTTTTAACACTACATGCCTATGCTTAGTGCTCCCTGTCCATGTTTGAGCATTTGCACCATGTCTTACACTCCCGCCTAAAAACAGTGACTGAAAACATGACCTATTGTACAGTTAATGGCACCAAGGAATGTGGCAGCAGTCATCTTTATTTTCACCTGTTTAGCTGGTGGTGTCAGGCCATAAAGCCTATAAAATATGAGGGCTTCCTTCATTTTGTAAAGAGGAGAAAGCTCAAGTAACTGAAAATTACATCAGGCACTTCAGGTTGAAACTAAACAGATTCATTACCTCATCCCAGTTAAGTTCAACACACAGACCTCTGCCCTTTGCTCTGTCATCAACCACAGCCTCCTTTCTGTCATGCTGCTATTTTCATGCATTACTTTCTGTCATCACTATTATTTCATATTCATGGAGAGGTGATGGCATACTCCAAATGGACAGATGTGCAGGACAGTGTGTGCACCCACTTTTTTAACAGAAGGGGAGTCTAGTAAGAAGCCTGCCAAACAGTATTTCCATACACAGGTTTCCTATCCATTGCTCAGAGCCTAAACTGACATCAGCTCCTTAAACTCCAAAAACCCCATAACATCACCTCATTGATAACACATATAGCTTGTTTTTCTTCTGTATTCTGTATTTCTGTATTTCTGTATTTCTTCTGTCTTCCCAGCAAGGAAGACAGATTAATCTCACTTCTGGTNGTGTGGGCGTGTGTGTGACTCCACAGAGTGTTTCACAGGGTGTGTCACACGGTGGTGCTGCTCCTCAGCCAGTGTGGAACATGAGCCCATATTGGCAACAACAAATATCTACTGCTGTACCAATATACTGACATGTGAGTGTGTGTAGGCATGTCTTCAAACACTGACTGAATTTTGAGATGATGATGACAAAATGCGGGTGTANGTTCAACACACAGACCTCTGCCCTTTGCTCTGTCATCAACCACAGCCTCCTTTCTGTCATGCTGCTATTTTCATGCATTACTTTCTGTCATCACTATTATTTCATATTCATGGAGAGGTGATGGCATACTCCAAATGGACAGATGTGCAGGACAGTGTGTGCACCCACTTTTTTAACAGAAGGGGAGTCTAGTAAGAAGCCTGCCAAACAGTATTTCCATACACAGGTTTCCTATCCATTGCTCAGAGCCTAAACTGACATCAGCTCCTTAAACTCCAAAAACCCCATAACATCACCTCATTGATAACACATATAGCTTGTTTTTCTTCTGTATTCTGTATTTCTGTATTTCTGTATTTCTTCTGTCTTCCCAGCAAGGAAGACAGATTAATCTCACTTCTGGTGTGATTTTAACAATAATAAGTTAGTACACCAGCAAGGTACCCATAGTGACAGGAGCAGTCCTTCCAAAAACAACTACAATGACCAGATCTTAAGCCCAGTTCCCAGCAGCTCCCAGGACTGCTGCTCTGGGAACTGACTGACAGCTGGATTAGTGTTTCAAATAAGTGGAAATGAAACAGGGTGATGTTGAAGTAACTGCTAAGACAACCATCTGGGTCAGGGTCAGCACCTCCTGTGACAAACCCAAAAAGCTGTGTCCCCTCTTGGCAAGCACAGGGTTAAACACAGGTGTGTGGGGGGTGGGGGGGGGTGGAG
>VXAU01002343.1:31011-164484 GCA_013399695.1 Formicarius rufipectus | reverse complement strand
AGAGTGGCAGGTCCCAGCTGAGCCCATGTAAACAATATCCTGCAGGAGTACTCCTCCCTCTGCAAGGGCAGGAAATGTCTCAGCTGTTTCGTTTAGTCGGTGTTAGTGGTTCAGATTTGTGTGTCTTCTGGCAGCTCGTTAGGCTGAAAATTTGAGCTGCTGATACAAACCCCCGTCCATGCGCATTAGTGAGGGAATTGTGGGGCTGGCAGAATTTCAGGAAGCAGCTGTGTTCAAGTCTTTGCCAGGAGAAGCCCTCAGAAGTACAGTGTTGTTTTAGGTCTTCGTGAAATGGAGCTGAGTTTAAAACTTGCTGTATCAAGGCTATTAGACATGGTGTCCCTTAGTTAAAAGGGGCAGTTTATGTACACTTGAGTATCAAAGTTGTATGAAACAGCAATTTATGTAAAATTCAGTTCCATTAGTAGGCAAGTGGTTTTTTGTTGCTGCTGGAGTTTTTTTGTTTTTGTTTGTTTTTAATCTGTAGTGCAGTGATTTTATTTGGGTCTTACAATTAGAACAGCTAGCTGGACTTTTCACTCATGCAAGCACTAGCTTGAGCACTATTTAAGTATTCTGATGTACTTGGACTCTACTTTTTTTTTTTCTTCCTATGTGCTCATGGAGAGTATATGCACTCTGAATTTTGGAGGACTGATAAGGAGCTGCTGTAATCACTGAACCCAGCTGCTGCTGTGCGTGGAGATTTTCAGAATTCCTGTTAGCTGCCATGCGTGCTAAATTTTTCACTGATTGGTTTGAATTAGATTTTCTTTAAATACTCTCTTACTGCTTACTTCCTCCTTTTTTCCCTGTAAGATAACCATAATTTTATATATAAAATTGTATAAATTTATATATAAAATCTGTCCAAACTCAAATGCAGTCCAAAGTGCAAATATCTCTGGGGGAATAATTTTTGTTATATCCTCTGCTGCTGAGCTGCCAGAAATGTTGTGGTTTAGTGCTTGTAATTTTCTGAAGAAAGTACAGGATGAAATTAGTTTTTTAGATCCTATGCATGGCATTTTCTCCTGTTTTATGATTATTACTGCTGTACAAACTGTTTTACCTTTTTTTTTTTCCTTGTTTCCAGAGCAGTTGAACAGATTTGCAGGCTTTGGAATTGGCCTTGCAAGGTAAGAGTGATATTCAATGACAGGGAAGTAGTAGAACACTCATTCCTCTTATAAACCCTACATACACTTTTGCATTGTGTTTTTATTCTGATAGACTGTAGCAGTTGCAGTAGCTTTAGAAATCTACTACCCAAAATGCATTTAGTTGTCCGTTTTGTTTAACTGTTGCTCAGAAATACTTAATCATCAATGAATGCAAGAAACATTTTTTCATAAGTGGTGTCCAGGATATGTGTACACTGTCTGACCAATCTGAAAGTATCATCGGAAAAGTTGTTTTCACATTTGCCACTTCTATTAATATTTTAAGATAATGCCAGTATTTCCTAAGGAGGTGAAAATGCCTTCAGGTATATTATCAGAGTATCATGGGATCATAATGTCCATCATAGCCAAGTGGTTTGGTAACCATTTTATTATTTATTGTGGTGACATTGATCACTGATAGTAATTTGGGGGAAGTGATGGACTTTAAGATGCTTAACAACAGTTTAAGAGTTTAAATTGTCAAGTGTAAGGATGATGACAAGCTTAGGATTTTTTTGTAGGATGCCTGCTCAGTCATCCTCTGCTGATGAGGTTTTCCTTGGTCAAAATATTAATGCAACTTGTGAAAGGGTGGGATTGGGGTTTTGTCTTGAAAAAGTTAGGATTAAGAAAAGTTCTACTCATTGTTGACCTGAATGTGAGACTTCTCAGAGAAAAATGCTTCTCTTTGGAATATGAGACTCCTTTTTCTACTTACTCAGTTTTGGACCAACATGGGAAGCTGTCAGTTGAGGTTCTTACAGTGTACTTTTACTTGAAGAGGACTTTTTTTTTTTTTTTTTCTTTTCTTGACCACCAGCCTGTCCTGCTCCTACCCCTTAGTTATGACCCCTGATGCCCATCAGAACCTTTTTTAACCAGTTTGACTTACTAAGACAGAAGACAGGGTCAGTGAAAAGGGATGGATTATTTTTTCCTGTTTCTGTTAGGATGACACACCTGGGAGTTGAACTAGCTGTGAAAGCCAGCCGACACCAGCTGATGGCACCAGAGAGGGAAGGGATAAAGAGGGAAGGCTAGGAATGAGTGTTTTTGGCAAGTAACGAGTTGCTGAAATTGGATCATTCCATTTCATGAAACTGCTTGTCCTCCTTCTCTGTTTGCTTCCCTTGCAGTTCTCGGCTTGCTCATTCAGACTTCTTGATGAGTTTGTTCATTTGTTAAAATAGAGTTGATGGGGTGGAAGAGGAAGAACTAATCCCTCTAAATGTGTAAAGAGGAATTAGATTTCTTTCCAACCTTATCTAGGAGAAGGACCTTGGGAGACTGCTAGCACAGGAGTGGAACCATAGGATAGGAACACATTGGTCTCATTCAGAAGCAGAGAGATGTTGTGAACAGTAGGCTTTGTTTTAATTAAGCTTGACAGTTCTCCACATTCCGAGCACCGTGGCCACTAGGACTAAGATGAACATGGAATTTTTGTGAGGCCAGTTGAGTTGGCTGCAAGGAAGGCTTAATAGATACCAACTGAAGTAACAACGACCTCTTTTGGTAGTAGCAAACTACTAATAACTTAATAGTTACGGAACTGCAGGGTCAGTACTTTTCAATGCCAATTAGTACTTGTTTGTCTGGAGTTAAAAAACCTACCCCAGATGATCTTGTAGCTGTTACTTAGGGTGTTTAGAAAAATTGTGGATATTTTGCTTTTCTAATCCATTCCCCAGGTTTGAACATACAGGTAAGTCCTCTGATCACTCAGGTACAAAATGAATAGTTTCTTTGCATGGCTGCAACCAGGAATCACACTTTGAATGTGAGAGGATTTTCATATGAAGTTTTGATTGAAATACAGCTTCTGGGAGTGGTGGGAGAGTTGGTTTTGGGCAGTAGCATTTTCGGTGAAAAAACAGTCAGCTGTTAGTACCAGTCCTCTAGCCCTGCTCAGAAGGGCTATTACTAATAATATGGATTGCAGAATGAACATAAAATTGGAATCTAATCCTTTCATAATTGTGTCTCTGGCCTGTTTTGTTCCCTAATACTTTGAGGAGGGAGGGCTTAAGAAATTCTGTTTGATGTTTTGGCTGTAAAAATACAAGCATACTACATACAGAAGGGTTTTATCATAGTGAATGTGAGTGTCAGGTTTTTTGTAACTTGCTCCTTTTGTAGTATTGGCAGGATATCAGTCAGCCATCAAAAATACCACGTTAGTTCACAAGATAATATATTGTTTTTCCAAATACTGATCGAATGTTGTTAAGAGAAAAATAACAAGCCTTTTTTTAAGAAGTGGTTTCCCATGCATTAAATACAGTTTTCTTTTAAAGCCTGTTTACAGAAAATGTGTTGGCACATCCTTGCATTGTTCTACGTCGTCAGTGTCAGGTATGTCTTTTATATTCCTCTTCCAATCAGAGCTCTTGTGTAGTGTGCTATCTATAGAGAGTATAGGGAAGCCTCATGATATTTCAGGGGACATGAAATGCTACATTAACATGTTTTTATTTGTAGAATATATGTTTTCCATTCTGAAATTTAGCTTATCTTAAGAATTCTTAGTCATTTTACTTTGGGCAGTTGGAAAGTGGTTAAGTGTTATTACAGCAGGTTATGTGTTTTGGAGTCTTCAAAGGAACTTCCAGATTCCCACTTACTAGCAGGATGCTTTGTTTCATAGTTTCTCATTTATTCTTGCTTTTGTGTTTACATTTTCAGTGTACAAATACTTAAAAGTTCTGCATTTTACCCTGAATTGCAGTGAGAACTTACTCATATTTTTAGCTGACGTTTACAAAGTTCTTATATTGAAAATGCTTTTATTCTTTGGAGTTGTATACTGTCTCCAAGTGTGTTACTAAAACTGCTGTTATTTATATTTTTAACAGGTTAACTATCATGCTCGGAATTATCATCTCACTCCATTTACTATTGTCAATATTATGTACTGTATCAACAAGACACAGGTCAGTATTTGGTGGCAGGCTGTATCTGAGCACCTATGTGCATTGAAATCTATAACTTTTTATGTAAGTGGTGTTTTAAAACATGGCCATTATAAGAGTTTGTTATTTTTATGGTTGCAGAAATGTTTCAAGAACATAATTTTAAAAGTCATTATTTTTTTCAGAAGTGTAGTACTTTTTGGGGAAGATTTGTAAATGTTAGGAAACAAAAGGTTCCTGAAACTTAATTTTTTTCATTAGAATTTTAAAAGATCATTAATCTCTACGTGGGTAAAGATAATATCTAAGCAACTACTTCCAATAATAATACTGAATTAATCTGCAGTTCTGCATGGCAATCCTGAAATTCAAACTGGAAGGCAATAAAAAAAGAATTTCTGAATTTCTTATGGCTCTACTTTTAGCTTCTCAAGGTCATTTTGTCCATAGGAAATGGTGTTAAGTTTATAGCGCAGAGTATTAAGAGTGAGAGAGACATCTCCAAAATTGTTGGGCACTCTTGGTATTATTGAAAAACAAAAGTTTCATTGTAGTTGAAAAATATCATTATAGTTAAAAAATTCAGGTTTTAACTGAATTTGGTGATAAAGTTGAATGGTAGAATTATAGACTTCTGTGGTAGGAAATTGCTGAAATTTTATAATAATTTGTAAGATTTTTGAGTTTTATGTGGCGTATTTCAAAACACAGGGTCCAAGAGCTCTCTGGAAAGGAATGGGCAGCACTTTCATTGTTCAGGGCATAACCCTGGGAACAGAAGGCATCATCAGTGAATTTACACCTTTGCCAAGGTATTGCATGGTATTTGCTTCTCACAAATGTATCATCAGTTTTTGATCTATATTCAAAGTGATAAGGCTGTTTGAAATGTTACTTCATCAGAACAATCAGACATGCAATAGGAGTTTCCAAGCACAGTGTCATTATTTTGGCAAAGACTTGGTATGTTTAGTATGTCTGCTTACTGGTCTGAGTATAGAAATACTGTAGCAAACTTGCCTTTGCTATTATTTGATTGTAATAAAAGAATTCATAAATTTCTTGTTGTATTTTGTTTTGTGTTGTATGGTACTAGCAAGTACCGTATCTGAGGTAAAAGTTCCTGGTCTCATTAATCTAAATACAAAAAAGCATGCACAGCTGAAGAGCCAGCACTGGCATCTTGGTAGACATTGGCACTGTCTTTGGTAGGTGAGAACAGAATAGCCTGCATTAGTAAATGAGAAGACATGGTAAGAACATGTGACTGGCAGCTTTGTTTTCTGTCCTGCTTTACCGGCAACTGCATATACTTTGTTCAGTATTGTCATAACGAAGGGGCTATAGCAAAAAATTACTGACTTAATTAAAAGATATTCACCATTCTACACCGCTCTGTCCATCTGTTCCTCTAAAAGTTTAGTAATATCCTTTATTTTGATTTGTGACTATGATTTATGCTTAACTATCCTCCAGGACTGTGGCAAAATATTGTGATACCTTTCTGCTTTGTGGTACAACGCTGATAAAGAATTTTTGTTTGAAAACTTTTATTTTATAATGCTTCAGAGCCAACAGTAAGGGCTGATAACTGTAATAATGTCTATAAACAGTTTTGTTACAGATATGTGAAGAGTAAGCAGGTTGTGTGTTTATTATATCCAATAACTAAAACTTTTAGTGTTGTTTTTGTTTTTTTTGTTTGCACACAGATGCAAGGAGACTGCGAGTTCCTTAAAAACTAGGAAAAGATACTTAAGTTTTAGGGCACACATGGAAGACAGTAAAATGATAAAGACATGTCTTGGAAAATGTATTGGGGAGGCAGGAAAGTAGCTAGGTTTATGGTTTAAATTTGAATGGAGCAGTGAGCATGAGAATCATGTTAGGTTTCATAAGAGACAAATGCCTACTTTGCATGTTTGGGTAGAGACCAAGTTTTTAAGGGGCGTGGAAAGTAACCTGGTTTTAAAGACAAGACATATAGGTAAACTACTCATGATGCATACATCCATCCTAATAAAGGTGAGTCTTTACAGGCTCAAAAGCATTTCATAGTTAAATTGGGTAGAGTATGTATTTAAGATTTTTGGTCAGCTTTGTCTCATACCTAACTAAAATTCCCAGACATACTTTCTTCCAAGTGTGGCTTTGTGTTCTAGTTTTTAAATACAGCTGTAGGGTTTGCTTATGTTCATGAGACATAATAGTGTTTATATTTTCGTAGTTCTGATTTCTGCTAAATGTGAGCAATGATTTCTCGTGTGCCAGTTGTTCAGCAGTTTGAAAAGTAAGCTGGTGGTGCTGCCAAAAGAAGCAAACTTTTCTGCCAGAACCACCTCATTCCTTCCTCAGTGCTGCTCCCATCCTTGTGCCATCACAGTATGTGAAGAGTCAGGAAATGAACTGGACTGGGCAAGTGATCTGGCTAAAATGGTTCTCTCATTCGTGCTCCACCCCACAGTAATTTTCTGCTGAGCGCTCTCCTGTCCTTTTTAATGGTGCCATCCATGTTTGGGCTGTCACGTGAAGGTGAAGGTTATGACTTTCAGGAGCAGTGCCAGCAAGTCTGACTTAGAAGCTTATTTAACTACATTATCAGGCTCCAAGGGACACAGAGAAGTGAAATGTCAATTCCAATTCCATATCATAGTATCATAAGAGAGTGCCCCTGTTCTAGAAGAGGGGCTGAGAAATGGGTGGGAACATTTGAATGTGGATCTGTACTAGACAAACTCACTCTGTAGTTGTTCTTCCATGCAAGCACATTTGTACCAAGTGCATTGACAGGTTAAGCTTTTACACTTTAGTTTGGCTGGCTTAACTTTCCACATTGAGTATTATGGGTCAGTGGATGTGATCCAAGTGTCTGAAATACATAATGTCAAAGATAATCTTCTGTTCCTATTTAGTGAGTGACCTATGTGTTTAGGAAAGGGGTAGATACCAGTAGCACAAAATTCTTGAGAAAGAGTAAAGAGTTGGATTAGATTGGATTAGAGTTGTTGTGACTGCAGGCAGTGGCTGAATACAACTCCTGGACAAGAAGGAAAACTGAGCACTTTATAGCTTGTTATTAAAAATGCAAAGCCTAGTGTGTCCAACACTTTGTATAGAAGTATCTTTATCTTATAGCTGGAGTATTTACCCTATGCATGGTAAGTACATGTGGTGTTTGAGTGTTTTCTTGAGCTAGGTGGGTTTACATGTTCTGTCAAGTGGAATATAACCATTTGCTGTTCATATTTCGAAGTATGTAACTAGAAATACTACTTAAAGGGAATGTTTTTGATGTCACTTTGTGTTAGCTTTTATTTTTTCTTTTAGTAGGGTATGCTATAGACTGGTCAGAAATCAAAAAGGTCAAGTTACATCCATACAGAAAGACTATGCAGCTTGATTTCTTCTTGTCTGACTGTCAGAATGTGTTTTAAATTTTCAGGAAAGAAACAGCAGGGTAACCATAACCTCAGACAACAGAAAAAGCCTAACCAAACAAAAACATATTAAAGATTTTATGTTGATAAAAGTATTGGTGAAGTAACCCAGTATTCCCTGAATATTGCTTTAAGAGGTTATATGTAACAATGCAAAATAAATGCAAAACACTAAAGCCAGTTGCTGTAAGAGCTGCAGACATCTTGTAAATTAGTAGCTGAAGCCCTTTTCAATCAAATGTCTGGCTTGCCTGAATAATTTCTGGAAGTTAAGCATGATCAGTGAAATGTTTTGGCTTGTGTTTCCAATATGGGAAATCCTGCAACATAAACCTGTAGTGGAACATCAGTTTGAAAACTGTATGGCACATGTGGGAGAAATGCTTGAGAATTACATGTTCTTTTTCATATTGTGGTAAATACTTTTCTCTCTAGGGAACTTTCACATAAATGGAACTTCAAGCAGATGG
Organism: Formicarius rufipectus; assembly: GCA_013399695.1. Lineage (NCBI taxonomy): Eukaryota > Metazoa > Chordata > Aves > Passeriformes > Formicariidae > Formicarius > Formicarius rufipectus. The sequence continues at coordinate 156,499 of VXAU01002343.1, read as the reverse complement.
GTGGGCACCTTTTACTCAAAGGGTGAGTATAGCATGTGTTATGCCTCATGTCTCATTAGCTAAACATTAAAACTACTAAACATATACTAGTTTAGTCTGCAGCTATGGCTACTCAACAGGTTGCTAATGTAATTTTCAGATGTTGATTTTTTGAACAGCCTTGATTGCATACATCACTTTCACAGGTTTTCTCACACTAGATCCCAGTGTCTGTATGGAACTAGCCTGATTTAGAAGATTAAATTCTTCTAGATCTGAATCAGTCTGGTCAATGGAAATAGAACTTAGCAGAACTTCTGACTGAAGTTTTTCGCAACGTGTTGATGTGTGTTTTGGTAATGGAGTTATGCCTTGTTAATTTTGGTTTAGGAATAATGTGGTATCTAATTTTATCAATTATCATGTTTGGCTAAAATTATAGTATTGTCATGACTTTAATTGTTATCTTATTAATTTCTACAGTTTAACACATGTGATAGCAATGCCTTTTTATTCCGCGAGCCTGATTGAAACTGTACAGGTAATTTACTTACAACATTTAAAAACATACTGTGCTTCTCTTTACAGAAGAGATTATGCAGAGAACTGAATCTTTAGTTTTCAATTCAAGTTTATGTTGCAGTAATTGCATGTGTTGTGCTTGAGTTAGTCATGAGTTAGTAACTGAGATAAAAGATGTTTCCTATGAAGGGTATATTAGTGTACTATCTTGATTCTAAATCTAGAATTAGGACATTTAATATAGGCAGTTGGAATATTTTGTGCACGAAGTAAGGACTTGTTACATCTGTATATTATAGGAGATAACCATAAAGAAGTTTCTCTTATGTAAACTTTTTTAAAGACTTCATAGGCAAGTTGTTGCAGTGACCCATCCTCTCCCCCAACCCTAACAACTATAAACTTTTTCTAGTTATTCTGGGGTATTTTTTTATGAAATACCGCACACTACTCTTTTAGGTCTGCTTTCATTCAATCAGCTTTTAAATTTTCATCTTGTCCTTCCTTAGCCATGAAAATTAATATCTGATCCTGTCACTTAGAATATAGCTTAGCTTGTCCTGTAACTGTACCAAGCAGCCCATAGCATTGTGTTGCAGTCTGCCTTAGAGTGAAGTGTTGCAGCTCTTTCTGGGGAAGAGGCAGGGTGTAGCTATGCAGAAGTGGTCCAGAGTAATTCTTTCTATATAATGAGTTGCTCTTAATTAACATGATAGTATCTTTGTGCAGCCAGTGGAACTCTTCCTATAAAGTGAGCTCTCATGTAGAGGGTGCTGGATAGTCACTCCTTGGGTCATTCAGTCATCAAAATAATGATTTTCATTCATAAGATGGACAAGTTTTAAGTACTGTCAGGAGTGATTTGCTGGTGTATATCTCCAAAATGGTGCTCTTTCTTTGGAGAAGGTTGACTTCTACTCTTTCTTAGTTTCAACGTGTACTTTACAGGCATGAACTTATAAGGAGCAGAATTCTGCTCTGTGCAGAAGCTTAAATGACCCAGAAGGTACTAGGGAAGCTGTTCTGTCTGACCTGCATATATTATGGATTAACAGGACAGGTGACATTAAATGTCTATGCAGGAAGAGGCGTATAGAGACTCCCAACAACAAACTTGCATTCTCTAGATTTACTCTGTTTAAAAAGCCCTGTCTTCTCTTGAGGTATGTTAGAATTAAGCCTGAGGGGATCTCTGAGTTTGTGGAAGACTTGGGAGACTTAGCTGCTCTCATATTGGGAAGCTGGTTGGAACTCGAACTCCCTCAGTTTCTGGGGAATGACTCTAACCTGAATGGGCCAGAATTCCGAAACTAAAAACAGTGCTAGAACACTGTCAGTGTTTCTTGAGTTCATAGCAGGCCATGGAATGGAATGTTATGCATTTTACTGCTTGTATTTTTGTATGAAAGGAAGTACTTTGCCTGTATTGTTGGACATGGGTAAATATTTACCAATAAATGACAAAAGAGAACATGATTTAGAGCCTGTTTGCAAAATAAGTATAAACTTTCTTTGCCAGAAAGCAGTTCAATGAGTCAAAAAGCCAAAACAGCATCTCTCACAGCCTTTTATACATGTTACCGCCTCTGTAAAGGATTGGTTATGAAACTTCCACTAATATCTGAGATAATTATAGCCTTTATGAAGACTTTATTTAAGCTGTATTAATTAGTGCAGGGGAACAACTTGACTGGGCAGTTTTGCCTTACATTCCTGTGCTGCAAGAGGACAGTGACCAATAACAAACCAGGAAAGTTGCAAAGATTGTAGGATTACTACCAACAGGTTTATATTGACTTTGTCTTCTGAAAAGTCAAACTGCTCAACAGTATTTGGTACTTCTCCAAATAAATATGTTATGTTTCGTGAAAATAGCTGTAAATGTAGAAATTCGTAGCTGCCACATCACTTTTGTCATGAGCACCTCAGGCCTCACGGTGGCGTGTTTGGCTAAAGCAAGCACAGTTTTGAAGTGCAGTGAGTGGGAGCGTGGGGAAGGAGAGGGGTCAGTATAGATTGTGGTGTTTAACTTGTACTTAAAGTTCTGGAACAAAATTATGATTTCAAGTTTTTGAATTAGTTTCTTTCTTGCACAGACTGACCATCCTGGCTTTGCAGGCTGTTTAGTCCTTCCTCAGAATACTGAGAAGTATTCTGGTGGTTTATCCTGGCATGAGGTCAGGACACACATGGACTCAGAAACGTGGTCACTGAGGAGAACACCCAAATCTTGTATTTTGAGTATAAATCACATAATAAAACACTGGAGTTTGCATAAGCATTAGAAAGGAAAACAATGTTCTTAGCTTAATCCTGCACTCAGTACTGGAATGTAACAGAGTAAATAATTGGTTTTTACTTTCACTACGTGAACAAAATAATTATCTCTTTACTAACAGACAGCATAGGTAAAGAATACCATTTTGAATGCATATAATGCAATGGAAACATGCAAAGCTGAACTTCCTAAATTAAACATCACCTTTCAGCTCTAGTTAGAAAAGTCTTTATTATGTACATTCAAGTTCAGACTTGAAACACAAATGACTGCAGTATGCATTAAAAAAGCCGCTTCAAGATGGGTTCATTTTTTAAGAGGAAATTTAATTGAATGCTATCAAGAGTATTACAGCAGAGGACTTATTTATTCAGCTGTGTAGACACAATGACATGCAAATATTTAACACTGTTTTTTGAAAGTTCATCAGTGATGAAGTGTCAGAGTGGATGTCAGGATGGTGTTGAAGCGGTCATCATGAGTTTTAACTGCATCTTTGTGCTTGTAGAGTGAAATAATTCGCGACAATCCTGGCATCCTGGACTGCGTGAAAGAAGGAATTGGCAGAGTCGTAGGCATGGGAGTACCCCATAGCAAGCGCCTCCTCCCTCTCATGGTCTTGACTTTCCCAACTGCTCTACATGGAGTTCTTCACTACGTCATCCGTTCTGTCGTCCAGAAGCTTGTTTTGTTTGTTCTGAAAAGGGATAATTCCCACAACCTTCCAACTGAGAGCTCCACTTCTGTGCAGAGCATGCTGGATGCATATTTTCCAGAACTAATTGCTAGCTTTGCTGCTAGCCTTTGTGCTGATGTCATGCTTTACCCACTGGAAACAGTTTTACACCGCCTTCATATTCAGGGGACACGCACAATAATTGACAATACAGACCTTGGCTATGAAGTGCTTCCAATCAATACTCAGTATGAGGGAATGAAAGACTGCATAAATACTATAAAACGGGAAGAAGGAATGCAAGGTTTTTATAAAGGATTTGGAGCTGTTGTAGTACAATATACCTTGCATGCAGCAGTTTTACAGCTTACCAAAATTATTTACTCAACACTGCTTCGAAATGTTTCTTAGTCTGTCCAGGTCTGGATCTAGCACAGTGGTCATGGTTGACTTGCTAACCTAGTTCTTTAAAATGGCTTAGAAAATGAACTCTGAAGAATCCACTTAGTGGATTCTCCTTACACTGTAAAACAACTTGTTTTAAATATGGGGATATAGTTTCCGAAGTGTAATTAAATAAGTACTGTTCAAAAATGATAGACACAAATTGAATACACCATATGCAGTCATAAAAGGGGATCAGATTTCAAATGTGATTGGAGTGAGGATTTACCTTTCCTCTTACCAGTTCTCTGACTTAAGGAATGGATATGAATTGTTAATATCTGCTTTATAAGCATCAGATCTGGTATTTAATATGGACTGTTAGTCAGTTCAAAGGAATTACTGTGAGTAAAATAGGAACTGTAAAAGTAAGTAGACTTAAATGTCATAATTTACAGGTACTTAGACAACTTACTTTGCTGCAGTGTGGCAGAAGATGACTAAGGAATTTTGCTTTGTACAAGAACCATGAAAAGTGAGATTTGGGCAAAGTTGCACAGAATGCAAATTGGACTGTCTTGCAGTTTGTTTGCAAGGCTTACAGTAACTAAGGTGTGTGAATAAAGCAAATTGGAAATGGATGTATGCATGTGTAAGTGCCATTTTTAGTTGATTTTCCAGTGATAAATTCAGGATTTAGTTTCGCTGCTACTTCATATGAGAGTTAAATAATCTTACAAATATGTGTAGTAGCAGTGGTGTTCAAAAAGAAAGCTTAAAAAAATGATTGAGTCTTCTAGAGTTTCTCTTTTGTTAGATCAGAGAGGTATGTATCAAATTACCTGGTTACTATTTAACACTGATGTCCTTCATGTAGAATCTCTGCTAGATTCAATATTTTGTGGAGCAGAGTTAAGTCTGGTTTTTGTGCAGGCAAGTCACTGAAATGTATATTTTTTGCCCTCTTCCCCTTCAAACTCAGCCTGAAAATGATTTCTGATCATTTGAAATAACTTAGTCCTTCCTGTTTTCGTCATTGAATGCTAGGAGGGAGGGAGATGGTTTTCAGCAAATAAAACAAGCATGTAGAAAGTCACTTTTAAATTGTATGAGAGGCTGTTTCTTTTTTCACATTTTTGTGGCAAGTCTGTGAATGCTGTAAATTGTCCTGCATTTTAATGCTTAGTCATTGTGTAGTTATCAATTATGGAAAGTAGTCATGGCAAAATAATGCCAAGTTGTTGCTGTTCGTAAGTTCTGATTTTAAATCAGATCTACTTTATTATTACTCTTTCATGTGTTTTAAATGCCTAAGTGTTGAAATGGAAAGTAAAGTGAACTTGGGAACTAGTTATTTTGAAATATTGTTAACTGCAAATTTAGTGTATAGTGTATGAAATAAAATGACATCTCACTGTAAGTATTATAAAGTAATTCACCAAAGAGGCATGTAAAGGAATTCTAATTGTGTGCTATGTTTTACTGTATAGACTTCAAAGTGGCTTTTTCAAGTTCCTCAACTTTCCCAAGTGCAAGGACGTGTTGAATTAAACTACATTCAAGAACTTGGGTAAAATATTCCAGTTCCTGGGTTGGTTTCTTTTAAAGTTTCTGTGAATATCAAGAAAGCTGTGCCAGAGAGTCATTCAGATGGGAGTGGACCTTGGCAGGTCCTCTTGTCCGAATTCCTGCTCTAAGCAAGGACAACATTGCCTTCAGCCCAGATAGTGTAAGGCCCTTCTCTAGTCAAGTTTTTAAATCCAACTTTCAATACATAAAACTAGCCTTTTCAGAGATCTGTGATTCAGCTCTAGCCAGCTATTACATCATCGTTGTCTTGAGGCAAGAACTAAGTTGCATGCTGGATACCTGCGCTTGGCTGATGTATCTGTTAAATTGGGCAGTAGCATTTTCTAGGCATAAAATTTTAGGGCATTTTGCCATATGAAGTGGAGGATGTGCCTTCATATAGTCTGCAAGAGGGAAGACGAGTTCTCAGAATGGCAGCAGATACCGTGCTGATATTTTATTGTATCAAACACTTCCTTTCATTGCTGAGAGTTTTATAGTTCTACTCTATGGTATCAGATCTGTATCTTTAAGCAGACTGAGAAATAATGCTGTCAATGTAGAGCAGCTGCTCCATGGTGGAAAAAAACATTTGCTTTGGGCTATTCTGTTCTGGTTCTCTTCCCATCACTTAGAATGAACATGTTTTGATTCTTCATCTATACTTTTTTTGTCTTCCAGAAGTAATACACTTTGTCCAGAGTGGCTGTTTTTTGCCCATGTGAAAATGTAAATCAGTGTGAGATGAAAAAAAAATGTCACCTTTTTAAGAATATTGTTAATGTGTTCCTGTTTTTCATGTGGATCATAGATCTAAGTTATTGGGTTTTTTTAAAGTGATCAGTAGGTCACTTTAGCAAGATATACTACTGAAAACTACAGAACTGCTGTAGAAAGAAGGTTGCTCTGGAATATGAAAAATTTTTATATACTTTCTTCTTCCAGATGCAAACAAGTTCTTTTTTTGTACCTTGTTTTTCTTCCTACTTATGTTTTTTGGTTTTGTTGGGGTTTTTTTAGTATCTTTAAGAAGAGAGCTGGCTTCAAGAAGGTTAATGTTACTTTCCTTCTTCTGCCTTTGTTTTGGAAAGGAAAGCCTGCAGTAGCTGCCAACAGACCAGGCAAGAAACTGAGCTGTGAGACCTGCTGGAAATAGGCACTCATCTGCCTGTGTTATTTCATACGCTGCATTAGAAATCAGACTTTACTTTTAGTTGTGTTAGAGGATTTAGATCTAGCATTAGTGCCAGTATTCTTTTTCTTCAGCATTCCGGCTATGTCCATTCTTCTAACAGATACACTTTGGGGCACACATGAGCTGCTTTAGCTCTGGGATCTGTCATAATGTGACAGACATGTCTAGTGGTTTTTACAGATTTTTGCAGAATTTGTAAGACTGAAAATTACAGGCTTTTCTTAGCTTCTCTAAATTTAGCAGCCATTTCAAAGCCAAGTATATGTAAGGTATTCATCTGGTGTAGTCATTCAGTGGACACATGCCTGCAGCTACAAACACAGAGCAGAATCATAGAATATTCTGAGTTGGAAGGTACTGAGCCCAAGAATCATCAGTCTGATTTGTGACCATGCACAGGACAGCTCCAAAAATCACAATGTGTACCTGAGAATGTTGTCAAACATTTCTTAACCTCTGTCAGGCTTGCTGCTGTGATCACTTCCCTGAGGAGCCTGTTCCAGTGCTCAACCGTCCTCTCAGTGAAGAGCCTTCCCTGATACCCAGCCTAAATGTCCCCAACACAGCTCCATGCCATTCCCTCACGTACTGTCATTAGTCACCATAGAGAAAGGGGTCAGTGTCTGCCTCTCTACTGCGCTCATAAGGAAGTTGTAACTGCAGTGAGGACTCCCCTCAGTCTCCCCCAGGCTGAACACACCTCAGCCAATCCTCACATGCTTCCCCTCAAGACCTGTCGCCATCCTTGTTGCCCCTCATTAGATGCTTTCCAATGGTTTTATATCCTTACAGTGTGGTGTCCAAAACTGCCCCAATATTGCAAGTGAGGCCACCCCAGTGCAGAACAGAACAGGACAATCCCCTCCCTCACCCAGCTGGTGATGCTATGCCTGATGCCCCCCAGGACAGCGTTGCCCTCTTAGCTCCAGAGTACTGCTGACTGATATCCAACTGGCAACTGACCAGGACACCCAGGGCCCTTTTCTGACGCTGCTTTCCAGCTTCTCATTCCCCCTCTGTCCATACATCCAGGGTTGTCCCATCCCAGGTGCAGAATCCAGCACTTGTCCTTCTTGAGCTTCATACAGTTGGTGATTGCCCAGCCCCCTGACTTGTTCAGGTCTCCCTGTGGGGCCTCCCTGCCTTCCAGGAAGTCAACAGCTCCTGCCAATTTAGTATAACTGGCAAACTTAGTATCCCTTTGAGTCCTGCATTCAAGTCATGTATGAAGATCTGGAAGAGCGCTGGCCCTGGAATGGAGCCCTGTGGAGCCCCACTAGTGATAGGTTGCCAGCCTGATGTCACTCCATTCACTGTAACCCTCTGTGCTTTGTGCCTGACCCACGAGCCAGTTGCTCACCCATCACATGGTGTGTTTATCCAGCTGTGTGCTGCTGGACATTTTTTCAGAATGATCCTGTGAGAGGCATTATCCAAAGCATTATTGAAATCCAAAAGAATTAACTGGTTTCCCTTGGTCAACTAGGTGGATTACCTTGTCATAACAGGAAATCAAGTTTGACAAGCAAGACTTTCCCCTCATGAAGCCATGCTGGTTGTAACCAATGGCTGCATTAGGTGTCCAGAAGATTCCTAAAACACCTGAATGATAACTTCATGTTGCAAGTACTAAAGGAGCTGACCAAGAATGATGCTCTCCTTGATTTGTTGCTCATTAGCAGAAGGTTTGGGGGATAATTGGTGATCAGTAGCAAAACTGGTGGCAAGAGGAAAAGTGCCAGCAAAGCATCAACCCTGGAAATGAGGAACGCTGACTTCAGAAACTAGTTAGTGAGGCTCCTGAGAAAACATTTTATAAGGTGCTGGAGTCAATCAGTGATGATCATTTTTTTTAAGCACCACTATTTCTAAGGGCATAGGAAGAGAGAATTCCAAGGTGTCAAAAGTCAAGCAGGCAAGGCAGAAGACCAGCTAGGTGTGGGATATTTGCAAGAACAAGGGCATACTGTAAGTATGAGCAATCCAGATATTCTGAGTCTGTGAGACGATGTGTCTGTGTGGGAAAGACCTTGAAAAAGATACAGGAGATAAAACTGCAGATGGGAAACATGTATGAACTTGCAAAAATAAATTAATAAAGAGATGCCTACGTGACAAGTGGACAGTAGGTAGTAGCCAATAAATGCTTGATGTATGTGTGATGCTGATGCTCTAAATGTATAAAACAATGTGCTTTGTAAACAATAAATGGGCATTAGCCTGAGATCATATGGGTCATCGTGCTGTGTCCGATTTCCCACTAATTCCGCAGCTAGGTTGAGCAGGGATCTTCTTGTGGAGCTAAAGCAAAAAGTATGCCTATGGTCTGGTGACATGAGAGGAATAGGGAGATGCTGCTCATCACTGTAGGGGGAAAATTTGTGTGTCCAAAACTCAACTAAGGTTGAGGTTACCAGAACTGTGGGGCACAACAGAGTTTATTTAGATCATTAATAGTAAAAGGAAGTGCAGAGATAACATCAACCTGTTCCAGGATGAGGATGGTCACCTCACAGAGGGGGACAAAAAAAGGGCAGAGGTGTTTAATGCTTTCTTGGCCTCTGCCTTCAGCACCGATGACAAGCTAAGGGGGTCCCAGTGCCCTGAGTTGGAGGACCACAGCAGCAAGAACGAAAAAAACCCACAACTTGTGCAGGATCTGCCTCTCCAGCTGGATCCCTACAAGTCTATAGGGCCTGATAGGATTCATTCAAGAATACTCAAAGGACTGGCTGATGCCATCACGAGGCCTCTTCTGGAACCTGGAGAGGTCCCAGTCAACTGCCAGCTGGCTAACTGTGGGAATGGATTTCCCATATACAACCTGGAAAGAGTCCTGCCAGAGATGGACAGAAGAAAGCCATCCAGAGAATGTGGATACCTTGAACTGATGCTTTAATATTGTGTAAAATGTATGTTTACCTTTGCCATGTATGTCCCCCGCTGGAATCCATGTTTTCCCCTTCCCAGAATCCCTTTGTACAACTTCCCCGATACCATGTGCCCTTCCCAGAGAGCCCCTTCGGCATTCCAAGACCACCCCCCAGGGAACAGAGGGGCGTGACCCACCTTTCTCCCTGAAACCTTTCCCCACCTATATGTTAATCCCCTCATCCCTGTTGGCCCAAAGCCACACAATACCTTTTCCCCCCATTGGAGAACCTGAACCCCCTCCAAGGGACTATAAAAAGTCCCTGCTTCCTGAATAAACTCTCTCTCTGCTCGGACCTTCCCCAAGCTGGTGTGGTGTCTTTGTCCTTTGCCCAGGGCTCTGGCACCACATGGCCGGGGGGGGAACCAGGGGAGAGCACCCCCGCACCCTCTCCTAGATGCATGGACTAAAATCCTAGCCTAGGAGCCTAAATTCATATCGTTGTGACCATCCCACCACCCAACACACCAACGAGGCTTCATCACCCCATATATCCAACCCGGATAGCTAACATCCCAACTTTCAAGAAGGGCAAGAAAGTTGACCTTGGAAGCTACAGACCTGTCAGTCTCACTTTGAGGCCTGGTAAAATCATGGAGAAGATCACTATCTAAGTTACTGAATAGTGCCTGAATAACATAATTGATGCACATGATGTGAATGAGGCCTGTCTCTCCATTAATATACAAGTTCTTGCTGAGCTCTAAGATTTTTGGGCTAGCAGTGGTCACTGTCTAGCTATTTACCTTTCCAGTGATGTCCAAGGAGAAGGGGTCACACACTGAATATTTTTTACTAAATGGTTCTTGCTAAGAGATTTGGGAGCAGCATATAGTGGCAGCATGCCTTCACTTGTATGGGAAGAGAGGTGGTAGGAGAATGTGAATAAACCATTTGTCTAGGTTTGTTTCAGAATATGTAATACAAATCTCCAGCAAACACAGAAGGCGGCAAGATCTTCATTTAATGAAGAGCTGGTAGCATCTGTGCTTCAAAAGCTAATCTGATTTTAAGGAGTTGGATAAACTTGTATCTTCAGACTGTTTTTGATAGAATAAAGATAATGGCTTCTTAACCTTTAGCACTCCAGCCCCTCCACAGACAGTCTGGTCAATTGTGAACAGAATTTAGGGGTGGAAAAGAAAGAATATTGAAAATGGAATGCAGAGATTGTCTAAAACTGCAGATAAACAAAAGGCAATGTTTAATGTTCTCAGTTGCAACAAATTAATACAATGTAGAAATGTCCAAATGTGTATATGTATGCATTTATCTGGATTTATGGAAGGTTTCATCTGGAAGTCTATTTCTGCCTTTATTTTTCAAATGGTGTTTTTAAAGATAAATTAAAATCACAAAATATTTCAATCCCAGTGTACCTTTTCTTCTTCTCCTGGTACTTGGAAACTGACTCAAAAGTCAGCTATTCTCTCAGTTTTATAGTAAGAAAGAAAAAGCCCTCTGCACCTTCCATTCAAACCGAAACACAGTTTCAATGGATGCATCATACAGCAGTCTATTAAAACAGTTACAGATTTTTTTTGTTTGCTTGTTATTATTCAAACTGCTAATGAGTTGGCTGCAGTCCACATTGCCTGTGGCTGCTTGATCTGGATGAAATACTGTATTATTCTTCTCTTGCTTTCAAAGTGTAGAGACAGACTGTGACTCACACTTGCCAGAATAATAAAATCAGAAAGAGTAGTTTAGCTGTACCTGAAATTCTGAGTTTTGCTCTTATTTCACAGCCTTATGCTTGGCACTTAGACAAGTCCAGAACAAAAGGACTTGTTGGATGGAGCTTGACTCTTCTGCAGAGGTGCTTCATGTCTTTGCCTAAACTGAACTTTCCAAGGCAACAGATTTGTAAACTGGTGTTCTTGATTCTTAGTTCTAGGATATCTTCATAAAAGAAACACAGTAAATTTGCTTTTACTGCAGCAGTGAGTGTAACTTACTGAGGTTTTTGATCTCTGAAATGGGATCCTGAACTATCTGTATAATATTTGATCATTCAAGCACGTTTTGTAGGAGGAAACACCAATATGCACAGCTGCCTTGGTTCTCAGCTCTTAACTGATACCACCTCTGTCCAGCACCATTCAAAATGGTGTGACACCTTTGATGCCCATACAGACCAGTGGTGTGTTTATGGTTTCTACAGGTACAAGTATCAGTCTAAACCTGTTAAAATATACAAGAACAGGCAGGATTTTCAGAGATTCTTGCCTGTGGACCAACTTTGTGTATGCAAAATGATACACACACACACACAAAAAAAAAAAAAAAAAAAAAAAAAAAAAAAAAAAAAAAAAAAAAAAAAAAAAAAAAAAAAAAAAAAAAAAAAAAAAAAAAAAAACACAAAAAAAAAACAAACAAAAAACCAAACAAACAAACAAACAAAAGGACTCCACTCTAACAGCTATTTGAGAACGGTGGGGCAAGAAGGCAACTTTTCACGTAGCCATGTGTGTTTCAGGAGCTTAAGAATGCAAACAGGTTGGGTTTGGGTTTGTTTTTTTCTTTTTTGAAAAATAAAGGGGTTTTATTTCCATTACAAGCAAATTTAAAAAAAAAAAAAAGTTTGCTGTGATGCAGATAACTGTTGGTGCAATCTAACATGCTTTGAAATGTACTGCATTACATTCACTTTGGCTCAGACAATTGTTTTTTAGCAAAAAGCAACTACTCATCACCTTTAAAAAGCCTGCTTTTATCAAGGAAATGAATGTGTCATTTATTATTTATTTGCCAACACAATGTATCCTATAGAGACTCACTTGTGTGTTTTTCCCTCTAGTATGTTTGGATCTGGTAAGTGCTCTCTAATAATGGAGTTTTCTCAATGTAATGCTTTCAGTCTTTATGAAGACTGCTGATGAGAAGGGGGAAAATAATTGTGCATTTAGATACAGTTTCAACATATGTGATAAGGCTGAGATAAATGGGATTGTTCAGCCTTGGGAAGAGAAGGCTCCAGGGTGACTTAATTGCACCTTCCAGTAACTGAAGGGAAGCTACAAGAAAGATGGATAGAGAGTATTTATGAAAGCATACAGTGACAGGACAAGGGGAAATGACTTCAAGCTGAAGGACAATACGTTTGGATAAAGTGTTTGGGAAAATTCTTTACTGTGAGGGTAGTGAGGTACTGGAACAGGTGGCTCAGAGAAGTTGAGGATGCCCAAAGTGTTGAAGGCCAGTTTGGATGGGGCATTGAGCAGCCTCATATAGTGGAAGGTGTCTCTGTCACGGCAGGGAATTTGGAGCTCAATGACCTTTAATGTCCCTTCCAGTCTAAACCATTTTATGATTGTATGATTTTTCTCAATGGAAATTATCAGCAGACATTTTAGTTCATAAAGGAAAATACTGCTGACATGTAGCAAGTTAAACATTTTTGAACTTCCTAAAGCAATCTGTGTGAGCTTGCCATATTAATGAATACAATAATAGGAAAACTTAGCGTGCAATACAGAAAGTTGGGGTCATATTCAGGGATTAAGTGGTAGCTCTGTGACTATTTGGCACACTAATGTTTCTGCTCCCACAGTGGGACAATCATCAGACTGCAGTCCTGGAGGGAAAACGCAATATAAATATGATGGTTCTGTTCTGTTCTGATGCATGCCTTCCTCTCTCCTCTCTGTAGCAGCAAGTTTTCAGTCATCTCTCAGGTTTCTTTCTGCCCTCTCTCAAATAAAATGTCAATAGATAATCCTCACTTCTTCAAACTCTGCAAATTGTGCAGAGTTATCAGGGCAGAATTATTCTGGGTGTAATAATCGTTATGAGAATGACACTGGGGTTGTGGGGTGGTTTGCCTGTTACTGTTGCAGAGCTGTGTGAGGTGGACGATGCAATGGGATGTGCTGATAGGACTCTCCTAAGTGAAGCAGAACTGTCAAAGAAATGAGAATATACCTCTTCTGGAGTTTGTACAAACCTTATATTTTTTCCTTTATCCCTTCTGCACACTGTTTATAGATTGGTATTTTGGGCCTGTGTTTTCCATAGGACACAGACACAGTCATTAGAGATGTGATACCTGTTCTTTTCCATAGGAGTCACTTTTGTTTCCTTTCTCTGTAGACATGTCTAGGTGCACCATGCCCTGTGGCTTTATGTCTACCATGGCTTGGTATAGTTTTTGTCAATAGCTTGAATTTTTAGGGGGAAAAATTGAAGATCACATTTTGAGCATTGCAATTAAGATTCCAGGAAAACACAGTATAGTAAGATTTATTAAACTTCTCCTGACTTTTCTTCTTTTAGAGGGAGTGTTTTCTACTTGTCAGGAGACACTTTCCACATAGTAAATTTTCTCCTCTTTTTTTCTTGGGGACTTCTTTTGTGCTCTGCCTGGCTTCATACATCTTTTCAGTTCCTCTTCATGTAAAAGCCTGTCTATCCTCTCTTTAGTTATTTCACCTTTTTCTCATCTGTCTTTCTCATTGTTTTTTTTTCATATGTGCCTTTTCTGTGTTTGTTCTGTATGTCTTTCCAGTGAAGTACCCAGCCCTGGTTCTCTTCCAAGTTTCCTGTTGTTCTGTATGTCTCTCCAGTGAAGTACCCAGCCCTGGTTCTCTTCCAAGTTTCCTGTTGTTCTGTATGTCTCTCCAGTGAAGTACCCAGCCCTGGTTCTCTTCCAAGTTTCCTGAGCTGAAGGTCACTCTAGATACTCAGTGCTATGGATAATGCTGCCCATTGCATGCCACAGAGTACTTGCCAAAATTATCACCAGGAGATACAAATTGAACTTTACATTGAGACTGTAAATTATATTCTGTGTTGATGAATTCACAGGGTGATAAATTTTCCCTTAATGCTTCATATGGATTAGATTGAAAGTCGTGTAGCTCAGACTGAAGTGTTGTTCTGTTGGGTGTTCCTTTTATATCTTTACATACATGCATAAATATGCACACAAATTCCAATGGGTGCATTAGAGCTGTAACAAAATAAGTAGCAATAAAGTTACTGTGTAGGGGTAGGTGTGCAGCTGTTTCTCACTCTTGCTAGTTATTGAATCAATTTTCTAAAAAGTACCTAATTTTCTGTGTTTACAGTGTTCACTTGCAATTATTTTTACTTCAATAGTTGAAGCAAAAGAAAGGGAAATAACATTCCAAGTACTGGTGTATAACCATCACAGGAACAAATTATTGCATGAGGTTATAAAAATCTGGCTGTGGTTTAGAAATATTTGCTGTGCCTTCAGTGAGGAGGATAAAAGTTCTCATTTGCCAGAAGCTGTTGTGCTTAGATTTTATTCCTGTGAAGAACAAAAGGACAAACAGTTACTTTGTGTGTGACTGCATTCACGAAAATCAAGCACGTGGTTGAGAGGAGCTACAACACTAAGTATTTTTTGGTCCCAAACTGCTTTTTGAGATCTGTGTGACTTGCTTGCAGAGATATTTTTTATTAATGGCTATACTTAGTACAGTCTCTTTTGGTTTAATGCTGCTTGTGGTGTGTTCACAGGTGGCTTGTGTTCTGGGGTTTGCTGTCTTCAGTGTCTGTTTCTGGTTTTGCCTCTGGAGTTCTGACTTAGCACCTTACAGCTGGCTACTCTTCAAGCACCAGAAGCAGTATCTTAGCATTATTGTAGTACTTTCCCTGTTTAGTCAAAGGCAGCAACCAAGCCCCACACACTTCCCCGGTGGCAGGACAGGAGAGAGAACTGGAAGAGAAAAAAGAGAAAACTCGTGGGTTGAGATAGAGATTGTTTAATAGGAAATGCAAAAGTTGTACACAAGAGTAAAGCAAACCAAGGAATTCATTCACTGCTTCTCAAGGGCAGTTCAGCCATGCCCAGGATAGCAGAGCTCAATTGTGAGTAATGGTGACTTGGGAAGCCAAACACCATCACTCTTCCTTCTTCCACCAACTTTATATGCTGAGCATGATCCTGTATGGTCTGGAAATATCCCTTCAGTTGGTCGGAGTCACCTATCCTTGCTGTGTCCCCTCCCAACTCCTTGTTGCACCCCCAGTCTGCTCCCTGGTGGGGTGAGCTATAGATCTATGCAAGCCCCACCCAAATGTAATTAAAACCTCACTGTGTTATCAACAGTGTTTCCAGCACAAGTCCAAAACACAGACCCATACTATCTACTGTAAAGAAAAATAACTCTATCCCCACCAAAAACAGCAGAAGTGCTTCATCCATGCTAATCACTGCTGGAGAATTACCCAGGGCTATAATTAGATCATCAAATTGGCTAATAAGGACAAACAAAGCAACATAGTATTGCTGCCACGCTGGTAGTTTTGGGGCAACTCTGCTTCTGGTTGATTCTGAAATATCTGGTACTAATTACAGGTAGAAGTAGTCTACTCTTAGTGATTGATTATGTAATTAATTATAGTGGTAAAATTAAGTAATGCAAAATACGTTTCAAGAAAAAAATGTACTTAAGCAACAATATAACAGGGTGATTTTGCACTGAGGGAAAATGAATGTTGTATTGTTCAGTCTAGTGACGTTACTGTGAAGCTTTCTTCGCAAGCAGGACTTGCTTGGTACTGCTTCCTCACTTCTCAAGCTGTACCTATATCTTCTTAAATCCTCTTCCATTCTTTCATTTAGTGTGTTCCCAATGGATTATATGGATTTGGAGCTTTGGAACAAGTAAGATAGTAGTTTGAAAACAACACAGCTGTAATTTCCTTGAAAAACCTTATTGAGCTTGCTCAAAACACCGACTGTTGAAGATGTTAAAATCCACTAATGTTTTTGCTTATGAAAAGATCAGTAGAATGTGTGTTCTCCACTTAGCTTTTTAACAACCTTCTGCCACCTAAAAAAAAAAAAAAAAAAAAAAAAAAAAAAAAAAAAAAAAAAAAAAAAAAAAAAAAAAAAGGAATTAAAAAAAATAAAGTAAGACCTTATTTGGATTCTTCATGAAAATAAGATTAGAGGGGATACTTGACTTGAAAGAGGTTTTTCCTTATACAACCAAATACCAATACATACATACATAAACCTTTGATGTTTCCAGACCTTCGAGATCAATGCTCAAAGACAATAAAAGCTAAACCAGGATCTCCAAAATTAGAATGGTGACATTAAAAAAAAAAAAATAAAATCACCACTGAAGAGTGGTGGGTATGTGCATTTACTGAAATAGTATTTTTTCTCCTTCTTTTGAGCTCCTGCATTCTACAACAAAGTAGTTAAAACCTTTTATCAAAATCTGGCAAAACTTCTTGAGACTTCAAGTTTATATAGAAATTTCTAGAAAACTGAAGAGTGTGCATCGAATATAATAGCATTCTTGTCTGGCTTTGTGGTGCTTATCTAGCCACTCTGTCATTCCTCCTCTGAACAGAATGGAGGAAAGAAAATATGACAAAAAGCTCAGGGATCAAGATAAGGACAGGAAGATTGCTCACCAGTTGTTGTCAAGGCCAAAATAGACTCAGCTTGAGGAAATTAATTTAATTATTTGCTAATTGAACAGAGCAGGATGATGAAAAATAAGAATGAACCAAAAAACACCTTCTCCCCAGCCTTTTCTTCTTCCCTTTCCTTCTTCACCCCCAATTGTTCTACCTCCTCTTCCCCAAACAGTGTAGTAAAGAATAGGACCTGCAGTGAGTTCATCACACACTGTCTCTGTTGCTCCCTTCTCCTCGCACCCCTCCCCTGCACCAGCAGGGAGTCCCTTCCATTGTAGATAGTCCTTCATGAACTTCCCATGAGTTCTTCATTAAGTGGTCCAGAATGGGAACTTTCCATGGAGAGAAGTCCTTCCTGGATCCCCTATGGGGTCAGAGTCCTGCCAGCAGACCTGCTTTTGCATGGGCTGCTCCCTGTGGGCTATTGCTTCTGCCAGGAGCCTCCTCCCATGTGGACTCTCCAGAGGCACAACTTCCTTCATGGTATCTCCATCCACTTCAGTGTGTGGTCCTCCACAGGCTGCACTGTGGATGTCTGCTCCACTGTGGTACTTCATGGGCTCCAGAAGGACAACCTGTGTCACCACGGTCTTCTCTACAGGATCTGGGAGCCAGTGTTCTTATATTCATCCTTATCTGTAGTCTGAGTTCCACCCAAAGTTTCTTTGCACATGCAAACAGTGTTTGAGGATCAATTTTAGAGTCAACTGGTGTGTCCATGTGCAGTCCTGCACAGGACCCTGCAGAAGCTGCCAAATGAAACAGATGCCAGATTCTGTTGGTGGTTTTTCTGGCTAATCTTTTTGCCTATCCCTTCAACGCCATTCTGAGAAGGTTGTGTTTCAATATGCACACACTTCAAAATGGCCCCTGGTGAGCAAGGTACTCAGCTGCTTTATAGATACATTACCTGTATCTACCTGTCTGCTCAAACTGCATCTCATCTCCTTCCTTTTTCATCCCTTGTGCACAATTTGTCTTCTCCTGCTGTTATAGTTTCAGAACCTAATGGAATTTTTCTTTCCCCACCACCAGAATGAGGGGCGAATAGGTCTATCTCCATTCATTGCCCCTGACAAAAGAAAAGCAGGGCGTTACCTGCACTGGGGGATCGCTGGGTGTGGGGGAAGCGGACACTCTGGTTTTTTGGCAGTTGGCAGCAGAGAGACGGGGTCAGGGAGAAAAGCCCTGCCTGAGTTTTGGTTTTCTTTCCTTGTTTTTCCTCCTGTTTTCTTTTTCCCATCCTTGGATTTACGGAGCCTTTTGGACTTTTTTTTTTTTCCTTTTGCCCAAGAGAGAGAGAGAGGGATGACATCACTAGCCAGGGGCTCTTACATCGGCCCTTTCCTGGAGGGGCCCAGTGGCGGCCAGCCCAGATGTAAGGGAACTCCAGCCCAGAGGCAGCAGACGACAAGCCGAGGGAAAGAAGATCCCAGCCCTTTGCCTTTCCTGAGAAGCTTTTCTCTCCGCACCGACCCCACAAAGAGATTTGCACAGCGCTTCAGAGGGACACGCCAAAGCTTTAATTCCCATCCACCAACCCCCGGGGGCAACCCAGAAACAGCCACGGCCACTCACCTCATCAGCTGCGGTCTGTAAAATACCTCCGCGCCCGCCAGGGACAGAGACTGGGGGGGAAGGTGTTTTTGTTTGCTCAGGGTTTTTTTTTTCTTTGTACTCGTTTAGCTCTGGTTGTTTTTGTTTATCTTGAATACATATATAGATATATATATATATCATGGCTAGGAACTGTTATCTTTCAATTTATCATATCTTAATTAAAATTTGTGGTTTTTTGAAATTAAAGGAGACTTGTCTATCTGCTTTAGTTATAAATTTTCTAAGTTCTCTAAACTTAGACACCTGCATGTCAGGAATGGCTCCAAACTTCACAAGTGAGTAGACAGAATTGGACTTGGTGAGTTTCCTAGTAAAGATGAATTTGCAAGCAGTTGTGTTATGGTCATCATTTAGATGGTCTCAGTGCTCTCTGTTGCTTGCAGAGAGTGAGTCTGAAGGGCTGCTTTGCTGATTTTTGTTGTGACAGCTTACTTTTATGTCCTTGTTTCCTTTATTATCCTGATACTGGCTTCCAAAAGGATTTTGAGACAATTGCTTTGCACCTGATGCTGAATAATTTCATTTTCTTTTTACTGATGTGCCACTTTTTTCAGAGTTTAACTACTGTTCCTTCCAGACACACATCTCATCATGGCCCTCTTCATCAGGAGGCATCCAGCACCCAATCATCTCTTGACCATGACCCCAAGATAATCAATTTATGCTCATCTCCACTCAAACCAGATAAATTTTGTATTTTAACACAGTTTCTGACCTACAACCACACCTTCTAACATATGTTCAGTGGGGCTTTGCCTTTTCCCCATTAGCCGTAGCAACAAACAAAATACTAGCCAGTTAGATGCCAACTCATGATTTTTGTAATGAGTGGGGAATAGAAGATTCTTTTTTATCCATTTTTTTTCCCTTTTAAATACCTAACACCTTGACCAAACCTGTGGGTAGCACACCACAGATTTATAACACAAAGGGAACACACTGATGGTATTTATAGGTATCATACTAAACAAGGGATAGAGAGTTAAGTTTTTAGAGCCACGGCCTGCAGAAGAATGAATGACAGCTACTGCAGCAACTACAGCCCTGGGGAAGAACTATTTTGTTGGTCTGGAAACATGGTCGGAGTCAATAACTAGCTGGAGAGCAGAGCTGCCAGCACTCGGGTGGGAGGGAGGCACTGACACAACAAACATGAAAGATAGATTTGTGTAGGTCCCTCTTTACCGTCGTGAGGAGCAGCAGATGATCAAAGATCTGCAATTCAGGAAGTTTTTCCACCATGTGTGACTGTCTGATGCCAAGAGGAATACTCACCACCCTGTAGGTAATGTGTAGTGCTTTTAATTTACTGTTTCAGTGAAGGGAAAAAATGGTTCTGAAATGTTTTTATTTCTTTCTTTCCTTATGGTGGAGGGGAAGAGACAGGTTATGGGATGTCCTGCATGAAATATCAGTATGATAGTCTGGGTGAAAATGAGGGAAGTCCAGTTTCAGATGCAAAAAGCAGTGGCATGTGCTTTTATCTGAGTGTGCAGAGGCACACTATCTCAGAGGCAGTTTTGCATCCTGCCTCTCTACTTTTGCAATGAGTTTCTTCTCTGGTATCAAGACAAATTCTTCCATTTTCTGCTCCCCAAAGTGCCCAGATAAGATTAATGGTTCAAATTCCTATCTTTCACCTCTTGTTGGTATACTGTTCAATATGACTGGACAAGCCCTTATGAAACAAAACTGGTTACTCCTGCACTCTTCTGACCCCTCTCTCCTTCCAGTCCTGACAGCACTTATCCTTTCTTTGCACATAATTTCCCAAATATATAAGGAAGAGCATCAGTGAATACCTGCATTCAGAGGGATTCTTATATTTTTTCATGAGAAACAGCTTGCGTTTAGCACAATTATGTGCTTCTGACCTCTTGGCACTGGAATAGGCAATGTGGCTGTCTGTTATACTGATAGTATACAGCCACTGTCTTTTCCCTGTGTGAGGGTATCACTTAATCAGTACTACACAGGGAGCTTGCCCGCTAGTTTTCTGCATGGTGACATTGTAACCCAAAAAATGGCAAATTCTGAGAAACCTGTGCCGACCTAAAAATTTTCTCCAAAGATTGTGATAGATTAGCTTTTGTCATTTGAAGTGATTCATATGGTTTGCAACAGCCAAGACCATTAATTCTATTCTTTATTGTGTATTTTTCTATTAATTTGTTCAAAATAGATGTTGTCTTTGATGGTTCTTGGGTTTTTCCTTATAGACTCTTGGGAAAAATACTAGTGTCACAATTGCTATTTAATAATCTTCAAATAGCAAAGAATTTTGTTGGGTGGTGATGTACCAAAGAAACTTAATTATTTCATTTACTGAATTTCTTTAAAACTCTTGGGATTAAGTGTGGCTGTTGTTGTTTATTTTGCTTGTTTGTTCTTTAAGGTCTTCTGTATCTGCCTCACATTGAGATAGTACTTCTGATATATTCACCCATAGAGAAGAGTTTCTTAAAACGCTGCAAGCCCTCCCACTGTGAGCACATACATAGATAATTTACCTGTCTTCTGATAAGGCCATATTTTCTACTATCCTTTTTATAGCCTGCTGATCTGTTAGTGCTGCATGTTCTCTGACAGCCTTCCTATTCCACGTCTATTGAGAGAGTGGCTGATTATTCATTTCTTATGCCCCATGTGAGAGATATTTGTCTCCCTAGCCCTCTGTGCTGGTTTTTCACATTTCTTCTGTCTCAGTTTATGATACCCTCTATTCTACTTTGTAACGAAACCAGAGTTTTTCAAAAGGTGTTTCTCAACAATTTCCTTTACTGTGCCATTTGGTCATATTATCTTTTTTCCCTTCCACCGAGTTTTTCTTGCTTTGTAGCATGTTTCTTCTGTACTTCTTTCCTGGGTTGTGTCTAAAAATCATCTTTTGACATCTTGCTCAGTGTTGATATTGGCATATAAATTGGGAGTGGGTGTCTTAATCTGTTACTTTTCCATTTACTACCATGTAGTTTCCTAGTCTCCCTTCACACATAGACATCAGTGTTTAGTATCCTGGAGGGCCAGTTAGTAACACATGACCCAGTCTTCTGCTGAGGCCAAAAATGGCAGCCCATTCATCTTCCACATTAATCACTGGAAAAAAAAAAAAAAAAACCAGAAAACTTCTAAACTTCTAATCTCACTGGATCCACTCATTCTTTTCCCTGAGCATTGCACTTGAGTTTTCAGTCTTTCCTGCACACTTTATATTCATGGTCTCATGATGTCCCAAATGCTGTCTGTAATCTTCAGTATTAAGTCTTCATTACAAGTTAGTCATTTCAGGTCCTCCACCTCATGTGTCTCAGAGTTCTGGCCTTCATGTGGAATATAATTTACTCTGATCCTTGATTTTCTTATCTGTGCCTCATTTAGATGACTGCGATCTGGGGAGCAGATTCCCATGACAACACCTGTATGAATGCCTCCTACAGCAATCATCCAGTCCAACTGCCTGACCACTTCAGGACACACCAAAAGTTACAGTATATCATTAAGGACATTGTCCAAATGCCTGTTAAACACTGATAGACTTGGGGCATCAGCCACCTCTCTAGGAAGTCTCTTCCAGGATTTGAGCATACTTTTGTAAAGAATTGCTTGCTAATGTCAAGTCTGAACCTCCCCTGAGACAGCTTTGAGCCTTTTCCATGTATCCTGTCACTGGATCCCAGGGAGAAGAGACCAGCACCCCCCTCTCCATTCCCTCCTCAGGATGCTGCAGAGAGCAATGAGGTCACCCCTCAGCCTCCTTTCCTCCAAACTGGACAAACCCAGAGGCCTCAGCTGCTCCTTACAGGACAAACATGCCAGCCCTTCCACCGGCTTGGTTGCCCTCCTCTGGGTGCATCTGAGAACTTTCACATCCTTCTTAAATTGTGGGGCCCAGAACTGCCCTCAGTGCTCCTGTGAGGCCTCACCAACATGAAGCAATGGGGTTATCCCCTCTGTTTCCCATCTGGCTGTGCTGTGGTTGGTGCTCCCCACGATGGGGTTTGCCCTGCTGCTGACTGCTGTGGAGCCTGCTGCTCACCAGCACCACAGACCACTTTCCTGCAGGGCTGCTGTCCAGCCACTGCTCTCCCTATTTAGGGTTGTGTCTGGTGTTACTCCTTCCCAGCTGCAGAATCCAGCATCTGCTCATTAAGTTTCACACCAATGAAGATTGTTCAGTGGTCCAATCTAGAACCCTCTGCAAGGCACTCTCCCTCCACAGAGTGAGCATCACCTCCCAGTTTGGTATCACCAGCAAACTTGCTGATGGTGCATCCAGCTCCTCCATCCAGATAATTGATAAATGCATTGTGAGGTAAAACTCAGTTCATATGGGTTCTTCTGACAGCTTTTCACACAGATTGTATTAATCATCCTCCCATGAACTCTTTTCATGGAGTGTGAGCCGAAGCTTAAACAAATTGTAATTTTTCTTCTTACTGATGTGAGATGAATTTTTGGATCAGGATGTAGGAAGAGTACATATTAGGTTAAGACAATATAGTATATATTTAACTTTTTCTTTCAACCCTTTGAAGCCTTTGTCCAAGAGTTTATGTGAGCCAGGGTACAGATATGTCTCTCTTTCTCTTCCCCTCCTTCCTTCTTCCCATATTTTATTTACACGAGGCAACTGTGGTAGCTCCTAAGTGTATTTGCTTTCATGTTTGATAAATTCCTTCCCTCCAAGATCACAGTGTTTAATGTTCTATTTTAGTAACTTGGACAACATTGTTTCAACAGTACAGCAGTTTATTTTTAAAATTATGTCAACTAGTAAATTAGTCTTATAATGTAAGATTTATCTGAGATGATTGCATCTATTGGATCAGCAATCCGTTATGAAACCCTTCTAAACAAATCTTTGAAATGTAGGAGAGTTGCAATTTGGGGAGTTTTGGGAATATTTTACTACCTTCTTCTTAATTAAATCTTGAAGTCATTATGTGCTCTTCAGAAGTGACTTTTTGTCAGGATTACATGTTCGTCCTCATGGTCTAATTAAGCCTGGTTCTCTGTGTAAGTTGTGAGATCAATCTAAAATCAGAAAAGGGATGTAACCTATAGCTGAAATTCTTGCATTTTTCAATCGGTTTCTTCTGTTTTTGTTAAAGATCAGTACTACTTGAGTGTCATTTCTCTAAGTAAACTTGGGGATTATTTTTGTTTAATCTGCTAGACCTCCAGAAATCCAGAGGGAGGGATAATGCAGCTAAAAATAATGATACAAAAGAAGGACATTGCTGTAAAGTGAACTATATATACAGTGGGAGAAAGAGAGAGAGAGAGAGAGAGAGAGGTCAATAATGTGTATATAAACCTTGTTATTCTTCCTTTTTGGTCAGAGAGAAATTTCTTTAATATTACATCACTAAGTACAACCAGTAGGTAGCAGGTAGGAAGAAGGAGCTGTTTGCAAGGGGATTTAAGCCATGAGTTTGAAGTGAAAAATATCAGGGGTGGTGTAAGACTTTGTCATAGGTTTCTGTAGCTGAATTTTAGTAGAAGGAGGGGCTACCAGGGTTGAGCCAAAAGCCAATGTTGAGCCAATTAAGAATCACAGTCACCCCTCTGTGATAACATATTTAAGAATTTAGGAGTGTGGGGCAGTTGGAAATTCCAGCCATGAGATAAAAATGCAGAGACCAAGGTCAGAGCAGGAGGAGGAGAAGGAGGGACCCCACACTGGAGCGGGGAGGGGAAGGACTAAAAGTTATTCTCCCCACACACCCCTACAGTCCATGGAGATCCATTGACGTGTGGAGAGCCCTCTGCACCCCGTGGAGGAGCAGGTGGATGCCTGAAGGATACCTTGTGGGAGGTCCAGGATGGAGCAAGATCCTGGGAGAGACTTGTGGCCATGACCTGTGGAGAAGGAGATCCACGCTGGAGCAGGTTTTTCCCCTAGTAGAAGTGTTGACCAGGAGGTGGACTCATGTTGGATAATCTATGGAGGACTGTCTCCAATGGGAAGGACTCCACCTGGAGCAGGGGAAGGACTAAGAGCTGCAGACCCCCTGCAGACCGTGGTGGAGCAGGTTGTCCCCCTACAGCCCACAGAGGACCATCGGAGTGTAGAGACCCGACTGCACCCCATGGAGTGACCCACAGGACAAGAGCAATGGCAGAAACACCAACCGCCAGCAAAACCCACATTCCCTGCTCCCTCCAACTGCTGGAAAAAGGGAGGAGTGGGAAGAGAAAGGTGTTCTTTTTGCCTTTCCTCCTTTTCCTTTCCCTCTTGGAAAGGGGGGAGGGGGGAGGGGTGGTGGGCTGGAGGTTTGGGTGGATACTGGGTGAAAACCACCACAGACTTAAAAGAAAGAAAAGTGGCTTGGATATTGCAGGACAAGTAGCCATTTAAATGTGGAAAACAGCCAGTATGTCTGGGTATGGGAAATGAACTACAGACATTTATCTGTGAGCTTTGCAGCACGATTTGAGTAGGTGAGATTCATTCAAAGGTTGTGGTAAATTAAAGCAGTACAGCTTCATCCTCTGTTAGAGGATGTGATTATTATATTGCTACAGCAGTGCAAGCCCCATTTGAACTTTACCCCATGAAGAAAAGACTGTGCTGATGAAACTGAAGGGTTCTTTTAAGGGTTGCACTTCTATGAATGCAAAAACCCTCAGCCTGCCACTGCAGTGTTTTTAAGACTGTGTGATTCTTCTCTCAGACTAGGGCTGAACATCAGCACGGCACAGAACTACTAAAGTGGTCCACATGGGTTTTGTTTCCTAGACATCTGATTAGCTTTATTACTTCTCTCTGATTAACTCATGGACTTTTTTGTCAATAATTTGGAAGAAATTTAAGTGTCAGTCCAAGGAGCATATGTTATGCATTAAAAAAGATTAATATGAGTAAAATCAAACCAAATAAGGGACAGCTGGTAAGAAATACATTTAAAATTCTACTCATTTGGCTGAAAGCCTTGCCATCTGCTAATAATAACCATTGCTTTTGCCCATAAGAACCCTTCAGATTTTTTGGTGAGGAGCTGACCACAAACACACTTCTCTGTCTCATGATGTGTCACACCAGCAATATGAAGTTTTGTTTTGGCATTCATAACGTAGCTGTTTGGTTATTTTGGGAAAGCTTTTAGAATTGTTTTGAATTGCAACATCAGGGATATTGAGCCAGACCTTCAGAAGCCCTTTGCACTCCAGCATTTCAACCATTCCTAACTCTTCACTCACTTCATATTCACAAACTCTCCCAAACTCTGTGATTTGGACGAACTGAAAGGAAGCCTCAATAAAACCTCACCCTAAACTATGTAATTGTGAGAAATTATTTATTACATAAAATAGCTTTGTGTACAGTTCTTCAGTGTGTAGATAGTCTACTCCTTATGGAAAAACTCTCAACATAAAAAGATTTAAAAGCTAAGAAAGTTTCGCACCTTAATTATCCCCTAAAGAGTTGTTTTTTCTTTAGAAGACATGGTGGGTTTTTTAAGAGATTGTTTATAATTAAGACTCATTAGGGCTAAAAATTTGAATAAAGCCACACAAAAAATAAAAGGAACAGTTTATATGGCAAGATATATGGAAAATTTTTTCCTAGTTTTTATTTTTACTAATACTAAAACAAGAATGGATTTGTCTTTTTTCAGTTAAACTTTCTGACAAAATGAAATGTGACAGAAGAATTTTAATTATTTTAATTTAATTTTAATAATTACTGCAGAGGAGAAGTCTTTGCAAGGGTAAGAATGCTAGAAGCAAACTTACGAAGTGTCTGCTGGAGTTCTCCAAAGGCAAGATTGAACCTAGGAATTTTCCAAATGAAACAAAGACATAGACTGTCCTGAAATAGAGAAAACATTATCACAGTCATGGACTTGTACAACTTGTAATGCCCTTGAGAAAAGATTATTTAGGAAAGTTATGTAATTTTTCATAAAACAATTTGGAATCTCGCTTTATTCTTGATGATTATTCAGATTTTTAATTATTGAAAAATGCTGATGCTAGTTCAATAAGAATTAATTAATTAAATTAAAATATTTAAAAGACTTCCAGGTACAGGTGAAGTTTTTATCCTCTGAGTCTCAGCTGTCTCATGCTAGACTGAAATGCTCTACATATGTTTAGATCTCTACATTCTCACCAGATGAAAACAGGCACTCAAAAGAGAAATGCTTTTTCTTAGATACACGGAATCTGATTGTTTTGCTAAAGTCTGGTTTGCTAATGAGTTAGCAGAGCTAATTCTTAGATCCTTTCAAAATAATTGCTACAAAAGCAAATAAAAAATGTAATTTGGATGAATTTCTTTAGATGAAAATGTCCTTTTTCACTAACTATAGATTTTTCCTGATTTTATTACAGTTTCAGCTTTGAAGTTATTATAATGAAAATCTTACTTGGCACAAAATAATATAATTAATTAATTAATTGGCACGATCATTCTCTTCTCAACAGGACAGCTGGTAGAAAATGTAATAAAGGGCTTGTGGGGCAAGATAAGGGCAGGGAGAGATATCTCAGTAGTTATCATCATCGGCAAAACAGGCTCAACTTGAAGGGATCAATTGAATTTATTGCAAATCAAATCAGGATAATGAGAAATAAAAGCTAAATCTTAGGAACACCCTTCCCCAGCCCCTCCCTCCCTCCCAGGCTTGGCTTTATTCCTGAATTCCTTTATTCCTCCTCCCCATCAGCAGCACAGGGGGATGGAGGTTACGATGAGTTCATCGCACATCTCTGCAGCTCCTTCCTCCTCGTGGGGAGGACTCCTCACACTCCTAACCTGCTCTGGGTTAGGTCCTTTCCATGGAGTGTGTGGTCCTTCAGGAACAGGCTGCTCCAGAGTGGGCTCCTCTACCCATGTGGCTACAAGCCCTGCCAGGAGCCTGCTCCAGCATGGGCTTCCCATGGAGTCCCAGCCTCCTTTGGGCATCCGCCTGCTCCAGCATGGGGACCTCCAGGGTTTTCAGGTGGATCTCTGCCCCACGGACCTCTCCAGTCTGCAGGGGCACAGAGCTGCCTCACCATAGTCTGCACCACGGGCTGCAGTGGAGCCTCAGCTCCAGGACCTGCAGCACCTGCTCTCTTCTCCTTCTGCACTGACCTAGGTGCCTGCAGGGCTGTTCCTGTCACATTTTCTCACTCCTCCCTCACAGCTGGTGTTGCACAGTAAATTTCCCCCCTTTTTTCTCTCAGGGGTGCTGCCACTATGACTGATGAGCTTAGTTTTGGCCAGAGGTGGGTTCGTCCTGGATCCACCTCAGTTTAGATACACTGGACATGGGGGAAGTTTATGGCAGCTTCTCAGAGGAGACAACCCTGCAGCCTCACCCTGTGTTACTAAAACCTTACCACACAAGCCCAATACAACATGTATGTAGAAAAACAATATTAAAAATATAAACTTAATTAATTTTAATAAATTTATAAATACATATTTCAAGACTTACAGAACTCAGTATCTGATCAGTTGATAGGTTGACACATACTTCAAGGAAAGGAATAAAAGTCTTCCATTTTGAGCATTTGACAGGCAGGAATTCTAACACAGAGAAACTCCTTTCATTTTTTTAATGTTAGCATTTTGTCATCTAACCTTGCCCACAAGTCTAAACATTTTGAAATTTGTAAGAGGCTTTCCCTTCCCAATACCATGCCAAACAGGAAGACAAAATGCCACAGGAATGTGTAGGAGTTCACTACTAAGGACTGCCTGTAAAAATGTTACACGGAGACCAGCTTCGTACTCAGCATTTAACCTGTCATCTTCTGAAGTCTTTGCAAATGCACACAAACCAAAGTGGGGCCAAGAAGAAAGGTACATGACTGGCACTAAGCATTTTATGGCTGTTTGAACAACTGAGAGGTCTGCTGTGCTCAGGACCTGTTTTGGCAGATGATACAGAAGCAATACATTGCTTTAGCTAGAGAAGGTCTTAGACATTCTGTGACCAACCACAAGATAAAGCCAGTGGTGCTGAGAACAGATAAATGAGTCTTCAATGCATGATCAAGCTGTAGCTCTTGAGGGACTTGTAAAGAGACACTCTACATAAACACATAAGGACTTGAAGTTATTCAATACTTAGCACAAATCTCTTGGTGGCAACCAGCAAATGGGAATAAAGCAAGGGTTAGCATAAGTAGGCAGGTGTGTGTTGTGTTTATATACTGGCAATACAAAAAGTAATTGCAATGGCAAAGATAAGAAATAATCTTATACAATGCTTTTTACCATCTGATAAAGTTATTAATATTGTGATGGGTTGACTTTGACTGGCCACTGAACTGCTCACCAAACTGCTTTCTCACTCTTACTTCTCAACAAGATTGAGGGGGAAAAGAAGGTGACAGAAATATCATGAGTGAAGATAAGGACTAGGACATCTCTCTTTAATTACTGTCAAGGGCAAAACAGACAAATAAATTAATTTATTGCTAACTAAATAGAGCAGGATAAGAAAAAAGAACAAATATTTAAAAACACCTTTCTTCCACCCCTCCCTTTTCTTTGAGCTCAACATCACTCCTAATTCCTTTACATCCTCTGTCTGAGTGAAAGAAGATTTTGGGAAATTGAAGGTTGCCATCAGTTCATTGCATATTGCCTGTGCTGCTTTTTCCTCCCCATGCTCTTCCCTCATTCTGGCGTGGGTTCCCACCCATGGGAAACAGTCCTTCTCAACCTTCTCCAGTGTAGGTCCTTTCTGTGAGGTGCAGTTCATCAGGAACAGACTGATACAGCATGAGTCCCCCATGGGATCCCAAGTACTGCCAATAAACTTGGCCCTGTGTGGGCTCATCCCCAAGGGCTGCAATTCCTGACAGGAGTCTGCTCCAGCATGTTCCCCTCAAGGTCACAACTTTCTTCCATGCGTGAGCTGCAGTCTGAATCGCTGCTCCAGCTTGGTCCTCCGTGAGCTGCAAGGGCACAGCTGCCTCACCATGGTCTTCTCCAGAGGCTGCAGGGGAATCTCAGCTCTGACACCTGGAGCTTCTCCCCCTCCTTCTTCACTGATCTTGGGATCTGCAGGGCTGTTTCTCTCATGTATTCTCACTCAGCTCTCATGCCTGCTGTTCTGCAGCTCTTGCTTAACCTTTCTTCAGTGTGTTATCCCAGAGGTGCTGCCACTGTTCCTGATGTGCTCAGCACTGGGTCTGTTGGGAAGCTTCTCAGAAACCACCCTGACAGCCTCCACACCCCTTACCAAAACCTGGCCATGCAAACAGAGTAGAAACATGTCTCAATGTATCTTGCAGGTTTTCCTTCAAAATCAGGACTGAAAGCTCACAGATGTCATGCCTTGGTGCTGAGAAAGAGACTTTCCAAGGCAAGTGGCCATTTCCGTTCCTCTAATTCGTGATGTGAGGTAATTTGAGCATGCTGTGATTGGTGGATTTTTTCACTTTGTTTTGTTGTTTTGGTTTTTTTTCACTTACAGTTTCCACAGTAGATTGTTGTGAACATAAGCATATGAACAAAAGCACGTCTCAGAACCTGATCCATTAATATCCTATATTCATGGATATTGGATATTTTAAAACCCATCAATGTCCTTTTCTCATCCGCTGAAAATTGTTTAGTGTTCACTGGTGTCTTACAGTACTGAACGTGAACTCAGCTGGGTAGTGCTCTTCTAACAAACTTCCTGGACCTCTCCCACAAATGTCATGACCCAACCACGTTGTCATAGGACCAGCATGTTGACCTTTCTTTTCTTATTCATGCGTATACTACAGGTCTTCTGTCTAGTTCTGTGCACGAAGATTTTTGCCCTACAACATGATTCACTGAAAATAAATATGAATGTGTCATAGGTCTGTTCTGAGGAAATCAACTCATTATGCAGTTCTCCTAACAAAATCATAAAATCCTTTTTCCTGGTCAATAGGTCATTGCCTTTTTTGTGGTTATTAAGACAAGACAAACTGAGTAGTATAAACAAAGTGTCTGTAGTAAAAAAAAAGTGAGAATCCTCATTCAAAATTATGGCCACAAACAATATGTTGTATGTGTGTATAAATATTTACCGAAATACTTTCACTTTTGAAATCTCAGATCTAATCTGAGATAAGAAGCTGAAAGGAAAAGGCATGCAGCTGTAATTTCATGTTTCATTGCAAATCGAAAAAATATACAAGTCTGGACTTAGTCAGACTTACTGCTAGCACCAGCTGCTGTGACCTTCTACTTAAAGAGGAATGACACATGACATTTTTTAAATTCTGGTGATGATTACAGCTGACTTAATTCGTAGCTGGATTCACAGTGGTATTGAATCATCACGCAATTAAATTTCATAGAGAAAGTGTGCAAGTCAAAAAACAATCAATGCTGATATACTTTAATTGGAGTAATTTAGAAATTTCGCTGCTGTTGAGTTTTAAATGTCACTTAAAGGTCACATTAAGAGGAAGTCCTCAGAGCTGATGGAAGATTTGAGAGTAGCTCAGACTACCTCAGCTCTGGAAGCAACATTGAGACCTCTGCAATTTCCACCTTTTACACTTCTGCATATCTTGGGTTTTCTATATGCACATGTTTTGTTTTCCAGCTCTAAGTTTTCCCATGTGGAAAAGGAGATGTTACTCAACAATCTTATCAGAGGACTTCTTAGGTATCATATGTGGAGAAGTTTATTATCTCTTTCCCTTGCCTATTTTATCACATAAACATGCACCCAACTACCTCTTGTTTATTGACAGGGGAAAGGAATGTTCAGGTGGCTCCCAGTGAACTTTGGGAAACCAAGTTACATGATTTCTAAGAGCTCGAAGGCTCCTCCTTGATGCAGATGTAGAGAGGAGATGGGATAAGTTACCAGACAATATGGACTTCTTTTGCAGTAAGACAAACACAGAAGGTGGGAATGTCAGTTTTCCCTAGTTCTCAGGGAGCCCAAAATGACAACACAATTTTCCTTGAAACTTCATTGATGATTTTAGCTTTGCACTGTGGAATACTCAAATAGGAGGCACCATATGTCTTGAATTTCACACATCTACTATTTACCTTTGAGTTGCAGCTTAGTAATCTTAACTTACAGTCAGTTTGGGTCGTTCCCTGAGGTAAGCAGTCTTTACCATACATAGCCAGAAAGCCACAAGCAACAAATCTCAGCCACCTCAGAGAGCAAAAGAAAGAGGGAGGTTTTTGAAATCACCTCAGTAGCATTCTCCGGGGGGGTGGCTGTGAAGTTCATGTGAAACTATGGTCATTTAAAAGACAGAGATCTTTGGTACTTAGCTGTGGGCAATACCTTAAAATAATTTCTCATCTCTAGGACTTGGCTTAACCATAAACAGGGCGTCCATAGCCTCAGAATGGGAAGAGGAACAGACAAAGATATTGATGTTCATTCTCTTGATGATGTGAATAATTGTCCCTTTGCTCGCAGTGCTTTTCAAATTCCTATTCCAAAAACTTACAGTTAATACCTGGAACTGGTAATTTTTTACACAAGAACACCAGGCGGGTCAAACACACCGAGGTGGCAGCAATGAAGAGGACAGGCAGTTTGTTTATGGAGCTGGACAAAGTCTGCAGAGAAAAAGAGACATACCAATGCCATAAGAATTGTTGAGTATTTTCTAGACTGCTACAAAACCCATGTTTGAAAGCAGACTTCCAAAGTGATTTTGGCTTGGAAAACGTATGTGAGAGGTTGTGATAGAGAACTTGTTTTCCTGTTTTTTTCTGTCATAGTCCATTCTGAGCTACACTTGAGAAAAAAACATTTGTGTTGTATGACATTTTGTGTAATTTCTGCAGTTGTATTTTCAACAGATTTCATGAAGAAAATATAAAAAGAAATATGTTATTCTGAATTAAGAAATATATTTTATGAAGTATATGTAAGTCCTGTTCCAAAAGAAAAATAGCATATTATTTATCCCACTGGTAAGGAGAATAACATTTGGTTTACATTAGAAAAAGAGAAAATATTTCTCACACATCTGATAATAATTATTAGTGTTGCTGTGATGAGAAGTCCTTGGCTGGAGTTTCAAGGTAGATCTATCAGCATTTATCTCTTAAAGGGAGAAAGTGTTCTCATCCTCCAAGCTTCATTTTGCTAGAAATCAACTAGACAAAGTTCTAATTAGAGGTGCCTTGGAGTGTGATGAACCTAAAGAGAAGGTTTCACAGGTAAATGTTCACACCTGTAAGCCGCTCCTGAACCACCTGTCCTTATATCATTAGGGATTTTCCCCCTTCATTGCAGCTTACTGCTGCTTTTTTATGTGCTCCCACTGTTTTGTCTGAGCAGAGTCTGCCTCCACCACCTCTATAATGCTCCCATGGATATGGGACAGTGGTTTGAGATACTTCCAGGGCTTCACCTCACCAGGCTGTGCTGGTCCTGTTCTCTTGGCTGCTCCTCACTCAGCTCAGATTACCTACCCATCTGTCTCCACAGACTCCTTGTTTACATGCCTCGGTATTTTACACAGCCATTGCATAAGTTTTGGGGGTTTTTAGTTGTCAGGGAAAGTGGAGCCATTTTCCCTCAAGTTTATTCTTCTGAAGAGTGATCCTTTGATGAGATAGAAGTTGCATAACTTCAAAGTCACTCATGCACCTGACTTGTTCCACAGCAAAGTAGAATAACACATTTCAAAAATCATAAGCCTGAAGAACCAGGTGCCAGGGAGTTCCCTATTATGCATCAAGGCATTCCCTTTACTCAGGTGTTTTGCTAAATACTCTGCTTACCTCTACCTTTCTTCCAGACTTTTGCTTACATAGCTGAGAAATACTGACTTTCTAGATATCACTTGTCTTTTCACTCCCTCTTCTTATGGAATGTTGCCAGGCAGAGCAGCTTTCATACTCTCAGAGCCTCTCAAGGCAAGGGTCCTCCTCTCCTTTTGGGCTAAGAGGAATGACAATAGCAGGACTCAGCATCTGGCCCACCCAGATTTACTGATCATCTGCTGGCTGCAGTTACTTATCACAATAGTGAGGAAGGTGGGCATAAACTGCAGCTGATAAGAACTGAATGCTCTGGCCCCTGTGATTTCTCCTCTCTTTTACACAATATGCTTGGTTTCTGCACCTTGCAGGGAGGTTGATTTAGTGTTTGCTGTGGTATTAACTGTAGGACCAAACCCTGCCTGGAAACAGATGGAGGATTGCTTTCTTTGTACTTTTCTGTTGGCTCACACTAAAATGATCCTGATCCAGCAAAGAGATCAGATTAGAGATACATTTATAGCAAAATTCGGAGTGCCTATGAAGTTTGCACGCTTCCAAGTTAGTTGGCAGCTAAATGTTGGTTTTCTGAATAGCAAAGTGTAAATTCTTATCTGTTTAAAGTTCATTTTGATTCTAGGCGTAAGCTATTTGAGCTAAATGTTTGCATTAAACCATTTAGGAGCAACGTTTTCCCTTCAAATACATACCCTAGTGTTGATACTCACATGCTTAGACTTCTTACAATTTGAATATTATTTCTTCCTCAGACAGCTTGAAGGTTTTTGAAAGTAACTGTTCCTTAAAAGTGTTTGGTTAAATTGCAAAAGTTACCCAATCAAAAATTGGTGTAGACAACTTGCAAAAGAGTAGAATTGGAGACATGCAGTGTTGTGAAAACAAACTGGACTTCACAGGACGAGAAATAACAAGTTCAGTAGACCAGCACAGAACTACGTGGAGAGCTGCCTCTGTCTCTGTCTCCTGAGTACAAAGTGCAGTGTTGCTAGGTGAAGGGGTTAGCTATGCATTTTGGAACAGGTTATTATGCCTTACTGATTTAATCTTGGCTTGTTTCTTATTAAATAGAGTGTAGATAAAGTAGATTAGTTTAATTTGATCAACATCACTGAGGTTCCAATGCTTTCCAAGAGGCCGTATATCATCCAAACCATCTAAGAGTCTAATATGCCTGACTTATCTCACCCAGAGCCACATATTATTACAGTGAGTTTTTTCAGACCATGGAAAAGCTCTCCAAGGTCTTTTGTTGGTTCTGCTGCCTCTTAATGCAATTATCAATTAAGGAAAGAATAAAGAAAAAAGGAACAGGTACCATGCAGTAAGCCATTGCCCTGGGGATAGATAATGTGGAGAGTAGCAGAAGTCAAAATACATGGGAGGGAAGGGAGAAGTGAAGTGTTGTTTCACACAAAGCATGTAGTAGCACAGCTATCACAAAAAACTAAAGAAATCGTTTGCCAGTTTTTTCTTCTCAGCAAATCAAGCTGCAAATGGGATTTCAGTCCCTTCAATGTACTTGGTTAATCACTCTCTTCCTTGCACTGCAGGAATTGAAGGTATGACTGTTTGGACAATTACTCATAATCTTTTATTTACCTTTAAACTAGGGCAGAAAGCGACATTTTTGCACTGCCCATGTACATTTTGACATGGCTCCAACATTTAATAAAAACTCTAGTGACAATATTCAAGTGTTGTATGAGAAATTCCATTCAGGAATCCTGAAATGGGACTTATATAAACTTTGAATGTTTGGGGGTTTGGTTTTCACTGTGGGATTTTTGGTTTTGTAGGTTTGGGTTTTTTATGTGTGCGTTTTGGTGGGTTTTTGTTTGTTTGTTTGTTTGTTGTTTGTTTTGTTTTTATGGGGTTTTTTTTGTTTGGGCATTTGTTTGTTTAATTCTTTCTTATGAACGGCTTTATGTTGTTTTGTTTAGTTGATTTTCTTTTTTAGTTCATTTTTTTGATCCATTTTAAGTAGCAGCAAACTTTTCCCCACTGAAATTGGATTTTTCTTCATGTAATTTATGTTAAAAGCATATGCTGACACTGTCTGATGCTTGCACTCTTTTGATTCTGGCTTCCATCACTAGTATAAAGAAAAAATGAAGAAGTGTAAGGCACAGTGTACTCTGTGAAACTTGAGGTGGCAGTGGAAAAGTGAATGTATTTGATTTTAGGGTACCATTTTTTTTTCAGTTATATTCATACAGAAAAGTCACCTTCTAATAATGCAGACCACTTTTTCTTTTTTTTTAATGCAAAACTGACTTACAAAAATTAAGAAATATGTGCTGTTAAAGTGTTTCTATTTCTGTGTTATGTAACTGGAAAGTATCACTTTGGCCAGAAGAGGTAGAAGGAACTCTGTTCTGCTTACATAAATACACCTACTAGGAATATTTAATACCTAAACATTAGTTTACGGGCATTGACATTTACAATCCAGATTATTTTGGGGTTTATTAATGGGATGAATTGGACCTGGTGACCTGGTTTTGGTTTTTTGTTTTTTGGTTGTTATTTTTTTTCAGTCTGTGTGGACTTTAGATACACAGGGATTTTAAGGAGGCTTAGCTTTGTTTTACTGCAGGTGTTGTAAAAAAAATGTAAGTTTGAAGAAAACTATGTCAAAATATCTTTATTTTCTTTCAAACTTAAGATATTGTATGAAGTTAGTCATCTTAGCACTAGTCAGTGCTAAGACTAGCCATCATACCACCAAGTTTTCTGCAAAAAGTAAAATTTTTTGCAGTATGAAGTGCTTCACGTAAAGGTACCACATATGAAAGCTACAATATATAATCTTTTATATTTTTATACAGCTAGAGGTAAAAGCAACCTATCAAAACAATCTAGTCCTTCCTCCTTACTGGGAAACTGAACATTGTTAACTGCTCTAAAATCATCAATAAAACCAACTTGTATGCAAGGTAAAAGGAAAGGGGGTAAAAGAATCAGGTAAAAGGAACCAAAATCCATGTTCTGTCCCCACTGTGAAAGTATCTGTTTAAAATAATGTAAGGAAATTATCTGAGCATTTCATAAGACATCTAGACAGGATTGTTTTCTCATGTTCAGGTTATTTTTTTTCCATATTCTTGCTAGAATAACCAATACTAGAATAGATTATTTCATGTGTTCAATAGGAACTAACTTCAATAAGAATGCTCAGAAATTTATAAGATACTAATAGAAAATCATTTTTTACCCTTGGAATGATCAAGCACTGGAACAGGTTACACAGAGAGATTGTGGCATCTCCATTCCTGGAGATATTAGAAACTCAGATGAACACAGACCTGGGTAACATGCTGTAGCTGCACCCACTCTGAGTGGAGAAATTGTACTAGATGATTTCCAGAAATCCCTCACAGCTTCAGATAGTGTATCATTCTGAAATAATAAGGGAAAAATTGTATTGTCTAGTGATTGCAACATGAAGAGTGATGCTGACCTGAACAGGAAAATGAGAAATTTTGTTAAGGCCTGACTAGTTTCATCTTCTTATGTACCTTAACAGGGATGAAAAACAACCACAATGTTTTTTTTGGTGTAGCTGTCCTCTTTTCTTATTTCCATACTCACATTGATTTCTCCGCTCCTCAGACTGTTCAATCAGTGTGCAATGTTTCTCTGTACCTAATCACTGATCTAGGGCATCTGGTCCCTACTTACCATATTTTTTTGAAACCATTAATCTGACAGAAATGTTTAATCTATATGTTATCCAAAATGTGCAGACATCACCTTCCAGAACCTGTGGTTGCAATTCTAAGAGGAATAGTTGCTGATAAAAGGTGACAAGATAATTAAAGCTCTGGAAAGGTTTTTGTTAAAGAAAGGATGGAAGAAAGTTTGACCCTTCTGTCCTGAAAATGATAATTTAAGAGAACAGAGATTTACAGAAGCATACTTTGAAGGAAGAAAATTAATAAAGATGACTTTGCTGACTGGTCTTGTTTATTGAAGGAACTAGAAGTTATCAAGGGAAGTAGTTAAGAGTCAGGTTTAAAGCAAATTAAATGGAGGTGGTTCCTCATATGGTGGAGGCTACTCCCCATGATTTCATTCTTAGTCAAAGGATACTGTGAATAATAAAAATTCCGGGTAATTTAAGGGCAGATTGAACAAGTACATTAAGAAAATCTCCATTGGGGATTGCTCAATCATAGAAAACCTATCTGATTCATAAAATGTCAATGAGTGTCTTACATGCTTGGCAGGTTTTTATGCTTTCTTTAGGAACAGAAGAGACTGTGTAACAAGATAAATGAATCTTTGGCTTGGCCTGATCTGACTAGTCTTATGTGCCTGTGTATTAAACACTGCTAGAGCATGATCAGATCAGTTTGTGTATATCACATATGTGTATTTAACACATAAGAAATTTCAAGTGAAATTATCTGTTGCAGAACTTAATAATTATTAATAGCTTCATAATTGAAGTTAAAAAAATCCTATTAGACTGTACAAGTATAGATAGTTTAAATCTCATATGTATCTTCATTGAAAATGGAAAAAATAATCCTTCAAATTGCAATAATCTGGGAACAGAGAAATAAATATTTCCAGTGCCTCTGTGATAACATCTTAGTTTTTTAATATCCATGGTCAGGCTTAGCTAATTATACACTATTTTGTATGTCACTATGAATACTTAACTGTGTTGAAAAGGGTGTGTTTGCTCATTTTCCTTAGAACAGAGGACTTACACATTAAGTTTCTTGTGTGAGGATAAGCTTTAGAAGTTAATCAACACCTGTCCTAACGTATGAAAATTTCCTGTGCATAAATTGGCTCACAAGTTAAGCTTTAAGCAATATCTTAAACTGTTCAGTTTCAGCACTCTAGGTACTTACTGCCCATAATAAACACTATATACACTATATTCATATTATAGTCTGTGTGTCTTATATGGGGTAGCACTAAGCTTTCTAGAAAATCCATAGTTTAACAAAACACACTGTAGAAATCCTACAGGTTGCATTCCACAGAGACAGCTCTTTTAATTACTGCACAGGTACCAAATCATCGCACTGGTTAGAACTGTGTATAACCAGGCAGCCCAAGTTTCGTACTTTCAAAATGTCATTTAAAATTCTTAAAAATTGTTCATTTTGTTAAGCAATGACTGAAGTACAAATATATGACATTATCAAAAACAGGGAAATTTTCCAAAACACCAGAATCTGTTTTTGACTTCAGATGCACCAGTTCAATTCTGAGCTCCTCAAGATGTTGAGTTTCTTTTATCATATTTTATTTCTATATTGCTTAGCCTAATAGGGCACTGACAAAGCAAAGACCACAGGAAGGAAAGATGACTCAGATTTGGTTTTAGTGCATTTTGCATTTTACCAGGAAATTATTGGTGACATTACAAACTCTCAGAGTCTTATAAATTGTTCATATTGATGTTTTGTATCCAAATTTATCCTTAATAATTTTAGCTTCATAAATGCCTTATCCCATATTGGCAACAGCAAAGTGTAGTAACCAACTAAGTATTTTCATCACTTGGAAAACAGTTCACAAGTGTCACAAAATAAATTTGTGAATTGGTAAAGCAGAAGCAAAAAAATGTCCTGATTCTGGTATATTCAAAATAGAGTATTTCCAAAGGTATGTTAAAAAGTGTCTGTTTCTAGTGAGTCAAATTCCATGTTGCTTTTAATCTTAGTTTGTATTATGGGAGTACTCCACAGCCATGGTAAAGTAGAGGGCTCTTCTGGCCTGGATTCTCCACAAACATAGAGTAAAAAGCTTGTCTTTCCCTGGACTGTAGGGAAATAGGGGGCATTTGAGACAAGGAGGACTGCACAAGGCAGGCATTAACTTCCCTGGGAGCCATCTGCATTACTTTGTCCTGAATGACAAACATTGGAGTCTGTCTGTGTGGATTTGGAAGCTATTGAAGTGAATAACTAAATGATGACAGAGACACTTCACTTTACCTACTAAGATTATTTTGTCCTGAGTGTCGTGGTCCCAGTTTCTCTGCAATTTGTGTATTTTTAATCATTCTATGTAATTTTTACATACTAATTGAGAGGATAAATAATTTACAACTCATCAACTGCAAAATCAGTCACAATCCTCCCTTCAACTTATTTTTTAATTTTGTGCTGTTACTGCTTGGTGTAGTCATCTGTATTGCTCAGAAAAAAATTCACCCTAAATTACGCTTTACTCAGTCTTCAGATTTTGGTCTTCTTTAATGCCAAGGAGCACTTGCTCTGAGAACCTTTTATTACCTTCATTTGTAAGCTACTGTCTTGATCGTTGATCTCACGTGAAGGTAACATGATCCTCATTCTTATATGCCCTGATGCTTGGAACAGAGCTTTGAATTGCACACTGCTCAGGAAAATTCTAGAGCTGTTTAGAAAATATTATGGCTCAAATTTAAACATCTGTATGCAAGTATTTATTGTGGCTGTCAACAATTTGGACCTTTCACTGCCAAAATACTAAGATCTGCCGAAATAACCTGCAGGCAATTACAAGCTTCCTATCTAAATTTCACCTGAGAATTCCAATTGGATTTTTAGTGTCCCCTTTTGAATTAGTGCTTTGAAGAGTTCCCATAATGCAGGATGAAATTCATATATTCCTCAAGGCAACTTTTCTCTTTCCCTTTTTCATTTCACTTATTTTCCTCTTGTGTATTTTTTTGTTTGTTTCATGAGTCAAGCAGAAAATTAAAACAGTCAGGACTTTAACTAGAGTCTAGTAAAGGCTGTTTCCTTAGTCTGCATCTGTTATGTCCTTGCTTCTCAGAGAGGTAGCAACAGATACCCTCTTTAAAAAAAAATCACAAACCAGCATATTTTTTCTTTCTTTCTTTGAGGGAAGAAGAGGGAAAAGAAGTAAGGACTGCTACATGGACTGCTACAAGATGCTTTGAGAAAGGCTTCTCACCTTGTCACAGGCCTGTAATACATAGATACATTGCCCTAATCTTCATAATTTAAAAACTAGCAATTAAAGGCCTCAGGTCAATAGATAGCTATGGTATCTGAGGATGTTGCCTAATGAGGTTCCTTTTTAGGAGTAAGTGTGGATTAGAATTGATGCATGGATATCAAAGAATATACTTGAACTTCCAAGTAGCTATGTTCCATCCATGTGGTCAAATCTGCCCAAGGAATTAAAAGGAAACCATCCTATCAGTGGTGCTTAAGTGAAACGTGTTCTCATTCATGTCATGTAGACATACATCGAGCGAGGTCTGTGTATGGTATTTCTAATTCTTCTAGAAAGAACTCACAAAGTAGTTCAAGTGTTTTTAATTTTCATGCTGGTACATATTACTTCTTTTACATTTAGGTAAAAGTAAAATGATTAGTTTGAAAAGTGAAATTTCTAGCATTTTATTCTTTGCTTCTGCATCTTGATTATCTGCTAGAAACTACTTCTAAGTTGGAAGATGAAAAAAATGCTTTTGGAGTGCATTAACATTATTATCAATTAACAACATCACTGTGTGTCCTTCCCTGGACTGCAGTAAAATGTCTCTCTGTTCCAAAGTGCCAGAAGGCAAAGTAGTGCCCTTCACATGCATTATTCCCAGGCTCTCTGTCTTCCCATGCTTTCCTAAAACTGAACAGGCAAGAGACATTGCCTACAGCTTTCCTGTCCTGTTCTTTCTGCATGCCAGGGATGGGACACTGTGTGGTTCTGGGCACAGCAGGATGGGACCCAGCACCAGCAGCCAGTAGAAAAGAATTATATTTCAAGGCCTCTGAGACAGAGCTGAAGGGGGAACACCTCATCTCAACTGAATGCTCACTACCTGCAACTCAGATGTGAGCTGAGCAGGAGACACTTCGTAAAAACACAGCAAGGGCACCACTAGACCTCACTTCCTCTCTCCTTTGCCATGCTGTTTAGAACAGCAGTCTGAGTGTTGGAGCAGTAGCTGGGGAAGTCACAATGTGGGTTTACTCTCCCTCTTCCAGTGAAAAGTGAAAGTCTTTGCTCCAAAAATTAGACACATTCAACCATTTGAGAACTTGATAGAGTTTTCTTCCTGTGCCTCCAGATGAAGCCATATGACTGCAAAGAAGGAAATTTTCATCTGTCTCCTGAAAGACAATGATGAAGGACCATGGCTCTAGTTAATGTCAGTTTCATTTGGGAGAGAATGAGTGAGATGCACCTGTTACCCAGGCTTAGCCTATTCAGCAGTAGTAGACATCTTACTTGAAAACAGAAGACACAATTTCCCATGATCATCTTTGCACCTCTAAAAAGGTTCCACCTCACCTATAAACTGCAAGGAGCTGAGAGCCCTTGTGTGTGTTAAGCATGATATACGCCCCTTAATAAGACAATGCACCTCTGGGAATTTGTCTAAGAGAACATCTTGTCTCTGGATTGAGATGAGGGTTAGGCATGAGTTCAGCCTGCAGCTGCCAAGTTCAGCAAGGAAATCTGCCCAGAGGCCTCACTCCCAGCACTTGTGAAGGGTTTTCACTAAAGGTGAGGGTTAACAGAGCTGAAGTATCTTGAGGGTAAGGTGTTAGGTGTTTCCCATTTCAAAATCTTCAGACATTTAAATTCTTCATGTGTCCTATTTTACATATCTGCTGTGTAGACCACAATTTACATTCCAACGTCAGCCCAGTCTTACTCTTCAATGAAGAGAAAATTAGTTCTATCTTTAGCCATGCCTTGGAAGAATGCAACCTTCCAGAAACGCCTCTACACAAGCATTTCTTAAAATATTTGTGCTAGAATTATCAACATGTGACCCTTGATTAATCTTTGCAAACCTTATGAGTTAATCCTAAGCATTAGGTTTACACATAGTTTGTATCTTACTGTACGACTTTCCCTTTTTTTTGCAGGCTTAGTTTATGTAACTGTTAATTTAAGGACATTTAAAGGGATTTAAACATGAAAGCCTGAGCCAAGGCAGCCTCTGGAAAACTTCTGAAACCAATATGAAGACCAGACAAAATCTGAATCAAAATAAGGAGTGATTAATATGCTACTGGGCATACTATGATTACTTTTCAGCTGAAATTAACCAGTGAGCCAAAACTAATAGTTTCATTAAATATTCTAGTATTTTCTGGGCAAATTGAATATTAAAAAAAAAAAGAGAGAGAGAGATCTAAAGACAGTGTTTATTGTCTTGATATTATCTGATAAATCAAGTTTACATACAGAATTGTGGTTTATTTACAAATAGTAAATACTGTAGCAAATACCTGCATTTTTTTTATTTCTCATAATATTTGCTGTATTTTTTAATTAAATAAGCAAATCCTGGAGTTGTAAGATTCCACTTTTATTATTGGAGTGGTGCTCATGATACAGAGAATAGCTTACAAGCCCAGACTCAGAGAAAGATTAAGGTAAAAGGGACCTCTGGAGGCTATGCAGTCCAACTAGCTTGCAAGTTAGACCAGGCTGCTCAGGATTTAGCCAGGTGGGCTTCCAAAACTCACAGGGAGGGAGGTTTTGCAGCATCTGGGCCACATGTCCCAGTGTTCAGCCAGCCTCATTCTGAGAAATCTACATTATGATCATGAGGTACAGCAAAAAAAGTTATGTCTTACAGTATATGGAACAGTGAATTATATTAATACAAAACTGTACTAACCACTTGTCATTACGTTATTAAAAGAAACAAACAAACAAAAAAACCTCAACCCACACAAAACCACCCTCCTCCCCCAAAAAAATGCACACAAAACACAAGTCATAAACCAAACAATTCTATCTAAAGTAACACACAGGAATGGCAAGAACTTGACTTTCAGGAAGTGCTTGAGAGAAAGGCAATTCAAGGGTAGGAAGTAAGTCTAAAACACATAGTCTGTGAACTCTTGTGCACTGAAAGATGTCCAGGGATGAGTCAGCTCATTCAGGGTGGTATATGGAGAAACTAAAAAACTGTAAAGAAGAAAATTAGAGCAAGGGAGGAGACATATCCATTTTCACATTCCTAAGCAGCAACAGGACATGCCTTTCACTGAAAAGAACAAGTACCAAAGCTCTCAGAGTTAATAAATAAATAGCAATAAAAAGTTATGAGACATTAAATAAAATCAAAGGGTAACATTTTTATCTAGTTCTGAAGGGATAGCTATGCCCAAGGCTTGATTTTCTCCAAAAGCAAAATTTTTTTTTGTAGATAATAACCTTTATCTTATACCATCTGCTAGAAGAAAGAATGGGACTAGATCTAAAATTGGAAAAAACAGTGAAATAACAAGTGATTTGGTACATTACATGGCCACTTACTGATGTCACAAATGACGTAGCCCACTGGAGGGAAGATTATGACACATCTAAGGATGACCAAGCAGCTTAGATACCTCTGGGACTTAAACTATCTGATAGTATCTCTTTGAAATCTCCCAGATATGGGGTAAAAAAAATCAAAGGTAATTCCCCAGAGATATGGGTAAAAACCATAGATACAGCTTTCCCAAATTATATCAACATAGGTTTCTAGAAGCTGTTCAGTCTTATGAGATATTAAAGACATGATGGTAAGATTAAAAGTCAGTATGTCATGGTTGTGTCATTTCAAATGAAATCTC
The DNA here is from genome assembly GCA_013399695.1 of Formicarius rufipectus. Classification (NCBI taxonomy): domain Eukaryota; kingdom Metazoa; phylum Chordata; class Aves; order Passeriformes; family Formicariidae; genus Formicarius; species Formicarius rufipectus. The sequence goes on along the minus strand of VXAU01002343.1, from coordinate 112,674 downwards.
ACAAATCCACAGAATGGTTTTGGCTGGAAACTACTTCTTGATGTCATATAGTTCAATTCAGCCATGCAAGCAGCATCACCTAGAGCAGGTTGCCAGTGACCACGTCCAGCAGGGTGTTGAATATCTCTGTGAATGGAGACTCCGCAATCTTTCTGGGTAACCCTCATAGTAAAAAAAGAAAAATAAATTCTATGTGTTCAGATAGAATATCATATATTTTAATTTTTTTGACCAATCCATCTTGCCCTGTCAGTGGGCACTGCTGAAAAGAGTCTGACTCCCTGTATACATGCAAAGTGTGCAAACGACAGCTAAGCTGAGGAGAATTCAAAGCTAAGCAATCCAAGAAAGAAAAATACATACATCATTCTGAAGGGACAGAACTGTCAGTAATAACTGCATCAAAGATTATTACTTTATATATCATCAAGTGGAGTAACTAGATTATTGAGAAAAGTATTCCCATAAGAGTCACCATCACAGAAACATCACAAGTTTCCTGAAAAATAGAAACATCCTACACTAGCTAAATATGAGTCAGGATGTTCCAAATCTACTACGTAGAAATGACACATATAGGAAATTGTAAGGACCCTCTTTGCTGGAAACCGTACAAATACTATTTTGTTTTGACTCCTATTCTTATTTCCAGGCAACACATCCATAGAAAAATCAATGATGCACAAAGATACCTTACTAACCATTGTGTATTATCAAAGGAAGAATATCAACTTGCCCATAGTGACATGCAATTTTCCTTGGAAGACGATATCCTTCCTCCTCCGCAGAAGTTCGTCTGTATTCTCTTCTCTTCACCCTTTGAAAGTATCTTGCTTGTAAGTACAAGGTCATCTCTCATCTCAACTCACCAGCAACTCATAGATCTATTTTCTACTCTCTGTGCCTTTTGTTCCCAACTAAGTACTTGTCCTGTTTCTCTGATGGCTTCCTGTGGATAACCAGCCATTGTCTTAAATTAATGTGACTAAAAAACCAACTCAGACTTTCTTCTGAGGTCTCCTCAATGCCTTCCTTCTCACAGGTGGAGATATCTGCATTGTATTGCACAATCATAGAATCATAGAATGATTTGGGTTGAAAGGGAACTAAAAGATCATCTAGTTACAACAAACTACCCGTTACCATGCCATGGGCAGGAACACCTTCCACTAGACCAGGTTGCTCAACGTGGCCTGGAATACCTCCAGGGATGGTGCATCCACAACCTCTCTGGGCAAAATCTGCCCCTTGAGGCTATGGCTACATGGAGCTCTCTGCACATGGTCTCTTGTAGGGTGTCACATCTACGCTGCGTTTAAAGCCTCCAAACTCATATTCACCAAGAAGCATCCTGATCCATGTGTCATGGTGTCATGTGGAGCTGCCCAAACCAGTTATGATTTCTGGTTGCACTGGGGCCAGTCCTACATGAGCTGCTACTTATTCATGGAAACTGAGTAAGTTAGTCTTGGCTAAGCTATGTTCAGTGTTCAGTGCCCTACTCATCACTGCACACTCTGAGTGTAATCTGCAAAATCTTATGTTTCATTGCCCATGCTCACATGGTTTCAGACATGCATTACTGTCCCTAATAGTCTTTAACACTTTTTAGTGGAGCTGTTATCACATGGGCGATGCCCTAAAATCTTAGCATTTATCTAATGGCTATCAACTTTATACCAATTAAGCTATTTTTCATTACAGAAATATGTATAAAAATACTTGCATGCTTATGCTTTCTTTTCTACTTTAATTAGACAAAGTTCCTTCACCTGTCCCAGACCACCACAGCTTCCCCCAACATGTATAATAAATTCTTTTACAAACTCATGTAAATGGTTCTCAAAAAGATTTACAGGGGTAAGCTAGACAGGACTTGTTTAAGCAGCTTATTTGAGAGAAAAAATATAATCATATTTCCTTTCATATTAGTATTCTAAGAAAGCACAATCAAGAAAGGAGAAGGCCTGTTCTGTGCGTAAAAAATAACTTTGTCATATAACAAAGAAAGCATAAGTGTTCTTGGCCACCATGTTACAAATCAAACCTTTTTGCTTATGGTACAAAAGCTGGAAAAACTCACTGTAGGTACAGGTTTGACGTTGCAGAACTATATTGTTCACAAAATCATGGAGAGATTGTGTTTACAACATTGAGTAACAAATGCCAAAATCATATTTCTCCTCACTACCTTCCATAAGAATAATTATTATATTATCTAATATTATCTAGTATGTATGACAATATCTAATAATATTCTAGTAGTAATTCTTCTAAAACATCAAAAGGAGAGACAATCAAGACCAATCATGTTGCACAAAGACTTTGTCACATCTTGAAATTACTCCATAGCTGCAGGTGTTTATCAAGAATTTATTGTTTAAAAATCTAACTTTTTTCTACATTAAATTCAACATGAAGAAATCTGCAGTGCCACTATTTGAAAAGCATCAGCAGGAACCTCTACCTTGGGGCTGAAATTAAATGAGAGTTGTCCTAACACTAGATTTTGGGCTCCGCTCTGGAGATATTGAGGACACTGCTGCCCTCACATCTGTCCTGCAATACACCCTCGAGCTTTACCAGGTTTCCTGCTTGACCACTGTGCCACTGAGGTGCAGCAGTCCCTTTCAACATGGACCTGGCAGCAGCCTTTAGACCTCAGTGTCTGGAAGTTTCCTGAAGAGAGTTTAATGCATATCAATGACATTTGCTCGCATTTTCACTGGTGACATTTGCAGGCATTTTCACTTCAAAGAGTCACAGATGTGTTTGTTTCTTGTGTTTGTTGAATTCTTCTCTGCTGATGTGATTTTGTGGTCTATCTGCCCCTCTAAACTGACTCATGATCTAGGAGAAAGCAATATGCATCACACAGCTATGTTATCACAAATTAGAGTTTACAACATAATACTGACTCATCAACTGGACAATTACCAAAAGTTTTCTCAGTCTTTTAAAGTATTTTTATATTAATGCATATTTTGAGTAAAATATTTGTCTGTTATTTCTTCTGAATCAAACCCAGATTTGGCCTTCCTGCTATATTTCTTTGATATGGAATTTTACCTGCATCAGAGTTTTTCTCTTTGGTTCAAGGTAAGTAATTAATTTTCCATGGTTGTACTCCATATAACTAATCATCAAATCCTGTGAGACCTAAAGGAAAGACTGAATCCTCCCTGAATCCTGGGTCTATCCTCCTGGCTCACAATGTGTTTGCATCACTTTTGATATCTTGATGTTAAGTAGTACGGTTGCAAGACCAAAGTGATACCCATCAGTGAGGAGCTCCTACTGGAAAGCAGAGCTCATAAGAAATTGCACAGAATTACAGTGATCTAAGGGATATTCCATATCATACAGCATCATGTTCTGTACATAGAAATGAGGGGAGAATAAGGAACTGGGGTGGGGGCGATGTTCAGAATGGAGGTGTTTGTCTTCCCAAGTCACTGTTGCATGTGATGGAGCTCTACTTTCCTGGGAATAGATGAACACCTGCCTGCCCATAGAATGAATTTCATGGTCAGCTTTGCTTTTGCTTTTACCAGCTGTTCTTATCTCAACCCACAAGTTGAGATAAAAAATTGCTCTTCAAATTCTCTCTCTCATCCCCTTGGGAAGGTGTGAGCAATTGGCTGTGTGGGGCTTGCTGGATGGCTGACATTAAATCATGACACTTCCAGGCCATCAGCTGGCAACTATTTGCCCAGCAAGGAGGTAGACTTGTTATGCCGTGACTGTCTTTCCAGGCAGACAGGATTTCTCTCTGCTTTGCCTCCAGATCTGTCATTCCTTCCTTAGTCTTCTGCTTTCTTGATGGTCACCCCAGGTTTTCAGCTCTCTCGCATAACAGGCCTGCCTGTGAAGTCCCTGTCCCTCTAATCCCACCTGTGGCAGTGGTCAGAAAAGAGATCTGCAGGTCCTTCCTGCCTCCAAACTTTGGCAGGCTTCCTGATGGGCAAAAAGGATGACATTTCAGTCTTCTCTCACAACAGAATAACAGAAAGGTAGCAGGCCACTCTTGTTTCTCTTGCAGTTGTGAAATAATGTCCATCTCTTTCTGTCCCCATCCCTTCACATCAAAAGGAAGAGAGACAGGAGAACAGCCAATTTGAGAGACTTTTGCTAAACAAGGAAGGCCTTGCTCCTTCAAGTAACCTCAGACCCTCTCAAAAATCAGTCTACTCTATACATGAGATTCTCTCCATTTTCAACATCTGATTTTTTCTCTTAGTTGGTGCTGCAGGATACTTGACTAAGGCTTTGAGTCTGAATTCATACCATCTTTGTGTCCTAATAGTGACTTTATTAGATGCTCCTGCTATCAGAAGTCATCATTCTCCAAGATTAGACAGAAAGTCTGAGGAGGCTATAATAGGCCACATAAAGGATTTATTTCTCATTAAGTTTCATATTAAGAAAATATTCCATCATTGGGATATTTCAGTTGTTCCTGTGCCACCCTATGAACTATAGCAACACCACATAGAATTATGAGGCAGGGACTGAAATTTTAGATACTGTAAATTATTACCTCTTCAATCAGCTTGTCAGAGAACTCTCAAGGAGCAAAACAAAGTTGGATTAGCTACAGAAAATCCAAGCAACCAGGCCCAATCTGTGAGCCTTAGACTCCCACAGAACTTACCACAAGATGCTCTAGTGCAGTATTCTTACAGAAGGTGAAGAAAATCCCTATAGAATTAATATTTTATTTAAATTGGCTGGGTGTGGGTGCACTGATCAACATAAAAGTAACAAAACTTACTAGAAGGAAATTGGAAATAACAGGTCAAAATACAAAACTCTTCTGAGCATCATGGATATCTGTTATTTACTACATCAAGTAAATATGTATGGCAGATCAAGAAGACCTGTAAAGACACGTATATACACACACAAAAAGCAATTGTGTTCAACAGCTGAAGGACACTTACCAGTTTTAAAATAAGGAAATTTTTAACATAGGGTTCAAGCCCAAAGAAAAAGCAGAAACACGAGTGAATTTTTCAAGAATTAGGCATGAAACCACTATAAGACAGACAGAGAGCAGAACAACTACCAAATATATAAAGCTGTGGACATGACAGACCACACGAAGGAAAGAAACAAAAAAAGTGTGCTCTAGTAAAGAAAAAATATACCCAAAATCCCCAGAACATTAAAGTATTGCATTGCTTCATTTTTGGGATATGAAAAGTCTAAAGAGTTGGCTGAAAATAAAATTTATCAAAACCTGCTTTGAATGAGACACTGAACAGTAAAAAACTTTTATGTCCAGCCAGTATTCACCAGAATTTGAAAAGATCAAGGTGTGAAATAGATGAGATAGCAGCAGCAGTGTAGAACTTCTGGTCAAATAAGCCCTGGCACAGAAGGACTGGCAGGTGGCAAATGTGGGCCCAGATTCTCATCAGGGTTCCAGGAGAGGATGAGAAATCTAAATACCAGTAATATAATAGTGCCAGGAAAATGTGTAACTGCAGAGATGAGTAGGAAATCTGCAGACTGCAGAGGTGGATATAATACTCATGAAGAAACAGCATGGCTTTTGTAAGAGAGATGGTGCATCACCATCATTAGTAGCTACTCTGAAGTGATTGTATATATAAGGTGAATCAGCTCATACATCACAGCTTCATTACAAAAAGCTTCTGGCACAGTCTCTTAAGGAACTAAGTTGTCACAGGAGAGTAAGGCTAACTAACAACCAGCTAAATATTGAGAAATATATGCCAGGAATAAACCATGAGGCTTCACAGTTAAAGGGCATTTTCAGTAAGATCTCCCAAGAATTAGTGCTGTCCTTCTCCTATATGATCTAGAAGAAAGTGTTGAACAGTGAGATGACAACTTTTGAAGATGATATAATTATAATAGACACTTTTCAGAGCAACTTCTGACAGCTAGTTTTATTCTTTACTGAAGTTGCAAAGTGCAGAGTGATAGAGTGCTAAAATGGCATTCAATAATGATAAATGAAATATGCATACATGAAGAAGCTGCCCTACCAGTTTTTTCTATGCTAGGTGCAATTGTTCAGGTCATAAATGTTAAAGCCATTAGTTCATCATGCAGAAGCATTCAAAAAGGCAAATAAAATACTGGAACCCATTAAGAAGGCACGATTAATGGATAATGTCTTTTAATAGGTCATATGATTTTAAGCTAAAGCTTTTACTTGGTGTTGTGATTGAAATATTATTCCTACAGTTAGATGCATTGGAAAAGGCCTGAAAGCAAACAAAAATTATTTTGCAGTTGTATAGATTGCCATTCTGCATTATTAATACTAAGTCCAGTTTTGGTTCCCTCTTCTGAATAAAAAAGACATGTGGGAAAAGAAAAGAGGATAGAGTCTCTGTAAAAGAAGACTTGACATCTCTTCCACCTTCAAGATACAACTGTAGATGGTGACTTATAAAATTTCCAAGGTATGGAATAAGAGACGATTAGGGAATGTTTCTTAAGACAAAGGGCATATGACACTCTCAGACATCAGATTTAATTCAGAAAGTAGAAGTGTGTTCCTAGTCAAACCACAGTCAAGCTGTGGCATAAATCACCTTGGGATCCACAGAAACAAAATGTAGGAATGAAATCAGAAAGGGCTTAGAAGAACTCATGCTGGGTGGATCCACTGAGGGCTATTGAATATCACTGGCTGAAAGCTGCCTCTGGCTGAGGAAGTCCTTGAACCATTAATGTCAGAAACTGGGTTAGTAAGAGAAGGCAGCATACATTTTCTACATGACCTGTTTCTAGTAGTCTTTTCCAATGCATTAATTACTTGAGACAAAATAATAGAATAATTGCAGCATTATGGACCTTAAACTTCATCTTCTGTTCTCCTGGGTCTGATTCAGTCCAATACTGGGGAAAAACAGAGATTAGGTTTGGTCTTGACCCCCTTGCTGCCACTCATCAAGTGTGGGATGTTGGTAGTGAAACTTTCCACAAAACCACAGTTTAGCTCATGATAGACGTAGTAGGATTATTTCTAGGGGTGACACTTCTGTCCTTCCACCTCCACGATTTCTCTGGAGCTTTTCTAATAACAGGAATTTTCCCTCCCCAGCTTCTCCAGCTTGGCACGTACATGTCTTGACTAAGTCAGGACCAGGCTATCCAGTATCTCCAAATGTCCAGGAATCACAGGACTCTTCACCAGGAAGCACAAAGCTTGGCTGACACTGTGCTCACAAGGGTCTAAAATCCATGGAGCACCTTCCTGGAATGGACCCTTACTAAGCATCATCTGCCTGCTCAGACTATTTGAGGACATTTATAAATTTGCCTCTCCTGTCAATTCTTCTTAAACTTTCATTTTAAACATAGAATTATTTTAATTTTGAGGATTAAAATGTCAAATCAAATATCTATTTTGAAAATCATAGAATCATAAAAGAAAAAGACCTCTAAGATCATTGAGTCCAACCCTTAATCTAAGGGTGCCAAGTCCACCACTTAGCTGTGCCCCTAATACCACCACACTTACAAGTTTTTTGAACACTTACAAAGACACTGATTCCAGCCTGTTCCCAGGCTAAACCTATCCTGGTGCAACTTGAAGCCATTTCCTCTTGTCCAATTGCTTGTTATCTGGGAGGAGAGAGTCACACCTGCCTTACTACAACCTCCTTTTACAGAGTTACAGAGAGCATTAAAGTCACCCCTGAGACTTCTTTCCTCCAGCCTGAACATCCCCAGTTCCCTATGCTGCTCCTCATCAGATTCTTGCTCCAGATGCTTCCTCGGATCCATTGCCTTTCTCTGGACATGCTACAGAGAAAAAGAGAAAGAGAAGAAAAACCCCAAGAATTCAGATGGGGGGGAAATGTGGATCATTTCTAAAACAAAGAGAAAAAATGTTCATGAAATTTGTGAAATCCCCCAAATTTATTTCTTTTTCTCTAAGGAGTCATAACAGCTGTCCTCCTACATCCTTGGTATTGTAAGGAAGGAAAGGGATAAATAAAATCCTGATTTTTAAAGAACTCTTTAAATTAAACATCTAGCCATAGTTTAGCTTTCTGGTTTTAGGACTGAAGCAAAAAATGCTATTAAAACTGAGCATGACTCAACAGGGTAAGATAAGAAAAAAAGAAATGCAAACATCATAATTCAATTTGTAACCTCAAATGTCACTTTCAATAAGACTCATAATCTCCCAACTGCAAAGCTGAGTCAAGTTTCTGTTGAAAAAAAATGTTGACCATGAATGATCAGAAGTCTTACTGACCTTTAAAAGTAGTTTGAACAAATTTTGGTTGTTCAATTCAAGTGCAAGAACCCTGAGGGAAAGTAACATCCCTCAAGAGTACAAAAAACATCTGAAAAGCAAAAAGTCTTTAGTTCTTGTTCTCCCAGGTGTGAAAGATATTGACTAATGGCCTCAAGCTCTGTTATGGGTGGTATAGCACAGACATGAGAAAACACTGTTTGAATAGTAGCACTACAGTAACTAGTCTAGAAAGTCATGTTATTTTCATAGCTTGATGTGATCAAGCACATGCTGACAGGCCCTCTGTCTGATTCAGGGATGATACAGATGCTTGTGCTGTGAGGAATGGTGTAAATTATCTTCTATTGACAGCTGTTCTAGCTCTATGTAGTTTTATGAATGAAGAAACATTGCTGTTGTGTTCCCTTCTGAAGTACAAGGTGTTTCCTTCCCTCATTCACTAACTGCTGAGAGATTTATAGAAACATTTGCCTCTCATAATCCCTGACAGTTATCAATTTGTAACCTTATACAACATGATTTTAATTTCTTAAAAATAATCTTATTCCTTTATATTTACCCTTAGTCACAGTAAGTACCAGCTTCAGAAAGACCAAGGCAGAGTTCTGGCTATAAGTAGTACTATCAAAAGAAGGAAAATAACCACACTACTGCCTTTATTCCCCATTGACTTTTCCACTCCAAACAGCTTCTATCCCAGCTTCTCCGTTAAAACCTTCCTTGACAAAAGTTAACTGGTTTTTTTCTGAGGAAATATTTTATTCTCTATCTGGATTCAGCAATGGAGTAAAAGGCTTTCTCAGAGTGGGACAGCAGCCTCTAGGGATTTCCCTGAAAATCACTCTTTTCATAGGATGAATACTTACAGAAGGAAAATACCATGAGCCAACTACCCAATTTCCTTTTGCATTGGTTTAATCAGACCTGCAGATAGTTGATGTCAATGGTGTGTTAAATATGGCTTTGGTTCTAAGATGGTCAATAGATTTCCTCTGTTCCCCACATTTGTAGTCACTCACCACCAGAAAACAGGGATCTCCATAGGTGAGGTGGTGTTGTCTTGGGGAGGTACGTAAGAGGATGTTTATTGGAAGATCTGTGCTATTTGGTTGCTAATTTGTTGCTTTTCTTTCCTTAACGTGTCATTGATAACATTGAGCTCAGAGGCTCCTTGGGTAGGTTGTCTTCTTTCCTCTTTGTACTCATCCAACACTACATGAAAAAATCGGGAGATTAGGGTAGAATAAACAAATCTGAGAACATAGGGCTTGAGGTTATATGACATTGCTGTTTGTGGGATAAAATGTTCATACAGAAGTTTATCTGTGGTTAAAGAATAGAGAAGTTTCTCTCCAGGAACAATGGTCTTAAGTGCTGTTATTTGTAATCTCAATTATTTTAGAACCCATTTAGTTTCCACTGGAATTTAAATTATATGTTTTGGGTTTGTTTGTGGCTTTTTGTCTTTGTTTTTTAATTCCTCTGCAGCAATCTTTGGATTATCTATAATCAGAGTATTAGTATTTGGACTCATTAGGAGCTAGTTTTGTTCCTGTTCCTAACAAATGACAGCTTGGGAATTATATGTTTTCTTTTGAAATGCCTTATCTAGAAACTTTTTGAGACTCTCTTTCCAAATAGCTCATATCTGTTGTGTGGTGTTAGCAACTGCAGTTAAACACAGCTGTTTGAGTGATTTAGTAGCCAGGGTGTAAAATACCATGTGATTCTACATGTAGGATGCAGAATTGAAACATTGGATGTAGGAGGTTCAAACTTCTCATCCCAGTTACTTTGAAAACCCATTTGGAGCAACATGTTGCCATGGACTTCACAAACTCACAGATGAGCTGTCTTGTCTAGATTCGGGAGTTTGTGATACTCCTAAACTTACTTCTGATAAAAGCAGCTGTATCTGGAAACTGATGAAAGGCAACGTCCGGAATTTATAGACTTTTTATTTCTGGTATTTGGCATGACACACTTGAATATCTGTCCCAATGTAGGAATGGAAGTATGTCTAAAAGTTTACCATGTGGGTTTCTGCCCGAAATAGCTCCATTCAAGCCAGTGGTTTCTCAGGCACACCCTTTTTTCTTCAAAGTTAAAAGCTAAAGGAAGGGTGATAAATTTTATTTTCAGTTAATTGTATTAACTTCTAGAATCTAAGTAAGGAAAAGTATCCAAGAAAACATTTTTTTCATCCCATCCAGTTTACCTGAAACATTTCAGATACACACTGAAGTTACACACTAAAGTAGTGTGTTACCTACTTTTTCATATATTATAGTAAGTGTTTCAGTGTATAAACATAACCTGCACACGCTTAGAGTGGTTTTGTCAACTTCTCTCAAACCTGACAAAACATTTGCCAAAACCACAACAGGTATATTGTCAGAAGGGTATAATCTATAATGGAGTCCTTTCTAGGGTTGCTCAAAATGCAGTTGAACACAGCTTGCTGGTCAGGCCAGCATTCAGAGCAAACAAGCATGGTGGGATGACCCAGCCAGCTCAAGTGCTGCAATGGATGGCTATAAACTCCTTAGAAAGGATAGGCAAGGAAGGCTAGGCAGTGGGGGAGACCTACCAGTCAGTGAGGAGTTTTGCTGTCTAGAGCTTGACAATAGTAATGAGGGTGTCAATTGTTGATCAGTAAGAGTCAGGGGAAAGACCAATAAGGCAGATATCATGGTGGGATGCATGATATCTCAACCATATCTCAATCCATATCATCCCAAGCAGGATGTAAAGACAGATGAAATATTCTATAAGCAGCTGAGGAGTCTCATGATTGCTAGCCATTGCTCCCTGGGTGTATTTCAACTTACCAGATGTCTGCTGGAAATAAAAAAAACATGGATAGGATACAGTGTAGAGGGTTCCTGGAGTGTGTGGAAAATTAAGTTCTGACACAGCTGGTGAGGCCCCACTGGACCTGTTGTTTGTGAACAGAGAAGGAATGGTGGGTGATGTGAGGCCATCTTGGGCTTGGCAATCACAAAATTATCAGTAGAGTTTTTGGTTCCTGAAAAAGTAAGAAGGATTGCTGCCTTGGCTTTCCAGGGGGGGAAATTTTTTCCTGTTTAGGAGCCTGATTGACAGAACCCTTTGTGAGGCAGTCCTGAAGGGCAAAATGGTCTGGGAAGATTGGACAGTCTTCACAAAGGAAATCCTAAAGGCACAGGACCAGCCTGTCCCTATGCACTGGTAGGCTGACAGAGAAGACCAGCCTGGCTTTACAGGCTGGAATTCAGGGGAAGAAAGGAGAGCTTATGACTTTTGGAAGAAGTGGCAAGCAACTCAGAAGGTTATGCAGGGAGAAGTATAGGAGGGTCCAACTAGAATTTAACCTGGTTACTGCAGTAAAAGGAAATCAAAAATATTTCTATAAATACATTAAAAACAACAGTAGGGCTAAGGAGACTCCCCATCCTTTATAGGATGTGGTGTGAAATGTAGTAACAAAGGATGAGGAAAAGTTTGAGGTGCTTAAATTCTTCTTTGCTTCAGTCTTTAATACTAAGGCAATTTTTTCTCAGGTTACCAAAGCCTCTGACTGGAAGAGGAGCCAAACAAAGCCTCCATGATCTCAAGGTAAGTTGTCACTTAGACATATATAAGTCTGTGGATCTTGCTGGGATCTACACAAGATGCACTCAAGGGAAGTGAGGGAGAAAACAGAAGTGCTCACCAAGCCACTTTTCATCATTTATGAGCAGTCTTTGCTAACCATGGAGGTGACTGGAAGTGAGTAAATTTGAGTCTCATCTACATGAAGATCCAGAAGGAGAGTCTGGGGAACTTTTATCAGTCTGATCTCAGTGTCAGAGAAGGTCATGGAGCAGATCATGTTCAGCAACATCAGACATCACACGCCAGGACAACCAAGTAATCAGACAGCACTGGTTTAGGAAAGGCAGATCCTGCATCACTAGCCTTGTCTTCCATGATAAAATGACCCATTTAGTGGATGTGGGAAGGGCTGTGGATTTTGTCTACCACGACTTTGACGCTGTTTCCTACAACATTCTCCTGGAGAAACTGGTTGCTCATGGATAGGACCAGTACATTTTTGCTGGGCAACAAATTTCCTGGATGGCTGAGCCCAGAGAGTGGTGGTGAATGGAGTTACATCAGTTGGCAGCTTATCACTAATGGTGTTCCTCAGGGCTCAATGTTTGGGCATTCTGTTTCATATTTGTGCTGGTTTAAAGGTAAACTGGAAGGAGAAATGAACCCAACTCGAAAGAGATTACAGGTCAGAGTTAAAATTTCTGAAAAGATTGCAATATGTACAATGATACAGAGAAAAAAAACAGTTTTAACCCATAAAAACCAGATGTATGACATAGCACCCTAGGGTACAAACAGAATGGTGTTTGTCAGCCCCTGTGCTGAGTGCCATGTGGTCCCCCTGAGCACAAAGTGAAAGGAAAGGAAAACCTGTCGGTGAGCATGATGGTCACAGTCTTGTTGAGAGTGACAGTCCTGTTGAGGTTCTGGTCCTACTCTGGATCTGACAAGTAATACCAGAATTTTCCAAACCCCAAGATCATAAATGCTCAGATTCAGGTGGGAATGCCAGGGGAGTTTCCACAGGCATTCCCAGGGTGGGGAGTTTCACAATGGGTGATTTAACTCTGTGAGTCATGGGATATTTTTGTGTTCTTTGATGGTCTAGGTCATTGTAACTGCCTATTGTGCCAGTCCCTAGTGTCCCATTAGCAGACATGACTCCTCAGGCTGGGTGTGAAGGTGCTGATGCCTGCCCAGAGTGGAGTTATGGCTCTGTCACTGGTGTGAAGACAGAAACATTCCCCTGCCTCACAGGGTTCCTTAACACCTAGCTTGTAGCCTGAGGGGTCAGGTGTGCCCTGGGCAGCTGCTGCACACGATCCATAATTAACAGTTCATCAGAAATGACACAGAGGGCAGAGAATACAGTTTTGGTTATACCCACACAGTGATAAATTGGTCCCAGCTGCTGCAACCAGGAGAATATTTTTATCAGTGATCTTGACAAGGGGATTGAGTACTCCCTCAGTCAGCTTTCAGATGACCCTGAGTTGGGCCCAATAGTTGATCTGCTGAAGGATAGGAAGGCTCTGCAGAGGAATCTGCATGTGCTTCATCAATAATCTTGGGCCAGTGGTATGAGGTTCAACTAGGCCAAGTGCCAGGTTCTGCATTTGGGTCACAATAGCAATGTCCTGCAGTGCTACAGGGAAGAGTGAATGAAAAACTGCCCAGCAGAAGAGGACCTGGGGGTGCTGGTCAACAGCACCTTAACATGAGCCAGAAGTGCCCAGGTGGTCAAGAAGGCCAGTGGAATTTTACTTGGACCAGCAATAGTTTGGGCAGCAGGACAAGGGCAGTGACTGTCCCCCTGTACTGGGCACTGGTGAGGCCACATCTGGATTCCTGTGTTTAAGTTTGGGCCCCTCATGACCAGAAAGGCATTGAGGTGCTGGGGTGTGTCCAGAGAAGGGCAGTGGAGCTGGGGAAGGGTCTGGAGCACCAGTCTGACAAGGTGCAGCTGAGCAAGCTGGGGTGTTTAGCCTGGGTAAAAGGAGGCTTGGGAGAAACCTTCTTGCTCTCTACAACCACTGACAGGAGGTTGTAGCCAGGTGGGAGTCAGCCTCTTCTTCCAGGAAACAAGCAACAGGACAAGAGGAAAAGGTCTCAAGCTGAGGCAGAAGTTTAGGTTGGAGGTACGGGAAAGCTTCTTCGTGAACAAGGTCATCAGACATTTGAACAGGCTTCCAAGGGAGGTGGTAGAATCATCATCCCTGGAGGTGTGTAAAAGAGAGGTAGATGTGGCACCTGGGGACATGGTGTAGGGTGGACTTGTCAGTATTATGCCAATGGTTAGATGCAATGCTCTTAAGGGTCTTCTTCAACCTAATTTCTATGTTTCTATGATTCTATGATTTTACAATTAATATACAGTAATTTCTACCAGATAGATGGTTCTCTGTGCAAAACCAGAAGGAAACATGCTTTAGCATTTTTGCCTGAGATTCAAGAAAAATAAAAGTTCTGAAACAAAGTGAAATCTGGAGGATCTAGGCTTATACTCTGACCCCTATCATGAAATAAGAGCATTGACACTAGCACTTTTTCACTTCAATCCACATCACCTTTAACATACTCCAGGAATACATTGCACATACATTCCTTGGAACTAAATAGTACTGCACAATAGTAGTAATTCATTCATACCATCTGTGTTTCTTCTATCCTAATAGAAACAAATCTTACCATTCAGGCAATACTTATTGTATAAATGAAAAGTATTGAATTTCCATATGCAAAATATCTGTCTTAAACATTTCTTTGTGATGAACATCTAAATGTTTTCATCTAAATAGGAGTTAGATGGAGCTCTGAGCAATCTCGTCTAGGAAAAGTTGTCCCTACCCATGGTAGAGGGTTTGAAAATAGATGTTTCTTTAGGGTCCCTTCTAACCCAGGATGTTCTGTGGTTCTCTGGTGATTCTGTTTACTATTCAGCTTCAGCACAAAGATAATAATTTGCAACCTGAGAAATTAGAAAATACTTATAGATAATGACAGTTTGTCCTTCAAAGAAAACTTAACTTTTTAAAATATATATTTATGTGAAAAGATTGCCACATCTAAACTCCCTGATGTCTCCTAGCTGTTGGGTTTTTTTTCTTTGAATTTATATAAAAGTCATAAAATTATGAAATTATATAAAGCCTAGATATATAATTTCCTTGAAATTATATAGATTATATAAGTACATTGGAAACAATGTACTTAAATTGATACTCTGCAGTTGATTCTTCCCAGCAAAACACGTTACTTACTAGACATTTGTTAACATTTCTAGTTTCTCTTGCCTTTATGCAATTGTATTAAATCTATATGCTGTACTTCTGTTTATTAATGTTTTCTTTGAGTTATTTCACCCTATACAACATGATGCTAAACTTTGCATTAATCTTCCCAAAGACCATTTTCATTAATATTTCTGCCAGTTTTTCAGAATCTCTCAATTTTAAGATGTTGTGTGCATATAAGAGGATTGGGGTGAATTTAAGTTTCCATGATCTGTTTTTCAGATTGTTTTTTGTTTGGTTTGGGTTTTTTTCTCCTTTTTAACAGATTCTTTTAAGAAAAAAAAAAAAAAAAGGAGTATTTTGAATTTAAAAAGCAAAAGTCCTCTTCTCAACCAAACTCTGACCAAGCCACCAAAATGTCTGGTTTTACACAAACATCAGTGCTAGAAGGCTTTAAATTCTTTATGGAACAGACCTCAAATGCGTGGTTAAGATAAAAGTTTCCAACATACAAACAGTTATAATTTTGAAATACCAGAGTGAGTTATCTCCAGCTGTTCATAATTTTCATCAAGGGACACTACTTGCATGAGTAAGAAGACATTTCCCAGTCCTGGCCATCTAGGCAGTGAGGACAGTGTTTCTCAGTTTAGTCTAACCTAGCAGATCCCACTTCCATTTGCAGCAGGAACTGGCTCTCAGTTTCCTCTTAGTCCCTGCTTCCTATGAGTGAACACAGAGCAGCTGCAGTTGAGCAAATATTTTGACTTCTAATTCCCTGCAGGTCACAGCTCTACTGCTTAAGGGCAATTCCCAGCAAGACGTTCACTATCTCCTGGGCCACAGGGAAGGAGACATAAAAAATCTCCATGATTTACATTTCCTCTCCCTATCACTTCCCTCTTTCCTGCTTAATTTTGCGTGAAACAGGCCCCTCACTGTGACACAGGGGATGTAGGTTTACTCACTCATGTATTTTTGTTACATGGTCACCTCATAGGATGTGTGTGCTCAGTGCGCACCATCCTGCCATGTGGCTTCTGTCATGCTACATGTGAGTCCACAGGGGTAAAGTTTCTGCCTCCCTGTAGGGGAGAAGCTCCTCCTAACACTGCTTAAATACAGATCTAAATTCAAGGTCTCATTTTCCTCTCCACCCCACTTACTTCACACCCTGCTTTGAATGTCCGACACATCTATCTTGCAGCACAGACCTGAGCTCTTCTTTCCCTCAGGTCAGGGTTCATCCTTTCTGTGAAATTAAACTTGTCTTAGGTTCAAAGCTTGTACTGATACCTCCACATGTTTCCTAATCACACAGAGCTCCTGGGTAACATTTTGTTCCCGTCAAGCCACACAGACAACCAACCAACACCAGCAGCAGGTCTGAACTGGAGCTTCCCACTTGGGAATGGGTGCAAGACACACAGCATTCTCTACTCTCTGCCCTTCACCCAGCCTGGCTGTTAACAGGAGGCATGAACATGTAAGAGGAAAGTTAAAGACAGAGATGGGTGGCATTTGGGTTATCTGAAAGCAGACTTGAGGAGCGAGCAGGCTGGCAGCAAGACTAATAAAGCACATGGCTGGGGCACAGGCTGTAGCTCAGGGACTGCCAGCAGGGACTCTCCAGAGACGTGGTGTGCCCAGGGATTGAAAGGACATGAAGCGTGGAATGGGACATAATATAT
The DNA here is from genome assembly GCA_013399695.1 of Formicarius rufipectus. Lineage (NCBI taxonomy): Eukaryota > Metazoa > Chordata > Aves > Passeriformes > Formicariidae > Formicarius > Formicarius rufipectus. The sequence continues at coordinate 95,923 of VXAU01002343.1, read as the reverse complement.
GAAGAAGATGAGATGGATATGCATGATTTACCCAAATTTCAGCTTTATTAGTCTCACACAAGCTCAAAGTTACCTTATCTGATAGCATACTCCAGTGGCTTTTGGGAGTAGTCGTTTCTTGAAGTAGACCATCAGGCCAGCTGGTGAAGAAAGTATAAGCAGGAGGGAGAATAGTTCTGGAAGGAGGTAAAAACTCCATTTCCAGGCTCCAGTCCCCACTAGGAGTGATGCTGAAGAAGCTGCCACCTCTGGAGGAGAGGCAGTAGCTCCTTGCACTGCTCTGAGTTACTGAGTGAGTGGGGAAACTCCACTGCTCACCCCACGAGCAAGACAGGCAGTCTACCTGTCTCTGCTGTTGGGCTGGCAAGAGTGGGAGCCACAAATGCAGAAACAAAAAAACAAACTGCTGTGCTTTCAGTGCAGTTATTCTTCCAGCTCTCTCAGGATGACAAGTGAGGCAGTCCAAAGCAGTGATCTGTAAGGTGCTGCCATGTGCTGTAACTTCCCTGGCCTGTCTTGAAAGCATGTGTCATTTGCAATGATGCAAATCCAAGACCATGAGATGTGTCTTTCAGGGGCCCATATTGAAACTGGAGCTATTCAGTATCTTTATTAAGGAGGCAGATGAAGGGATCAAGTGTACTCTTTGGCTGGTGACCCCAAGCTGAGCTGAGTGGTGCTGTTGACACACCTGGAGGATGGGATGCCATCCAGATGGATTTGGACAAGGAAATGGGACCATGGGAATCTCATGAGGTTTCACAAGACGAAGAGCTGGAGCTGCTCCTGGGGCAGGGCAATCCCCAGTACCAGCACAGACTGGAGATGAACAGATTGAGACCTGCCCTGCTGGGAAGGACTTTGGGGTGTTGGTGGGGGAGAGGTTGGACATGAGCCATCCATGGGCACTCACAGCCAACACAGCCAAGTGTGTCCTGGGCTGCATCCACAGCAGGGTGGGCAGCAGGTCGAGGGAGGGGATTCTGTCCCTCTGCTCTTCTCTGGTGAGACCCACCTGCAGTGCTACCTCCAGCTCTGGGGTCCCAGCACAGCAAGGCCATGGACCTGTTGGAGCAAGTCCAGAGGAGGCCACTAAGGTGATTAAAGAGATGGAGTACCTCTTCTACAAGGAAGGTTGAGCAAATTGGAATTGCTCAGCCTGGAGAAGACAAGTCTTAGGGGATGATCTAATTGTAGCCTTCCAGTACCTGAAGGAAGCCCACAAGAAAGATGGAGAGGGACTATTTACATGAGCATGTAGTGACAGGACATGGGGGAATGGCTTCAAATTGAAAGAATGTACATTTAGATTAGATATTAGGAAGAATTATCTACTGTGAGGGTGGTGAGGTACTGGCACAGGTTGCCCAGAGAAGTATCCCTGGAAGCGTTCAAGGCCAGGTTGGATGGGGTTTTGAGGAACCCTGTTTAGTGAAAGGTGTCCCTGCCCATGGTAGGGGAGTTGAAATCTAATTATCTAATTATCTTTAAGATCCCTTCCATGCAAAGCTATTCTATGACTCTATAGCCATTTGGAATGTTATTAAGGAAGACTTCTGGGTAGAGGCTTCTTGTAGGGAGTAAGTATTGCTAGGATATGCAATAGCTGAGCAGCAGGATTGAGGATCATAGCTCCAAGTGTAGATACTTTAAACTAGGAGTACAATGAGAGTTGGACATCCTCTTGGTCCCAGTTACCAGGAATTTCCATTTGCTTTCCCTGAGGCTGCACTACATTTGACTCTTACTCCACTTAGCAGTCTTTCTTGGCAAGATATAATTCATCATTACTTACATACAGCAGATTTCTGGCATATTGTTCTATTGGAGATTAGAAGGAGAGAAAACTCTGCTAAATGGCATGTTCCTTTGATGAAAAATAAAGCATGTTGTAGTTGGATCATGTGAAATTGATCCAATGATTATGAAGAAGCTTAATTCTGATTATTTCTGCAGCTCTTGAAACACAACAGCTTAATCCCTTTTTTGATGTGAACCTTTCAGTATTGGCTAGACTCACTTCAAATTTTTACTGAATTAGCACAAAGGCGCAAGCTTGTCAACAAGGAGCTTTTATTTTTTTTTTTTAATCAGTCAAGAATGGCAAGATAAGAAATTGGTAGCAAGTTGTTTGTATTATGAAGGTTATGTTGCTTTCCATATTTAATGATATCTCAGTAGGATTAACACTTAGTTGAGAATTTATCCTCTCATTGAGCCATGTGTCAATTAAATAATTTGCTTACTTTACTAATACCCATGAGAAAAAAAATATTACAAATCTTTCTTTTGTTCATACTACTCGTTCATTACACTGATAGCATCAAAGTCATAGCAGTGTTAGTCTAATTATATTCCTTTTAAACAGTGTGCACCTTGCTCAAAGTTAAAATAAGCAACAGAATGTATAGAAGAGATAGGAGAAGGAACACGCTACTGTAGGGCTTTAAAGATTATCAGTTTTGTATCAGAAATATTAAATGTTATTTAGCAATCAACATTTACAGTTGATTCCATATCATTCTTCTGCTTCTCCAGAAGTTGTAGATCCCATGATTGATAAAGGTAAAGATGTCCTTTCAGTTTCACTGCTTTCAATAACACCGAGTTTGACTTTCTCAAGAATTCAGAGTTTTTAATTCACCTTGCTGAATAGCTGCCTCAGGGTTTCTCCCTTGACAAAACATATCAATAGCTCAACAGGATTTCTACTGAAATAACTCTTGGATGAGACAAACTCCACATATTTGGTGAAATATTTCAAATGTAGGAAATTGATTTTTCATCATGTTTGCTAGGTAGAAAATTTTTGGCCTATCTAGCTAACTGTGGTGACTTCAAAGGTAGAGTCTGAAGGAAGAGTTATTGCACTGAGCTCCCTAACCCTGCTTTGGTGTTTTAAAAAGTGCTTTTTATGTGGCATATCCAGTTGTAAATGACAGTCAGTGGATATCCAATTCTAATGCAAAGGTTCATTTTACTTCAGCAGCATTCTGAGAGTTGTTTAAGTTTGAAGTAACAGCTTCCATTTGTTCAGATTTTACAGGCATGTTGGATTTGATCAAAGATTAGCTTCAGTGTAAGTGTATTAAGAGATTGAGAGAGATTAGTGAAGTTATACCTGAATATTATGGAAAAAAGGGGTTAAAAATAAAAAAAAAAAGGCAATATTGTTGTAATGTCATTGTAGTTCACTAACTTGGGAAATACAAGCTACACTTCAAAGAAAGTTAAACATGTTAATAAGGTATGATCACAGAAGACTAAAGTATCTGAACAGCCTTAACTCAGGCGAGCCAAGAATCCCCAGAAGCATGACACAGTTACAATTCTTGTATTTTACTATTTGTGAAAATCAAAATAGATACAATTGATACCTTCAGGTATATTTTTAATAACTTCTCAAGGAGTTTTAAATGATGAGTGGAAGAAAACTAAGGAGGAGTTTGAGAGCATAGGCACACTCTTCTCTACCCATCCAAAGTAAAAGCTCAGAACAAAGCATTTAGTAGTGGACTTGAAAAATTATCAGGACTGGATAAGAATAGAAGGGTAAAAGACTCAAAGGCTGACATTGAAGATATGGTGGCAGAAAATGGTTGGACACATAAAATGAAAATGGCAAGAAATAGTGACAATGAGTCAGACAAATGTTTTTAACCCACAGATTGCAATCCCTTAAGGGCCGTAATATTAATTACAAATGTGATGAATCTTTGCATTCTTCTTCTGTCAATGAATCACTGTGACTCCTCATAGTAATGTATATTTTATACCTGCTAGCAACTGATCAGCATGGAGAATAACAGATGCCTACTGTTATGATTAGTCAGTCTGGTGGAAAAGGATCTCAGGTAAGAGTGTGGACCCTGCCAAAGCAAGGTGGTCATCAGTTTGGCTCCTGGTACTGAAACTTCCCTTCCTGATGGGTGCTCCTTTTCCTCACGAGACAGGTGGTTAGTGTTAGAAACAAACAGTATTGAGGAAAACTTTAAGATCTTTATGTAGCTTTTAAAAGAAAGTATGTGCCAGCTGTTGATGTTGTGGAACTTAAACGACTTCGTGGTCAAACCTATGGTCTCCTGTGTGCCCAGCAGCACTGGGAGGCTTCTGAGAAAGTTATTCTGTATTTATCTCAGGACTCACATGCCTAAGTCCTGCAAATATGCTGATGGTCTAGATGGCAGGTAAAAAAATGAATACCATCATATACCATGACCATATTAAATAAAAGTGGTAAGGTTTTTTTTCCAATAACATGGACATACTCTGATACTCCCTTTTGATCTCAGGTGGAAGCTGAGGTGTACCAAAGACAACAGCAGCTAGACTCTCTCAGAGCTGTTCACTGCCAGCCATCAGCCACACTCAGGTGCTCCTGACAGCGATACACACACCTTTTCCAAGCGGCCTGTGGGGGTCATGACCAGAATTCATCTGCTGCTTGTGTTCAAGAAGGTAACCTCCTAAACATGCATAGGAACAACTAGCCAGTTTTGTGTGTCTGTGAGGGAGATCAGGGTCCAAGCACCATATAGTAATGTGGAAAAAAAATTGTGGCCAACATATTGAATTTCCATTATGCTGGAAATTATGATCCTTCAAAGAAAAAAAAATGCATAATTTTCAGAAATAGAATTCTTATAACAAAAAATGTATGAAGCCACTGAGCTGTTTACCCCCATGGTCTGGACATGAAGGTTATCTGTAACATCATTGCTGTAATCTCTCCTCATCTATACTTTCCAAGTACCTAACTTCATAACTTAAGAAATTTCCAAATCCTACATATCCAAAGTATAAGTATGTTAAGCAGCATGGATACAATGGCATTTCTGTAGTGTGAGATATTTTAGGAAATAATATATGGCTCGTATTCACAATAAAGAAAAAAAACATAAGGTTTGCTGTTCAGCTTCATGTCCCAAGACATAACAATCAAAATTGGCTCAGCAAATATGAGGCAAACTGGAAAGCTGTAGTGCCAACAAATTAATAACATTGATCAGAAATATCTCCCAAAGTCAATAACTTTGTGTTGGCTTTGAATGCTTCTTCTCCTGGTGAGAACTGGCAGCAATCCCACCCACACAGATACCATCTCAACCTGCAGTAAAATAGCAACAGCTATTTCTCAATCCCAGCTTCCGGCTGCTCAAGCATCATTACAACTGTGAGGTCTTCAATGCAACCAGTAAACTGGGATTAAGGAAGAAAATGGACATACTTGAAGAATAAAGTTCCATCAGAAAAAAAATACCTATTGTCACAACTTACTTATCTTAATGGAAATCACTTACAAATCCCTTGAATTTAACCAACTACTCAGATCAAAAGCTGCTGTCAGAGGTAAAGCAGCAGTATTCTTATGGCTGGAGCAAGTGAACGTTAATAATTTTGAATTGTTAGTTATAAACATGAACAGATTTTTCTAAATTCCTCTTTTACACCCTGCCTCTCTGGCACATACATCAGTAACTAAACTTTTATCTCTGAAGAAATTAAAATAGAAAACAAACTTGAACACTTATTCATCATGATTTGCCATTTTTTAGGTCACTCTTGGATGCATATTGCAGAGCAGCATAGTTGTTGACAGGTGCTATTTGTTTACAGAACTTTTCCATTAAAAAAAAAAGTGGTTACATTAAAAATAAGTTGATTTATTTTTTCTTAATAGACTTTCATTTGAACTTACAAGCATATTTTGAATGCCAATTGGTCTTTTATAGCCAAAGACATTTTCCCTTCCTTTAAAAAACATGGTTTTTTTTAGTTTGCAAATCAGATTATATTGCCAGTGTCTTTTGCAATCTTTTTCTACTACTAACTTCGGAGATACAGCTTCAGAAATAAAATCCTGTGAATATTAACAAGGAGGGAAAAGAATTTCAACCCAGTGTTATTTGCATTAAAACAAAGTTGTGCCCTTTACCTATACACAGGATTACTATGTCATGTTTAGCTAAACATGTTACCCTTAATTTAGCTATTCACAGGGAGTTGTGTCCCATTCAGTAAAGACAAATGAACAGAGTAAAGCAAAAAATAACTGGTCCTTAGATCAGTATTGCTCTGTGTTCGTGGCACGAATAGGCTTGTCATTGGTTATGATGCTGCTTTTCAGGTGTACAATAAAACTCACCTAAGGTGACCTTCTTTAGGCTAGGGTGCACCTTTGATTATGCAGCTGTAAGATGAGAAACACAAAGCTATTTAGAAGACTCACATTTTTATCAATTTGCTAACTTTTATGAAGTCCACTAGCAACTTTAGACAGAAAGCACTGGAGAAAGATGAAGGCACATGACTTCGCAAGTTAAGAAACTCCCTTCTGGAATATGAGAACAAGACATCCTTTAAAAAACTGGAATTTGCTTGAGAACATTGTGAGAGCAATGAAGGTAAGCACCCTGATATGACTCTCAAGCACTGCCCGAGCTCGGCTGCAGCTCCGTGCACCCTCTTTGCAGCTACTACTGCAACAGCTTTGGAGGCACTGATTTTGAAACTTCGCTTTTGACTAGAAGTAGATCTATACACATACACAAAACCAGACACATACATACATTCACAGAGCTACTGGGCTGTGGCCACACTTTCAACCAGAGACACGGAGCACTGAGGGGCGACGCTTGCTCAGAGCCCGGGAGGAGCGGCAGACAGCTCCCGGCTGGGCTGCGAGAGATGCAGAACAGAGAGAAACAAAGGCACAGAGAAGGGAGAGATCCAGGAGGAGAGCGGGGTGAGAACCCACTCAAGCGGACAGGCACGCACTGATGACTAACCCGTTCTGGCTCGTCCCCAGCTCAGCGGGCCAGGCAGGCGCGTTGTCCCGCGGCGGCCGCGGCAGCCTTCCAGGGTTTCCCTCATGATTCATGCCGGAGGAGCATTCCCCGAAAACAAGCACGCCCCCGGACGAGGCTTCCGCAGAGGCTCCCGGGCATTTTCCCTGAAACACTTTAGCGGGACTAGGCAAGAGCTCGTGGAGATCGTGACAGAGGCGCGGTGCCGGCCGCCCTCGGAGAAGGGACTCCGAGGAGCGAGGGAGGCAGCGGGGCCGTGCTTCCTTTCGGAGCGGCACCCTGTTTGCCTGTGCCCGGGGCAGACTGTCTCCCGACGTCCCACTCATGCTGATACCCAGTGCAAGGGGGCAGCCTGTTTATTCCCTGCCATCTCCCACATCCCGATCCCCAGAGAACCCCAGGGGAGCCTATTCTCTGTCGTCCGGAGCATCCTCGTCCCCAGCGCCCGGGACAGAATGTTCCTCGATGTCTCTCACATCCCAGTCCCCAGTGCCAGGGCAGCCTGTCCGCCGACGTCCCACGCATCCCGATCCCCGGTGCGGCCGGCTGCCCTGTCATCTTAAGCTGCTCCCTCACCCGAGCAAACGCTCCTCGCTGACGCGTCCCGCAGCCTCAGCAAGCCAAGGTGCTCCCCGGGCGAAGCTGTTTGCAAGGCAAAACGTTCACCTTCAGGAGAAAAAAAAACCCACAACTGTAGGTAGCACGGGGAAATAACCACTAGCCTCGACCCGCTCCCGCTCTAGCGTGTTAAAACGATGCGCTAGAGATGCCCTTGGTAACCTTCGGGTGGAGGGTATGAGGGTCCACCCCCGGGAAGTCCCTCTGCAGGTGCCCTGAAATATTTTTTTCTCGCCTTTGAGAGAAAATCTTGTCTTACTGCAGCAGTTCACACCAGAGGTGCACCCTGCGCAGTTGTGAGGGCTTTTCCCACTTGTTTCATGCAAGACTGTCTGTTGCGGAGCTTTTGTGTTGGCTTCTGTTTTGTTCTGGGTTTCGACGCTGACTTTGATTGTTATTCGTTATCCCGGTTTTCTTCTCGAATCAGTGACACAGCTTCAAGACTGAGTAATTATTATTTACAGTTCTGGAAAGAGGTGCATGAGACGTCCAAATGAGCCCCGGTTATGGAATTGGAAACCTTTATTTCCGTAGGCGTACAGGTACATAAATGAAGCCAGCAACGATCTGAAGCCCGGGAGGAGAAAAACAACGTGTAAAGACATCATGGATAATCACAAGGGTAACCAACCACTTTCTCTAGTGCTTCCGAAGCACGGGCATCCCTCTCTTCAGAGCTGTCTTCCGTGCCTTTTCGGGTCACGTAGCGGTGCAGGAGAATTAACCTTTGGCTTTTTCTTACACAGTCCTTTGTGGCTTGATCATCTTTCTTCAGATCGCCTTCTTACCGCGGGGATTCACCTACAATTTCAACCTCTGTAACCACGAGATGATACAAGAGGATCTTCTAAATCTTTTGGATCCAGACAAGATCTTTACACAAGAGGTTGGTGCTTTCTCTGGTGGCATCGGAGGGAAATTGTCGGGACGGCACTGTCTCCACGTTTTTATCTTTGACCACCGGCAGCTACTTTATGAAAATCTCGATTAGCAAGCCGGGAGTTGGCTAGTTTAGTAAATCGGTGCCTGTGAAACAGGACCTTTGAAGTTATGTCCAGCTGTCCTCCGGCGACCTTCCTAAAACGTGCTTCGCTGAAGCTGGGACTGTCAGGGATGGAGAGCAGGACCCCGGGCGGCCGCTGCCAGAGCGCTACCCGACCCTTCTCAGCGCCTTGCAGACCCATAGGACTGAAAGTCGCTTATATAATGCTCCACCGACTCTGAAGATGGTGTCACGGTTGCGAAGGTGATAAGTGCTTTTAAAAGCTACGCGGATGGTTCATACGAGCAGCCCGCCCTTAGCGGAAAGACCGGGAGGTGTTTTTCGGGGCAAGTAAGCCCTGCCTCTGGCTCGGGCACCGCAGCCCGGAGATGTCCAGGGCAGCCCAGCACCAGCTGCCCCGCACCACCGCCGCCCGATTGCCGCATCCTCCCAAAGAGCCCGAGGCCCCGACGGGACGGGGCGGGAGGTGCGGCACGCCAAGGCAGTAGGGATGTGTGTAGAAGGGTGTCCAAGCGGGCTGGCAGCCGGCGTCGGCGACGCTAGGGGCCGTGTATTTAATAAGCATCCTCTGTTATTGTTTTCCCTCCAGGAGCTACAACTCGATTTTCACACCTGCGAGGATGCGCCCTTGCAGCCGACGGGCACGCACCAGTCCGAGGTTCGCCCGGGTGCACGCACTCCGCGGCGGCTAGGTGGCATTCCCTTTCCATGGAAAAAAAAAAAAAAAAAAAAAAAAAAAAAAAAAAAAAAAAGAAAAGGGTGGGAAGGAGGGGTGAAGAAAGGGGGAAAGGACGGACGGACAGGAGGCAAAGGAAGAAAGAGGTAAAAGGGGAGAGAGAGGGGAAAAAGGCCGGGAGGGGGAAAGGCAGAAATAAAGGAAAGTGGAGAGAAAGGGTCAAGAATGAAGAGCAAGGCGGGGAGAAGGGGTAGATAGGAAACCTCTTTTTAGGGCTACATGGGGCAACGCTGAAGGGAAAATGGGTCGAGGGCCGGGGTCGTGACCAGCCGTCTTCCCGCAGGACTCCCGGCGGGCGGAGAGAGCGGGCCGGCTGCTGGAGTGTCTCCTAGAGAGGGCTCGGGGATGCGGGGAGCGGCCGACGCTGTGGAGAGGCACCGTGTTCGTCCTGCAGCGTCACTGCCCCGGCTACTGCCCGGCCCGGGAGGGTGCGGGGCGGGGGCGGCGGGGCGGCAACGCCGGGAGCGCCGACGGGGCGGTGCGGTGGCGGGGTGCGGTGACCGCGGCACCGTGCGACCGGAGCAAGGCCCGGGAGCTGATGGCGGTGTGGAGAAGCTACAATAACTTGGTATAGCTGTCCCGGGGGAAAACTTCACTTTTACGGCCCGCCGTGTAGTCATCGCAACGGAGTCATCCTGAGGGCTTTCTTTGAATATGCGTAATTTATTAAAAAAAAAAAAAAAAAAACAACCAAAAACCAAAAAAACACATACACACAAGCAAAGGAAAAAAAGCCCAAACAAAACAAACCAGATGGAACACCTCGGGAAATTCTGCGGCTGCTGGCGGGGCACCCCGTCGGACGCGCCGTCGGAGCTCAGCTCACCCCCGCGCTCCGCCGCGCCACCTGCAGCCGGATCCAGCACTTTGTGAGGAGAAAGGGGATACTAAAAGTGAAGTATAAAAGGGGATTTAAAAACAAAAACAAAACAAAAAAACACCAAACCAAAACAAACAAAACAAAAAAAATAAACCAAAACCAAACCAAACAAAAACACCCAACAACAAAAGCAAAAACCTGAACAATAAAAGGGCATTAAAAAACAAAAAACCCCAAATCCTTGAAGAATAAAATGCAAAGACGCGTATCGCCTGCTGCGGGGCGTGTTTGCGGCGCTGCCCGTCGTGCGGGGCGGGGGGCGGGGCGGTAGCGGGCGGTGCGGGGCGGTCCTCGCCGGCGGAAGAGGGCGGGAGCTTCCTGCGCGAGGGCGGATGCGGACACGGATACGGGCAGGGACGCGGACACGTGCGGGGCGATGGCGCGGGAGGGCGCGGGGCTGTTCGCCGCATTCCGGGTGCTCGGCCGCTTCAGCGGGCACGTCCCGCATATCCTGCGCTACCACGGCCGCCACCGCGAGTTCTACGTGGCCACCGCCGTCGGGCGCAGCGTGCACACCTACAATGTGAGTACGGCGCGGCATCCCGGCCCCTGCATCCTTCCCCCCTCCGGCCGGCCGTGGGTGGGGGGCTGGGGCTGTGCGGGGAGACCCGCCTTTTCCTCTCCTCCTCCTTTTCCTGAGCTCCGCATCACGATGCGGGAGCGTGTGCGGGGCCGTGGCGCCCAGGTACCGCGGCCCGGAGGGGGGGAACGAGGCAGGGAGGCTGCCGGTGAAACAGGCCAGGAATGCGCTTGTTCAAAGAGCTTGCCGGTCCAGCACAGCCCATCCTTCCAGAGCAGAGCCCAGGTGCTGGCGCTTTTCCTCTCTGCAAGATAAACCAAGCACGGGTAGCTGTGGGTTAGTGTTTAAGGGCTACGCTTTTCGGGGTGGGAGGCAGGAGGTTAGATCTTGTTAAAACTCCTCTATGGAAACAGAGGGGCGTAACTGAGTTATGCAGGGTGAAAGCCTGTGGTGTGGACTCATTTCTTACAGTGCAGAATGACAGAATTTTTAGGTTTGGAAGGGACCTCTGGACATCATTCAGTACCGCCACGCTGCCAGGGCAGGGTCACCTGGAGCAAGTGGCGCAGGAACGCGTCCAGGTGGTTTTGAATGTGTCCAGGGAAGGAAACTTCACGACCTCCTTGGGCAGAGTCAAAGCTTATTCGGTGTATGGAAACAGTAACTAAGCAGTATCGAATCGAGTGATTACAGTGAACAACAGAGTGCAGACAGCATGGATCTTCCTGTGCCTTTATGGTGTCTTAGTGTTCACTCCTGCCAATCTTCCTCACAGACTTTGAACTAAAATGGTAATGATCATCACTGGGCAAAGATGCTTGCAACTAAAGCAGATTCTATGTGAACAGAGATAAAATTAGAATACAGTGCAGTTGGAGTGAAAATGAAGAAGAAACTGAGATGATGTGGAAACTAAGTTGCCCTAGCTCTGCAGGGTATTTTAATATCTCCTTCCTTTCCTTTGCATTAAGATAAAATACATCAGGAAGCACAAGTTACTGGCTTTCTTTTGGCAAATGTATTGTCCCATTCCTTTTGACCTGCATCTGTACATTTTCCAGTAGACAACTGTTGTAAACTAAGATGAATAGATTTTCTTATTTGTTTTGTGGGGTATGCGAATTCATCTCATTTAGTATCATTCCTGGAATTTTTAATTTTTGTTTATAGCTAATTCATTGCAACCAATAACTGAAAACCCCTTTTTAACATTTTGATTGCAGGTGAAGAAGCTTGGTATTGTTGCTGTGAGTAAGTATGCACAGATTGTTCATTCCTCTTATTTGTTGTTTGTTTTTGGGTTTTTTTTTTCAACATGCTTGATATCTGCAGTTGACCCTCAAATCTGAAGCAAAAAATTAATTGTATATACTAATAGTTACACTCAAATATGCTGAAAGGAGTCTCAGAAATATAACAATTTGGAAATAAGACTGCTGTTGAAGCTGTAACTTAGGTCTCTTAGAGACATGACATATGAACCTTCTGTTTTTACCATCTTGGTCTTCCAAGAACACACCTAGGCCTTAAGGATTGAGCAGTGAATAAAGTTCAAGTATTAATCTACTGAATTAATTTCAGATCCCTTTTTTTGGGTGTCTTGGTGGTTATTAGAATTTTGTTACAGGAGGAAAGTAATTGCATGAAGAGAATAGGTGTAGGTGGGAATAGAAGTCTTCAGTTTACTGGATGTAAAGTTGGTGGCTTGACATTCACTTGGCTGTTGGGAACAAAGCACTCTGGGTGTCAGCAGCAGGGCCCATGTTCTCCAGCACCATCACCAGCAACCTGGGTGATGAGGCAGCATGCACTCTCAGGATAAAAGTTTGCAGATGATGCTGTATTAGAAGGAGTAGCTGACACCCAGAGTGCCAAAGTTTCAGTCCAGGGAGCTGTTGCAAAACACTAAGCCTGGGCCAACATGAACCTTGCCAAATTCAGTAAGTGTAAGTGCAGAATCTTGCACCTGGGACAGAACAAGCTGGGAACTGACTGGATGCATGGCATGCTGCTGACAGGGAGCTGGGGCTGTGCTGGTGCCAGATTGAATGTGGACCAACAACACAGCAACTGGGAATAAGGCAAGCTGTGTATTGGGCTACATTAGGAGTGCAGCCAGCAGACCAGGGAAGGCTGTTACTCTCCTGTGCCTCATGCTGGTGAGGCCATACTTGGACTGTAACACCCAGTTGTTTTGGTTCTGTCCCTTCCACTGCTCACCTTCCTCCTGCCGAAGGGATACTGAGGAGCTGGAGAGTGTCACGTCCTACAGCATACCGTGTGAAAAGAGTCATTAGAGTTATTGGATCTGTTTAGTCTTAAGAAGGAAAAGATAGAGGGTGACCTAGAGACAGCCTGTTACCTGTAGGGCAATTAGATGGCAGGGCTGAATTTGTGGTGATGATGGTAGACAAAGTAAAAAGGGACAACACGCACAGATTGCAGCTTAAGAGGGTCACAGTGGAGGTCAGAAAAAACAGCCCTAAGAGGTAACTGTAGTACAGTGTAGAGTTTGAGCAGAACTCCTTCCCCAGAAGTGTTTAAGACTCAGGTGGGCATAGCTGCAGTTAGCCCAGCCTAGTACTGGTGATAGTCCAGCTTTGGGAGGAGGTGGTGGGATGTTGAACTTTCCGAAGTTGATGTTGATTTCCAAAGGTCCCTTTCAATAGACATCTAGAAGATTTAGAGGGATGCACACTGCCTTGAAAAGCAGGGTCTTATCTAAACCACCAGGTTTTTACAGAGCCCTGATAAATAAAGTATTTTCCATTGAAAGAGCACCTGTAAACTTGAGAATAAATATAATACAACCAGGACCAGATTAGAAGACCAAGTGTGCATAGTTAACAGCTGGAAACACATTAATGTAATTTTGTTTTCAATTTACAAATTCATAAAAACATTGCATATTCCATTCAGTGGGCTGTGTCTTACAGAGGTAATCATCTCAGCTTTTTGAGAAATTGAGATGGTTACATATAAAATTGTGATTGAAAAAAATCAGTGCTGTGCATCTCCCTGTGTGGTGGTGTTGAGTTTTGATGTTTTGTGATTGGTGCTCTGGACTTTTTAATTGAGGTCTGCTTAAAACTGTCTTAATGTAAGCAGACTTCAAACAGCTCATGTGGAGTACCAGGTTGTAAGCCTAAGTCACTTCAGAGGTGATGTGGGAGGATGTTTAATGTGTTCAAACATTTGAAACTTGAAGTGTAACATTTTTATTTTCTTAGTTAATCTTTAGTTTTATCCTTTTGAAGCTGTGCTGCAGTACAGCAAAAGTATTTTGTGTCTGATAATAATTCATAGTACAAAGCAACTTTGCTGGGAAGGCTCACGTGTGATCATGCAAGTTTGTATCATGGGTGCACTCACACAGTAATTTTTGATCTGGTGCTTCTCTGTACAATTGTCAAATGCTGTAATTGGCATTTTTATATTCCCCTGTGTTGAGAGTATTCTTCCTTAGAGTGTATTTTTCAGTTTTCTACCATTTGGGACCACCCACCCCAGCAATTTCTCAATGTGGTCTGGAACTTTGACTCTTTCAGCTTTTGAGCTAGTGAAGTAGGAGATCCCAACAGCAGGTACTCCTTCTGAACCAGTCACAAGGTAGCGAGTGGGGTGTATTGTTAGGGCAGTAAATTCCCAGTGTTTTCAACTGTGATGAGGAAGAGGGTGCAGGATTGGGTCACTTCCTAACTTAACCTAATAAGCATTGGTAATGCTTAGACTTCTATTTATCATCTGTGTTTCTGGCCCTCACAAAGATAACACATCCCTTCACTTACAATGAAAGTTCAGTGATTTATTACTTTTTCAGAATTTTTCAGAAGAACCACCTTGTTATCCACCAGTCTGATGCTACTTATGATGTTGTTACTGGTGTAATGTTGTATGGTAATTTTCTTATTCATCTGAACTGTGTGTGTTTCTCTAAAGTTCAACTTCATGTTCAATAGGAAAGCTTTCTCGGTGGGTCATCATGCCAAAGAAATACACTGTTGGGGTTTCCTTTTTGTTGTGAACCTGAAACTTGTTTAACTTTTCTTTTGTTTGATAAACAGGTAATGTTTTGCCACAAGACATTACATGTTTGGCTGCAGATCGCATGCTGATATTTGCTTCCTACGACAATATTCTCCATGCTTTTGCCCGGAACAAAGAGGTTTTCATTAATTTTCTTATTGCTTAGTAATACAACACAGTTGCGTAGTGTTTGTGGTTTCCAGACAGTTAATTTTCTACAAATACCTGTTTGTGTAAATATTTAGTACCTTCAATTTTAGGGAAATAAACTAGAATAAAGAATAAAAAGTTTAATACAGGAGAATGCAAGTGCAAATTCTGTAATGTCTGACCTGTGCTTTATGAAATAATTATAATAATTAAGTAGTCATTTAAAGATAGAAAAAATAAGTTGTTGATTCACGTAAGTTAAATTAATTGAAATTAAATAATTAAAAATATTTAGGTAGACTATTTTTGCCAACAGTTAAATGTCAGATATAGTCATCTACTTTCCAATTCAAGCTATGTGGCCTTTCCACATATTTTATTTAAACTTGTTCCTGACATATTAGCTGTCCTCAGGTATTACTTTAACATAATATGCTACCTTAACAACTTGTACTGAAAGCATTTCTATTTTGAATTTTTAGGTGGTTCATACCTATGAAGGTCACAAGGCAAAGATACACCTTCTACAACCTTTTGGTGATCATGTCATCTCTGTGGATGTTGATAATGTTCTTATTGTTTGGAACATACAGTCAGAAGGTGAGAAACTTTAATTCTTACTTCATGATGTTAGCACTGTTATTCAGTAATTTAAAAAGGAGTTTTGTTAAATGCACATATTCAGAACTAGTTTCTTCTTGAAAAGGAATATTCCTAAATATACCCTAATTAATTGTTAACAGCGCTACATAATTGTTAGTCTGAAGTCCTAATCTTGCAATAATGTTTCATGAATGGATTCTGCACCACATGCAGAGATCCAGTAAGGTTCTGTATAGGTGTAAAGAGTTAATGGTTATATGGAAATTACATTTTAGTTTTCCATTTTCTGGTGAAGACTGGGATACAGCAGCTTTAACTCTGTCTCTGAAATCCTGTAATTCCTTGATGTTTATTAGACTGGGTAATACTAAATTCTAATGAATTGTTTTCTGATTGTGTCAGCGTCTTCTCATGCCATTGTCAAGTGCTTTATGAAATTGTGCTTCAGTGGCCCAAATCTTTTCTGTTAGAAATCATTGTCACTAATGTGACCAGTGTTGTTCCCTGGATGTTGTGTCTCAATAGTGGCCGTAAACAGGCTTTAGTGGTTTGCAGTTGCTATAACAAACCAAAGGCACGCTAGTCAGATGAGGTGTTTTGCTCAGGCAGGTGCAGGAATCCCTCAGAAAGATATAAATCACTACACTTTTGCCAGTACTGTTGTACTGGGTAGGCTTATAGGGAACAAGTACTCCTTTGAGCCAACAGATGTTACAATGTAAAGTTCAGCCTGTCCTGTTACACTTTAGATAATCCTTTGTTATGAGGAACACCAGTTACTGCATTTGTAAACATCAGTTCTTATTTTAGATTTGCAAAGGGATGACAAGGCTGGAGATTTGTAGGGGTAGCCCCACTAACACTGTTTTTTTGCTTTTTTTTTTTTTTTTTTTTAGAAGAGTATCTTCAAGTAGATTTTGATAAAGCCACTTTTGCAGTTTCTGCAATTCTGCATCCCAGCACCTATTTGAATAAAATTCTTCTTGGGAGTGAACAAGGAAGCTTGCAGCTCTGGAATATAAGATCCAAGTAAGGGTCTTAATAACTTGGCTACAATTCATGCTCCAAGTATCTTGATATTCAACAAGTAATACTTTTAAGTATAGTAGGTTTAGAACATGGAATCTTTTACTGAATATTGGCACAAGTTTTCAGTTGGTTTATATCCAGGAGCAAAGAATGCTGCTGCTCCCTGAATGCTGATGCCTTTCAGGTTGCGTGTTGTTTACTCTCCTTGCAAAATGTCAGGGGTTTTCAGGATTTTTTTTTTTTTTAATTTCTTGGAATCATACAGCTTTTCCATGAAAGTAATTAAAATAATAAAAGCATGTTCAGGCCTTCTGTCTCCCTTCTTCCAGGCTTAATTTTTTGGGTTTTGTGGGTCCACGGAAGTGTTGACAGGTAGTCTGGAGGTAATTGTTAACATTTGATCCTTACACTCAAATAAGAAGTGGATCATCATTCATAATGATTATATTTCATGTCTGCCAAGATCAGATGCTTTTCTAACTCATGAAAGTTACAAGTAATTGTATTAGAAGCTGAATCCTGACCGAGTTTTTATGTTACTGCTCAGACTTCTGCAGAGGTGTGATCATGGCAGAAATGCATGGGGAGCAACTAGCATGGAAGGGTTTTCCTCCCTGTTCATGTCATGTAATTATGTCACTGTTGTGGGTTTAGGGCATGACACTAAATTTTTCAGTGAAGTTGAACCACAGATTTTATTCTAAACCTTACATATTAGTGTCACAGATGTTTTTGGTTTTTTTTTTTTCCCTTTTATCTGATGTATAAGGATAGACGATTACTTTTCTTAGTAAGTGCATATAAAGCAGACCTTTTGTCATGGAAGATCCCCAAGGGTTAACTGACTTAGGTGTTTTGTGTGTTTGTTTTCCAGCAAACTCTTATACTCATTTCCAGGATGGGGCTTTGCAGTTACAGCTCTTGCACAAGTTAGTATTTTTGGTATCTTTTATTTTCATACATAGCTGGTCAAGAAGAACAAGCAAAATATCATTGTTAAAAATCACAGCAGTAAAGATGGCTTGTATTTTTTCAGGTATTGTAATAACTCTGTCTTGTGTGAAGGCTTATTGTCTGCTCTACCTCTAGTCCTATTTATGTTGCATTTAGCATCTTAACTGTTTTGTGTTCATCACATCTGTAGTCTTCACGGAATGTTACCATAAATTCACAGAAACACATGCAAGGTGCATGTGTATCATGCATGTCTAACTTATTTACACTGGTAGTTTTTTGCCAAATTTGTTTTGCTTTGGAAGCTAATAAAATATAGATTTTTCTGATTCAAGGACAGATTTTTTTAATTGTGTTTGCTCTGCTTTTTTCTTAGATATAAAAATAAATACAAACTTGTTGGTATGATTGATGACAGCTTTGAAAATGGTCAGCAGCTGTCCAGGGTAGAACTTGTAAGCATGGGGATGTGTGGCAGGGTGTGCAATGCTCTACCAGAAGTGCTGCACAATTAAAGTGATCTGCTTTGCAGTGGAGTCCCAGCATCTGGAAACCAATGGAGACTAAGCACAAATTTTTATTTTTTTTTTGTGTCAGGTCTTCAGTTTTGCATTACAGTGATATACATAAAAAAATCTCATGTGAGATGGCTTATTTTTTTCTTTACTATTTGTCCTAGATTTAGATACATTGTCTTGAATATATTGATATTAGTAGTGCTGCAGCAAGCTTTTTCTTTCTCATTTTAGTTGCTATTCAATTTTTCTTGCAGGCTCCAGCAGTGGATGTTGTTGCAGTTGGTCTTGTATCTGGCCATATCATTGTACATAATATTAAGTTTGATGAAACTCTTATGAAATTTCAGCAAGACTGGGGTCCCATCACAGCAATATCTTTTCGTACAGGTAAGCATTTTTTTAGTGAAAATGTGTATAAAATGACTTAAACTAAGTGGGGCACAGGAAAAACAATTTTTTTTTATAAAACATTTCAGAGTCAAAATTTGTGCTGAGAGTTTTGGCTTTCAAAGACTGGAGGTAATAAAGAAAAGTTGGTAAATAAGTAAGGGGGACCATGCTTTTTCATCAAGATTTATAGTGCTGTTTTGTAGCATTTTCTTGTGTTCTGACCCAGTGCGCACAAAGTGTGACATACAGAGTGTTTGGAAAGAAAAGTCTGTTTGTAGTGTGCCAGGAGTTAACACAGTACAGTTTCCAGAGTTATTGTAATCAGTGCACCTTAGTTTACTGTCTAAACCTACTTCTCAGCAATGTCTTCCCCCCAAACAAAGTTAGAATGTTAATAGCTGGGTGACTACTGAATGTATTTTACTGGGGAACACTGTTTATCTCCACAGCTTTTTCATGTCTAGTGAGCACGTACTGATTACTAAAGCTAGTCACTTTAATGTTGATCCTTCCTACAGAGCTGTTGATACTGAATATAATTTTTCATTTGAATAGAGAAATGATATAGATTGAATAGGAAACAATCTCTCTTGTGCTTTCAAGCAAACTACTAGCATTGACTGCTGGATTTATGTATTTTGTTGTGATCTGATATGAAAAAAATCCCAGTTTTATTATCAGTGGCTTTGTTTCTTTTCTGATTGAAATACTAGACTGTTACATTTAAAACATATCTTATTTGTAGCATCAACTTGAGATTTTTTTTTTCTTCTGATTGTAGCTTTTTCCTACAGCAGTTTTAAGATGTGAAAAGTAAATGAGGGTGAGCTGAATGTCAATAAGCAAACCTTCTAAACCTTTTTTTGTTTTTGTTTTTTTTTTGAGCAGATGGACACCCAGTAATGGCAGCTGGTAGCCCAATTGGACACATTGCTTTGTGGGATCTAGAAGAGAAGAAACTCATGTGTCAGATGCAAGATGCTCATTCCACAGCAGTAGCTGGCATGTCATTTGTCCCTGGAGAGCCGCTTCTTATTACTAATGGTGCTGATAATGCTCTACGGGTAAGTTACAATAGCTGCTGTCTGCTGTTACCTTTTCCTTCTCTGAGACACCTGCTAGTGTCAGTGTTTAGTTTGGATTGCAGTAGCAATTCTCAAATGAGACAAATACAACAAAATTGCTGGCTTCTCAGCTAGACTGTAGTTTAAAGATTTGCTGGCATGATGCCATTGCTTCATTTACTGCTTCACAGTAGCCTTGAAGGACAGAGCTTCAGATCTACTTTTCCAAGACCATACTTTTTATCCTGCTACACTATCTTAGCTCTTGATCCATTTTTATAATGTCTTGGATGATAAACAACTGTGTTTAGACTCCTTTGTCTGCATGTCCTCTGGTGCCATCAGCCTTTGGTGGAGGAGCAGAATGAACAGCAGGAAACAATCAGTTGCTGTGACAGAAACTTCCAGAGTTTTAGGGTCAAGGGGGAAAGCCAGCATGTGAAGTTTGCTGCACCAGTTCCCAGCTAAAGCTATTCCACTGACAAGAGGTGCAGCTATTGGCAGGGCAATGTTTATCAGCCTTGTTTTTCTGCTTATTTTGGGATGCAGGTTTGGATTTTTGATGGACCTGGTGGTGCAGGTCGTGTGCTGAGAAGCCGAATGGGACATAGTGCACCACCAACAAAAATCAGATATCATGGGCAAAATGGAGAGCAAATTCTTAGTGCAGGTATGAATTCTCATTCTTGCTTTTGAGTCTGATTTCTTGCTGTGATAAAGAAAATGCAGAAAATTGTGTCCTCTTTTAATAGACTAGATTATATTTCTTATGCTGTGTATATGTATTTATGAAACATGGTAAGTAGTTAATGTAGACAGTGTCATGTATTACTGTATCAAACTGTTTCCCTGGAGTAACATATCAGAAGGTAAGCTGAAAAGCAGAACAGTGTAGGAGCTGGTTTTATGATTTGTATTTATGTATTTGATAAACAAAAATCGTTTTGTTATCTCTTGAGGAACTGGTCAAAATGAAAACTTGAAACAACTAGGGAAGTCTAGTTGTGACAGGGGAAAAATAAGCAGCATAATGCATTCAGTAACTGAGAAGGAGCCACACTACTTTCCCCACGATTTTGAGCAAGCTTTGTGGCTTGCACTTTTTGTTGAATTTTGGTTCTGCCTTGTCCACATGTCCCCCACAAAGTGAACCTGTTTGCTGGTTTCAAATGTAAGCCTTCTGTCCCTGTATTGAATTCCTATCAGTTCTGTGAGCATTTGTTACTCGGTAGAGTAGGGAAGTCCCCTTAATGCCTTGTTTACAGGAAAGGTGGACAACCCAGCTTTTAGCATTTTTGTTTGGGTTAGCTTATTCACTAACCTAGATGTAGTTCTTAACCAATCACAATGGCTAGAAAAAGAATAAAGGAAGGAATGCTGTAGTTGGTGAAGGGAGTTCACATGGGGTTATGAGTAAGCTTTGGAAGTATTGTGGAGGTATTTGAAGGATGCAGCACTTTATTTAATATTCTAATCACTGAAAGCTGGGTACAGACAGGTGGTGTGGTGGAGAAAGGAGTGGGGATAGAGAGTTTAACATGAAAAAGATGTCCATAAAGAGATGTCATTCTGTTCATGTGTGGGGCAAAGTTGTAGGAATGGGATGTAGGCCATAGAAGACTAGGCTCCATTAGTTCTGCTGCTTATAAGGTATCTGTATTTTTTCTTAGACCTGAATTTCTATAAGTACTTCGTTATGGTGTTTGACATTGCTTTTTGCTTCTGCTTTTATTTTTCCTGCCCGAACAGCTTATGCATAAAGCTGATTTTTGCTCTTCACTACTCTGCTAATGTTTTGTCAGGTCAAGATGGAACGTTGCAGTCCTTTTCAACAGTGCATGAAAAGTTCAATAAAAGTTTAGGGCGTGGTAAGTATTTCAGTCAAAGTGCAAGTATTGGTGAAGAAAATCTCCAGAAAGTGTTTATGTCAATGTTAGACAGGCCTCACTTTCATTTTAAGTGTCATATAAAACCTGATCATCTCAGTTGTTCTGTAAACTGAGTCACTCCTGCTGCATACTAAGTGTACTCTCAGATTTATCTGTACTTAAAAAAGTAGTTTCTGTAGCCTGGCATTATATTCTACTTCACTGTGGGGAAACTTTGGGCATGATTTTTATATAAAAAATATATCAAGCAGTAGCTGACATTTCAGACCATATTCCCCTTCTATTCAATTGACTAAATTTGTATTTCATGACTTGAGTTCCTGTGATCTAATGCAGAGTTTAACTTTAACACATGTTGCACACAATGCCATGATAAAGAACAGCCTCTTGTACAGTTCAGGGAGCAGGGATCAGGAAGACTAAAATAATTCTTAGTTTAAAATATCTATCGATATTGTTATATATGTATTTAGATCTACTTGAAAATACATGTGTAGATTAATTGATTTTTATATATCTACCCTTAGGGCATACATTTGAAATTCCTGACTCTTTGGTTATTGAAAGGGCTGGGAGTTGTATATTGCTTTGTAGTCATCTCTGTATGACCATGTTTTTTAGGTGTAATGGGGGAACCTGTGCCTCAGAATTTCAGCACAAGATCCTGGGAAAAATAGTTGAGTAGTACATCTGTGTAAAAGGCTGGGGATTTGCTTAGCATCAGATGAATTTTGACAGGAACGCTGTTACTGTTCTTACCTCTCCAAACCCTAGGGAACAGCAGTGCTGTGTTTATGTAAGACAGATTTTTCTAAGTTTAATAGGAATGTTATGTTTTGTTAACAGCCCTTTTTAAACCATAGTTCTCATTTTTAACCATGAGATTGAGACACTTAACTTCTATTTTTAAGGTTCAATTAACAAAAAGAAATCAAAAAAGAAAGGTCTTAAGCTTGACACTATGGCACTTCCACCAATTACAGCCTTTGCTTCAGGTAAGTAGTCTTTGACATACATTACAGAGTAAATATAAGTACATTATCACCGTGTATTCATTTTGTCTGTTAACTGTCAAGAGCACTACTGTTTTTAAAGCTCATGCTCCAATAAAATGAGATTATTGAGCATCTGTGGCCTTTCATGAGCTGTTGAGTGTCAGTTTTAAAGTACATTTTGTTTCATAAACTTCTCTAATATTTTGAAAAGAGCATTTGTTCTCAAATGTCTTTATCTGGCTTTTGGCTTGCAAATCTCCTGCACAGGAGCTGAAATCTTTTGATGTACGTATTATTTCAGGCTGGAGAACCAGCAGTTAGAGAGGGGATGAAGATCCTTGTCAGATGAGGAAGTCTTAAGTACAGTGGTTGATTTTGATTCCTCAGTTCTTTCATTTGAGTCACTTTTCAAAGTCAAAGTTCCAGTAAATCTGTTCATTTGTAATTCACTCTGCAGATAATGAACCCAATATTTTTTGTAGCAGAAGTGCAATTAGCTTTGCTTCATCAAAATGTGCTTCTTTAAATTAATGACCTTCTCCTCAGACTTGAAGTGTGTTTTGTCTTGAGTGTAACTATTTTCTCTTCTGAGGAGGGTTTCTTGTTTCTTCTATTGAAAGACTTGAATTTACAATTTTATGTAGCCACTTGACTACATATGGCAATTGTATTTACAGACTTCTGTGATACAGGCTGTCTGTGCATACTTGTTGCAGATATCTCTGTGTATATTTTTAAAAGTTGTATTTAAATATAATTAGTTTTAAATTAATTATTTTAAAAATTGGTATTAGACCTGCTTGTGTTTGGAGACATAATAAACTCCCCATTTATTTGTGTTAGACAATTGTTGCCTTTTTGCTATACTGTCTTCGTTTGTAGTTTGTAGCTTGTTTTTCTTAAAGCTTCCTGTTTTGAAGCTCTAGAAATACCCAGTTTAAAGCTCCCATTTTTCCTAATGTTCACATTACAGAAAAAAGGCAAACTTGCGCATTCTTTAGATCCCCCCTTATCATATTTTACTACAACTTTTGGATACTGAGCTTTGGAGAACCATTTTCCTGGAAATGCAAGAATGTTTTGCACTGTGAAGCAGACTTAGCTCTTTGTTATGTAGTGGCTTCTGCAGCTCCAGCAGCTGAAGAAACAGTTAAAGAGACTCAGCTGGAAATGTGTACAGATTAAGGAGTTTAAGGCATTTACACTGAAATATGCTTTTCAAACTGCATAGGCTAAAATATACAAAGACATAAACCATCCAAAAAAAATGCTTGTGGTTCTGTTAGTACTTTAGTTACACCGCCACATGCACAATAGTTTGCCTGGTGATTTTTTCTGTATGGCAGCCTTTCGACTGTGCAAAAAGAACACTAAATATGAACTGTTCTGTCTAAAGGTACTTCAAAATGAGCTTTCCTAAGATATCAGAAAAGCTTGTTTGACTTTATAATTACTGTTTCTGAAAAGATTATGTGTTGCATTGCAGAAGTGGCACATCAGAGTGACTGGGATGGCATTATTGCATGCCATCAAGGGTATATAACCTGTACAACCTGGAACTACCAGAAAACTTCCATGGGAGCTCATAAACTGAGGCCAGAAGAATTTAGCAAACACAAACCTATTGATATATATGCAACAGTAAGTGTATTTAGTATGAAGTTTCTTCAACATTACAGTATGATATTTTGATTTCTGTTTGTACAGAAATAATACTTAGAATGAAAAAGCACTACCTAGATGTGTTTTAGTTGCTTTGCAAAGTGCTTTCTGCCTGCTCACTCTGTTCATCTAGCTATTTTGTAGTACATATATCTTAAGAAAAATGCTGCATTTGTATTTTTTCCTTAAACTTTCAGCTTAAGTGCATATGCTACTTCTGACTTACATTGGTTGTTGGTGTTTGCCTTTAGACTGTCACAGTGATGTAGATTTGGCTGTGTGCTTGTGGTGATTAACTTGCTCTGTGGATGCAGGTGACTGAAGACACTTTTTTTTTTTTTTTTGTCAGTATGAGACAGCGCGTTTCACAATGACATTGTGTCTAACACACAGTGAGGGCAATACAAATGTTTACTGAGGTTTACCTGCTTATTAGACAAGCAGTTACTGTGGCATCCTTCCTGTGCTAGGCCTTCAGCAACTCCTGTATCTTGCGATGAATGGTTTTTCTGACCTTATGCTTAGTAGTTAAGTGGCAGATGAAATTAACTCAATTGTAAATACCCAGTTTTCTTTTGACTACTGGATTCTTTGGACTGTACCTTTTGATTGTCATCTAGACCACTATTTAAATTCTGTGTGAACTCACCTCATTTTGGGGTGCCAGTGGCAGTGTGGGCATTCAAAGAGTGACCATGCTTCACCCTAGGGATTGAATTTTTTGTTATCTTGATTATTTAGATTACAGTGTTGATAGTATTACATACGACTTCTGATGAATATCACTACATTTTCATATCTAGGCATTGCCATATTTATTACATGTTGACTATTTGCATATTTTCAGAGTTCCTCCCTCTACTTTTTTGAGATAAAAGTTATTGATTCTGTGCAGGTTTCCTTGAAGAACTCTCATAAAAATGTATTTTGTATTCCTTCTATGCTATATATCTTCTAATAACTTGGCTAATTGATATACACTTAAAGCATTTTTTTCATGCATGCTTTGTTTATTTTCATTCCCTTGAAAGGCAGTTGACATTACTTCATGTGGCAACTTTGCTGTAATTGGGATGTCAACCGGACAGGTAGATGTGTATAACATGCAGTCTGGCATTCACAGAGGGCATTATGGCAAAGAAAAAGGTAAGGATTGCTCGAATTTTAAAATGCTGACTCTTACAAGTGCAGCAATAGCCTGTTGTTCTGTCATCTAGACTATTTGGTATAGGATCTGGGTTGAATCTGGGATCCTTTTCAGTGTCGCTAATTACCCACAACATCTTATGTTGCACTGCAGTCAGAAACCTGATTTGAAAGACAGGATCCGTGCTAGTTTTAACAACTGTCATGTTAGCAAATCCATGGTTTTAATTACCACAAAATTGTCAGTGACCAAAATGTTTAGCTTGAAAATGAGATCCTCTGGCCTCGACTCTTTTTGAGATTATCACATTCCTTAGCTTCTTGTTATGGGGTTGTATCTCTCAGATAAATTTTCCCGTATGTTTTTTGCTCCCTGCTTAAAAATTAAGGAGTACTTTACATGAGTGGAAAATTGAACTCCTGAGCAAATCCAGTTCTTTGCATATGGTATTGTTTTTAACTACCTGGCTGCAAACTTATGACATAATATGATAGTTTTCTGACATTTAATGGTTGCGTACATATGTATTTCATGTCATACATCCCCATGCATGTTTTTTGGTGGTTGTGATCTAAACCTTTTGTTGTAAGAACAAGGAAAGGGTCCTGACAAACCCTGACATCTTACTGGATTTCTAAAAGTCATCTAGTGTAGGAAACATGGTCTCCTAATAAAATAATAGGTTGATAATGGGAAGAATTGCTCTAGGCATAGATTAAGAAGTAAAAGTGATCCAAACCTAGAGGAGCTACATCTTGTCTTTACACTGCAGTGTGAGGTAGGAAAATTTCCAGATTTTGTGCTGCAACTGAAGCTGCACATTTTTTCTGGAGTGGTCCAGCCTCCTGGAGGCATTCCCTAAGTGATTCAAAAAGTCCCTCAAATCTCACATTCAGAAGAAGCTCTGCAAAATGAAAGCAGACATATGAACAAATACTCAGCTTCAATTGCTCACAACTTTTTTATTCTATATTCTGTTCTTAAATATTATATTTAAGGGCAATTTTGTTTCTCCACAGATTAAAAAAACCTTACTATATTGGAGCAGTCTTGTCATATGGCTTTAGAATGTCATTTGCTTTCTGCTCATTCAGTGTAGTTAGGCAAAGACATACAGAATATTGTTTAGCATTCAGCTGATTTCTATGCTATGTTTAAATAATACTCTCTTTTTTCTTGGTTTCCAGCACATGAAGGGGCCATTAGAGGAGTAGCAGTGGATGGATTAAACCAGCTGGTAATCACAGCTGGTAGTGAAGGATTAATTAAATTTTGGAAATTCAAAACTAAAGTTCTGGTTTACTCCACTGAACTTTCTTCTTCTCCAAGTGCAATTCTGCTTCACAGAGACAGGTAAGAAACTGAAGGTATTCCATGTACATATTGTTTTGCTATGCATAGTTGTCTAGAATGGCAACCAGTATTGTAATTAAGTTTATATATCTGATGCTTTGAAATGCAAGGGACTACAAGATACAAAACAGAATGATTATAAGACATGTTCTTAAACTGAAGGAATGTAATACTGATATTGTTTGAAATTATTTTAGAATAAAAGATACTTAGACCAATGTTAAGGTATTTTTATTTTTTGTCTCTTGAGTATTCACTATCATATGTGTTAATGTTTATTGACAGTGGTATTCTGGGAATTGCCTTTGATGACTTCAGTATTAGCGTTCTGGATATAGAAACCAGGAAGATTGTCAGGACATTCTCAGGACACCATGGACGGATTAATGACATGGTAATTGTTAACTCATTTTCTGTAAAGGTGACATACAGAGGTACCTAATTAATTTTAAAGATAATGAATTTCACTGCATATGTGAAGTCACTGAGTATTATATTCAGCTGTGAATTGTAGAGTTGTAGTTCAGCTCTACAGCAGTTTTAGCCTTGTTAATTTTCAAGTTAAAATGGATAATTTTGGATTGGTCATCTGTTTTTAATTACTTTGGGATTTTACTATAACTTTACAACAAGCTGATTTTGGGTCAAACAAGATAAAGCATTAGGAATAATGAAAACCACATTGAGGAAAAAAATTGTGAGTAGTCTCAACTGTGTATTTAGAAAAGATGAGTCAAGTGTAAACAGATCTGAGATTATGCAACATACTGACAATATCTTATTTACATCTTAGTAATAGTGCTTTGTAGAAGAACCATTGAGGTAGTTTTTAATTCTAAATGTTACTAAATGAGTATTTCATTTTTTTTTCAATTTTATACTTGCTGGTTTTCATCATTAACATGAAAGAAAGGACCAAAGTGCTTTGACTAAAGATCAGGTCTACACTGTGTCATATATTTAAACTTGTTCCGAAATAGCTTCTGGTTTTGTTCTTTTCTCCTTTTCCACACTGTGTTGTCAGTTTTGGTTTATGGCCGACCATTTCATCCTGGTTTTAGGGAGCAATCTAATCTTAACAGGGCCTTCTGTAGGGACTGACTTGTCAGTTGTGTCATTAAGTTGACTTTTTTATTTTAGACTTTCAGTCCTGATGGTCGTTGGCTAATAACTTCATCAATGGACTGTACCATTAAGACTTGGGACCTTCCCTCTGGATGGTGAGTCACTTTAAAAATATATAGTAGAAATAATAATCCTATGTCTGATAAATGGCATAACGCCTTCTGGCTTGATTACCTATCATCAGCTTGTACAGCGTGATATTCCAAGTTGCACGTATGTGACAACTCAGTATCCAGTATTTCAGTTGTGTCCAGTTCCAAATGTGTGCCTTTTTCTGGGTCTACAGAATGAGAGCATCTTGAAGACCTGTTGATGACACCTGGACTTTGCATGTAGTGTGAATGAGGATTATGGAAGCAGCACTATAACCCAAAGGGCAAGAGATTGCTCAAGTTAAATTGCATTGTGATGTGCTGAAGTAGTCATGGAATCAGAGAGTGGTTTGAGGTGGAAGCAAGCTTCAAAGATCTAGGCCAACCCTCTTAATGTGGGCAGGGCCTTCTTTCACTTGACCAGGTTACTCAGAGCCCCATCCAGCCTGGCCTTCAACACTTCCAGGGATGGTCCATTCACAAGTTGTTTATGGAGCCTGTTTCAGTGCTTCATCATCCTCATCAGAAAGAAATTTCTGCCTTGTGTCCAATATAAATCCACCCCCTTTAACTTCAAAACTGTTGCCCCTTGTCCTCTCACCCCAGATCCTGTTAAAAAGTGTTTCTCAGCCTTTCTTATAAGGCACCTGTAAGTACTGAAAGGCCACAAGGTCGTCATTTCAGACCCTTCTGTTCCCCAGAGTGGACAGCACCAACTCTCCTGGCTCTTCTTCATAGGAAACATGTTCCAGTCATTTTCCTGGACCTGCTCTAACTTCATGTCTGTCCTGTGCTGAGGGCTCCAGAGTTGGATGCAGTGCTCTGGATGGTTTTGTATATAGAAACCTGTTTTTGCTTACATCCATTGTAGTGACACAATAGGACGTTAACATCAGTTATATTTTTCATTGCAACTGCCAAAAATACTCTTATGATCCCCTATGAGTTGTCTTCTCCCAGAATAAAAGTTGGCTGAGAAGTTGACAAGTATGCACAAGTTCAGGAGTCCAGAAAAAAACAAAGTGAAAAATGACTTTGAGTTCTGCCAGTGCATTCTTTAACAGTGCATCAGATAGATTTTTATTATTATTATTGTACTTTTTTTTAGTAATTTGAGGTAGTGCTATGCAGTGTGCTGCTCTGGTGGTCTTGCCTGGAACTGAGTGGTTTCACTTGGATTGATTAGTTGACATGGTTTGGTAGATAATTTTGTATACTGTTAAAAGTTTTACTATCAGAAGCATATTGAATATCAACAAATTACCTATTCTTACATCATGAGTGACATTAGTCTAAAATAGGACAAGATGGATGTTGTCATCTTCCCACCATAAATGAGAGGAAAATTAACAGTTTGAACTTCATCTTTCTAACACTCTTTCCCTTCCAAAATAATATACCTACAAGAAATTGCAGCATTAATTAATATCAGTTACTTGTATCTTTCATTTATTTAATAACATGACACCTTGCAGTAAAAATCTATTCATAATGTTTTTAAAATTAATCTAACTGTAGTTCTGGTTTGCATGTAACAAATATTTTGTCTCTTCTCTTTGCATGCAATTCAGGTCAAGCTGAAATCTAGGCAGCTACATGACAAATCCTGGTTTTGAAAACAATTACGTTAAATTATGTTTCCAAAATGTAGAGGCAAATTTTTCCTGTAACTCTAGAAAGACGAGTGTATTGACTAGGAGGAATAGCTTTTAATAAAAAGCCTTATGCTTGCTTTACTCCTTCCATGGTTCATAAATAGAAGAATCAACTTACAAACTTCTAAAACCTCAGCTTTGGTACTGTCCTTAAAAAGAGATGGTAAACATGTTTCTGCAATCCTACTTTATGAAAATCACTGAGTTACTTAGATAAACGGTTTGAAAGCTTGCAGTTAAACATCTGTTTTTACTTGGGGAAAATGCTTATCTGTTCTTATGTAATGTAAGTATTCCTTGTGCATGTTTTTAATGTAGGGCTTTTGGAAAATGGGAAGAAACTGCCAATTTATGTAAAGAAAGGCATTATGCAAATTTTAATTTCTGCAGTGTAGCATGCAGAGACAAATTAAGGAATCAGGGTATGAGCTGACTGTTTATGTTTTGGATGGAGTACTTGAGGAAGAACAGAGGAAGAGACCTGTTGATGTTGTGAGCTCAGCAATTTTATACCTTCTGTTGTCTTAATTTTTGCAGTTAGGCAGGAAATATATAAATATAAAGGTATATTTCCTGCTCCCAGGTAGGATTCACTTAGCAATTGCTATACTTTTTAAATAAAAATTACAAGCATGTGTCTCATTGTCCTGTAGCAGATTCATCCCTACTTCCCTAAGCCTGTAATTTTTATCATGATTCAAATTCAGTAAGTATAAAAACTTAATTTCATGTTAATTTTTTTTGCCGTTGTTCCTTAACGTTGATTTATTTAATACAGTTTCTCAGTTACTGGTAAAAATAGTGGAAAAAGGATGGATTGGAAACTATAAACATTATTTATGGTAAATATTTTTAGCCTTTATGCACTGTGTGCAAAAGGTATCAGTGTAACTGGTATGTGTTTGGGATTTATGGTTTTAGTGTTTATATATTTTATGTTGAAAGTGATTAATGATGTTTCTCTTTCCTGAGATTTGCAACACATGTCTTAACAACATGCAGGAGGATTGAAACTTTCAGGGGGGGAAAAGGCTTTTATTTTTAACATGGTCTGTCAAACCATCACAGGACTGCTTAGTGTTTAAGAAAATACCTGCCAAAGGATTTTGCATTTTAAACTGCTTTGTTTATACATCAGTATTTTTTCTGTTCTTAGTGAACAGAACAGGGTTGTAGAATTAGCTGCTCTCATCACTTCTCACTTTTGATTTTGATCTGTAAGCAAGAGCAAGGTATTCAAGCTCTCCATTTGTTCTTGCTTCTCTCAGTGAACTAGTCAAATTGACAAGTTGTAAACGTTTACTTACAATTTCAAGTAAATGGCATTTATACCTCAACAAGTGGCAAGCGTGCTCTGAACCTGGGCTGCAGTGGAAGTCTGCTAGGGAGTGCATCATTCAGGACTGGTGGCATCATTATCCAGGACTCCAGTGTCACATTGTTAAAATAGCCATGAACTATCAGTGTTTTAACCTTGTTTTTACATGGTAGTTTTTCAATTTTCTGCAAGTGAAAGGAATTATCAAGGAGTGGTATACCAGGCAGAAGATATGGTAATGCCAAAACTGCTGCAGATAATCAAATTTTGCATTGTACAGTTAATTCATTGCTTTAGAAACATTAGGTTCTGGTGTATACATATACAGGCGTATACGAAGTATATTGAGAGAGGGAATTGTCAGCTGATGGTAGAGCATTAAAAGTTGAGGTCAGAGCACCATGGGGGCGATTGGATGTTCAAAATTTACTGCCACTAAGGCAGTAAATTTTGAATGTGGGCAGGTGGTTCATCACATTTTCCACAAAATGTGAATGCCTAAGGACACCTTTAGCTGATTTTAGAGAATTTTATAGAGTTAAGTGGTTTGTTGCACAGCAGTGTTCACTTGCTAAGTTTATACAATATTATTGAGTACTTCTAATATTCTGGTTTGTGTTGGTACTTCCAGTGTCGTGTTTGCATTCAGCTATAATGCAAATATGCACAGATAAACAAGTTCATCTTGCTGAAAATTTCTCTGTTGTGTTTTTCTCCTTAGCCTCATAGACTGTTTTCTGGTAGACTCTGCAGCTGTGAGCCTTACTATGTCCCCGACAGGAGATTTTCTAGCTTCAGCACATGTGGATGATCTTGGAATTTATTTGTGGTATGTGATGCATCTGTTTCTGCACAGAATTTTAGATGGGAAAGAATTCTTTTCATCACCTTTATTGCAAATAAAGAATTGCTCTTTGAAGTGTCATCTCCAGTGTTTTGTCTTCCCTGGTTCTAATTAAGATAGGTACTCTGTATTGCTGTAAGTCTTGAAATTTCTGTAGTTTAGGTACTTATTCTGATAATTGAATGATCTCTTTATTTTTAAATGTTTCTTTCTTACTCTTAAGAATTCCTCTTAGGCCATTCCTAAAGGTTTTTTTTGTCTCTTATTAATTTTTTGCCTCTTTTGAAATGTCTTTGTTCAAATAGTGTTTCTTTCTGACTTCTGAGTAGTATTTGAAAGTTGCGATTGTTTTTATTAGTGATAAATAAGCACAGAAGTAACATGTTTTACTTCAAATTTCCTCATGATAGGGCTTTAAAGCAAATTACTGCTTAGGTCCAGTCCTGAAGTAACGCACCATTTAAGTGATTTGGGGATTTTCCCCTTTCATTTAATGGATAGATCTCTCAGGTTACATATGTTTGCTGTAGTTTTGCCTGAGGAGTGTTCCTTTGTTAGACCTCCACGTAATTAAGTAGAAGTGCTTCCTTGTGAATAATGACAAATGCTTTTACCTAGCCCTGGTTTATATTGGCAGAAAAAATAATTTGCCAGAACGACTTGTGTGTGCATTCTAAACCTGAAGAGAATTTGCTAAGAATACTACCCTGCAATCCTGTGAAAACAGGATGAGTAATTCATGTTCACATGATGTCTTGTACATAATGCCCAGCCTGGAGAAGGCTCCAGGGAGACCTTAGAGCCTCTTCCAGTACCCTTAAGGGATTCCCAGAGAGCTGGAGAGGGACTTTGTGCAAGAGCCTGGAGTGACAGGACAAGAGAGAATGGCTTCAAAACGATGGAGGGCAGGTTTGGATTAGGTATTGGGAAGCAGTTGTTGATTGTAGGGGTAGTGGAGCACTGACACTGGTAAATATTGTTTGGCCAGCAGGACCAGGGCAGTGACTGTCCCCCTTGTGCTGGGCACTAGTGAGGCCACACTTGGAATCCTGTGTCCAGTTCTGGGCCCCTCGTGACCAGAAAGACATTGAGGTGCTGGAGCGTGTCCGGAGATGGGCAGCAGAGTTGGGGAAGGGTCTGGAGCAGAAGTCCTGTGAGGAGGGACTGAAGGAGCTGGGGTGTTCAGCCTGGGGAAGAGGAGGCTTTGTGGGGACCTTATTGCTCTCTACATGCCCTGACAGGAGGTTGTAGCCAGGGGGGAGTCAGGCACTTTTTTCAGACAAGTAGTAACAGGATGAGGGGAAATTACCTCAAGTTGGGCCAGAGGATGTTCAAGTTGGACATCAAGAAAAATTTATTCACAGAAATGGTGGTTTAAACTTTGTAACAGGCTCCCTGGGGGAAGTGATGGAGTCATTATCCCTGGAAGTGTTCAAAAAGTGACTAACTGGAGGTGGCACTTAGTGCCATGATGTAGCTGACAAGGTGATGATCAATCGAAGGTTGAATTTGATGATCTTGGAGGTCTTTTCCAAACATAAATGATTCTGTGATTCTGTACATATTGAGTACAAACCAAACTTTTTAGATGGGCATATTCTCAATTTCAAGTAAGTGCAGTAGCTGGGAATGATTGAAGTAATCACACTTCATAATCCATGTGCATTAAATATTCTTGGCAATAGTACTTCAGCACAACCCTTATGTTTCAGATTTTCAGGTGATGTCTATTGCTATGTTCCATTTCTTGCTTATCTGCTGGTGGATGAGAAAAACTCATTACAAACCAAACCTGGTGAATTGCCATAATGCAGTTATATTAGAGTGCAGTAAAAATCATGTCACAGTACTTGTTTCCATTCACCTGAAGATTGTTTTTAAAATGCCTGTCCTATTTTTCAGGTCAAACCGTTCTCTATATTCGCTTGTGTCATTACGACCCCTTCCTGCAGATTATGAACCTTCTTTGGTGACACGTCCTAGCACCTGTCCTGAGCAAGGTAATCTTCAGATGAAAGCACATTTTATTTTCAGTTTGCTTTTATATTTCAAATAGAACATGGTTTGCTTCCTCAGTGACAAACTCATTGTGTCTTGGCATTCATTCTTCCTCTGGACTGTTGCTATTGCTTCATCATTTTTTGTATATTTATATGCTGATACTGTTTACTAAAACCTAGCTATGTTTCTCTGTTGAGACATAAAGAATTGCATTGTGATGATATCAACATCTTCAAGAAGACTTTTTTAGGCAGCAAAACATAGTGCTGTTTGCTGGCTTTCTTTAGTCCCAGACTTGTGTAAATACCTTATGTTTTGACGTTTGTGAGGCCAGTTTGAAGTTATTGTTACTGTCTGGCAGTGGGAAGGAGACTGTTCTTTATTCAACTTTCCTCACAGCTTCTTTCTCTCCTTGTATGCCATGGTAGATTCACTACTACATGTTGTCTTGTTGGCAAGGGAATTGGGTTCAGTTGATTCTGCCTGTCTAGATTATAAAATGGCATTTTAGCTACATTTAATAGAAGTGATTGTGCTTCTGAGGTCCTCTAGATGGAGATCTTGTCTGTGTAAGTTTTGCAGTGCGTGCATTTACATCTCTATCCAGAGGAGAAACACATCTAGCTATTGGCCACTGAAAGAGTGAGGAACATGCTTGATGATGACTACTTTATTAATCACAAATTTATTTTAGATACTTAAATTAGGGAGACAGGATTTCATCCAAAAACTCTAAGTGTTTTTATCCTGATTCTGGCTGAAAGCTTTAATCTATTTCCTGTCTTCAGCAAATGAAAAGTTCCTGTTTAGGTGCTCAGGACTCTTCATGATTTACATTTCTTTATTATTGTATGCTTTTCTATTAGATTCATTGTTTTAGCCATGTAAAATTTTGCAAAAAGAAGGGAGAGTAGAGATGTTTAGTCAAGACTACACAGTAAGGGCAGAGACAACCTAATTACAGACATTTTAATTTTGGGATATTATACTTTAATTTTGAGGTTTTCTTCATTTTTGTGTGCCACTTCATTCATACCTATGAGGAGGTTGGGATGAGGTCATGAATATTCTGTGTATTTAAATGGGATGATTTTATAGCTTTGTAACTTAGAACTAAAATTACTGTGTATGTATTTGAAAAGTTTAGCAAAATTTTAACATTGTTCTTTCTTTGAGGATTCTATAAACTGCTTTTATATAATTTCAGCCAAAGTGGACAGATCTTACCAGTCTTTAAAGTTTTGTTAATCCAATTCTGCATTTTAGGTATAATTTTTTAAAATCTAAACATAATATTTCATAGAGCTAACAAGATTGTTTCTGTAGGTTTGCAGCTCTACATTATGCTAGCACTTATATCCATAGCTGTTATGCATTTGGTATTGAAAAATTGGAAAATAAATAATAATAGTATGTTTGATTTTTTTAAAAAACCTAAGTGTTACCCTCACTTAGTATATATGTTCATAAACAATATCTGTTCCTGAAAGATGAAGGTGTGTCCGGAGATGAAGAACCATGTGGTGAAATGATAGAATATGTCTCACCTGAGCAACTGGAAGAGCAACTGGTGACCCTTTCCTCATTACCAGAATCAAGGTGGAAAAATCTCCTCAGCCTTGACGTTATCAAGGTACTGAAACTGTGCAAAAAAATAGCCAACAACCAGATGTATTTGCCCTTGTTCTATGAGATACATTGTCTATTCACAAAACTTGACCTCTCTTTTCAGATGTTTTTCAGGGTTTTACTGTAGAAAGCCATACAGTGCTTTTCACAGTTCCTGGGGTTGTTTGTCTTCTAAATAGTATCTTCATATTTACCAGTAAAACTTTTATCTATGTAATACTTTTCAGTTGTCTTTAGAGTTTTTATAGTCTTTTAAAAATAAAGCTCTTGACAAAAAAACAAACAAACAAACAAACAAAAACCAACCAAACAAAAACCAAACAACAAACAAACAACCTCCTACATACTCTTACTATGATGATGGTGATGATTTTAATTCAAATATCTAATTAACAGAAAAAAAATAAACCAAGAGAGCCACCAAAAGTTCCAAAGTCAGCGCCTTTCTTCATCCCAACTGTTCCTGGTCTTATACCCCGATACATTCCACCAGAGGAAGAAAATAATACACAGGTAAAAAAACCGAATCAATATAATAGTGTTTATCTAATGTATTTTATAAGAATTCTTAAATGTTTTTTAGTGCTGAGTGAAGTTGCTAAAACTTCAGGGTACCAGTTTTACCTGATTCTGTTAATGCTGCTTTATCAAAGTTTTTTATTCAGTCAATAGGGAAATAATCTAAGTTGTAAAAATCTGTTTTCATATTCATGTACACTCTTTTATACTTTTATGGTCTAGTCAAAGGTAGTAAACCTTGGAGTACTGGCACAGAAATCTGATTTCTTCATTCATCTTGAAGAAGCCCTGAACACTAATGAATGTAAGTAAACGAGGTCTTTCACTAAATCAAATAAAATGCTAACCATCGGTTGCATTTGCAACCAAACATGCTTTTGCTTCTTCAGTTTTAAAGCAAATAGATGGAACTGTCATGGATCTTTGGATAGGACTGTAGAAATCCTGAGGGGGAACACTTACCAAGAGGAGGAAAGAGTTTGTAAATGGAATGCGTTTCTACCATGGAAAAGATTTTCCACCACCCCCAAGGTCCCAGGAAAAGCAGGAGGAATTAACTTAAAGTAGTAATTGCATTAGATGAATCAGGTGACCCCCAGTTTTGCTTAATGTCAACAACATTAAAGATGGCTAGTAAAAGCAGTACCCTGTCTCTTTCAGGGTATTTTTACAGTAACAGCTTGAAATCCTAAGTATATACATTCTTTTTGCCAAGGGATGTAAAATGGCAATGTTGTGTGGTTAATAAGAAGTTTTGTCCAGCTTAAAAGGGGAAAAAAGTGAAACAAATACAAAGATGTTACTTACATTTTTCAAGATGAACTTACAAATAAAGTGCATGTGTCTTATTAGGGATGTGCTTCTCTAGTATGTGATGATAAAGTAAATTAGAGGCAGGAAGGCATTCTGTTGTAAACAAAAAGTAAGGAAATGGTAGAAACTTTAAATTTGTAGTCACTATTTAAGAATTTTGGAATAAATCTGTCTTATGAAGGATGTGGAAGGTACTTTTCTGCAAATGTTGTTGATAATCCTAAATGCTTTAACACAGATAAAGCTCCACTTGACCTACTGAAAAGATTGGGACCATCTAATATTGAGATAGAGCTGCGAGGTTTGGCCCCTGAAGGTGGTGGCTCGATGGAGGTGATGCTGAGCTTTTTGAGAATGATTGGGATGATGCTGAACAAGAAGTACAACTTTGAACTTGCTCAGGCATACCTTGCGCTATTTTTAAAGGTATTAATTTTCTTAAGAAGTTTTATGTTAGTCCTGTTTAAAATGATGGTTGTGTGGTAAAAGGATATAAATTGTCTGCCTGAAAGAATTATCTCAAGTGATTTTGTTCAGGAGTGGTTTTAAAATGTCTAACTGAATGTATTGGAAAATTTGACAACTCATCTGACCACAGTCAAGAAAAACTTGCAAAAAAACAACTTAAGCAAACAAAAAAACACCCAAACAAAACCACTGATTATTTTGAATAGGACCTGCCAGACAGGTGTTTAATTCTAGTATTTGTTATTTAGAATTGTTTTTATTTTTTTGTAACGTATGTAACTTCTTAATGGTTGTTAATTGTTAAGCTAAGATATGCTATATCTTAAGTAAACAAAAAATTTAATGCACCAACGTTGGGGAGTAAGTTAGAGCTCTTGTTGGAGTTACCACTCAAGCCTGACTGTTTCCATGTCAGTGGGCTGCCTCTCTGGTTACCTGTTAGACATCACAGAGCCACTGAATGTTTCCCAGGTCTGTATGAGTTAGAAAGTTATTGTGATGAAGCACAGAAACTCAGAAAGTGGTTCTGCAGAAAATTTAAACCTTTCTGATGTACAAGTGTTGATTTATGAAATTGTGTGAAAGTAATTAATTGCACTTTACTGGTGAAGCATTGTTAGAAACATTCAGATGTGTAATACCAAGGCATCCACAGCTTCTCTACGCAACCTGTTCCAGTGACTTACCACCCTCGTAGTAAAGAATTGCTTCCTAATATCCAAACTGAACCTGCTCTCTTTCAGGCTAAAGCTGAATAGCAAGACTCCTGGATTTAAATTGTAGCCTGGAAAATAACTTATTCCATCCATTAAGTGATAGTAATTGCTAAAAGATCGAAAGGTTTCTTTTCCTTCTGCTTTAACAAGATTACTGTTTATTACATGAAGAGAAATCATCCAACTGTATCTGTATAGAGTGTGCTGGTATCATTCTTCTTGCTGTATGCAACATGGGTAATTAAAATAATAATCCTAATTGACCTCAGGGCATCTGTCTACCTTTCTAGCCTAAAGAGAAATTAGTCATGCTGGTCAGAAAGAGGAGAATGTTACCCTCTAGAGAGGTGTATGACTAGAATAGATTCTACAGCCAAGGCAGAAGATCTAGCTGATTTTTTTTCTAGAAGATTAATAGCATATTTAAGAGATTTTGCTCCCTTACCCTGTCTGGTACATATGTAGAAGAAAAATATATGTAGAAGAAAAATGGCTTGGGAAAGACTAGCAAAAGGGAGGCAGCATTCGGTGGAGAAAATTAATTGAAGGAAAAGAGTCCTTTCCTTACTTGGGACATTTCCTGAAAGCAAAGTATTGAAATTGAATTAGGGAAATGATATTTTAATTTTTTTTTTTTCTCTCTCACTGTTTGTTTTCATTTTCAGTTACATCTTAAGATTCTCTCATCGGAGCCAAACCTACTGGAAGAATTATCCAAATTGTCAATGCAGCTTGAGGAAACTTGGATTCATTTGCAGACTCTCTTCAATCAGAGTCTTTGTGTTTTAACATACACGAAGAGTGCTTTGCTGTAAAATACTTAAGGGTTTTTTCTGCATAAAATTTCCCTCAGAATAATAATACAATTCATTACCAAGAATACTGGATTCCAAAAATCATCCTGAGTCTTAGAATCATAGAATCACTAAAGTTGGAAAAGACCTCCAAGATTGAGTCCACTCTTTGAATACCACCTTGTCCACTAAACCATGTCACTAAGTGCCAAGTCTACTTGTTTTTTGAATACTTCCTCAGAAGGTGACTGCCATTTCCTTGGGGAGCCTGTTCCATAGCTCGTTCTGCTGCTGTGTTTTATACATCTTTGGCAGAGTGTTTTCAAACATGCAAAACTGCATATTTTTGTTTACTTGAGTTGGAGCAAAGTTAGTATGTGCAGCTATTCATGTTGTATTGGTCTTTGCTGTCAGTAAGCAGAGGGTTGGATTTGGGCCCTGGGCAGTGTGGTCTAGTGGAAGATGTCCCTGTCCATGGCAGGGGATTGGAACTAGATGATCTTTAAGGTCCCTTCCAACCCAAGCATTCTATAAATCTATGATTCTGTGCCTATGGATAATGTGGCTAGTTACCTTAGGCTGTCATGGCCAAAACTGTCAATTAGAATGAAAAAATGACTTGGGGGGGAAAAAAAAAAAAAAAAAAAAGGTGAGAATGTCATTTCTGTGCAGGAGACCAAAACCTATATTGTGTTTATTAATAAAGTTACTGTTTTTGCAAAAATAAAATGTCTGAGTTATTAGCATTTTATTAACATTGGCTTAAAGCAATTTAATCCAAAAATTGTGTTCCTCTAAATTAGAGCACTTTTCCCGTCAAGTTTATTAAAATAAGTTTTCTCACTTTGGCAAGCTGTGTTCTGCAGTGCAGACATCAATTTCTGAAGGCAGATATTTCCAGCGGTACTATGGATGCTTGGAAAAAAAACCCCACCAAACTAAATAAAATGCATTGCCAATTTTTTATAACTAGGTTTTTTGGATGCTCAGTTGCTTACAAAAATAATGTTTCCTTTTTTAAGGAGAAGAGATTTCTGGAATAAAAGTTTTGAGTTTTGAGGAAATTTTAATTGAATCAGAGAGGGGGGTTTACAAATTAATATTTCTGTTTCAAACAATAAAATTTGAGCATTGTTTGGAAACTCATAGACTTCTGAACTTACAAGTGTTATTGAAACTAATTTAGAAGATCCAAATAATTTTTGAACCAAGACAGACTATTAGAAGATTATTATTTGTGCACCTGCCTCAGTAAAGGAAGGAACAGGAGATAAAGGAGATAAAATTTCCTCTTGGACCAAAATAAGGATCTGTCAAGTGTTGTATCCTGTCTCCAGCTGGAGCAAGGAATAGATGCAAAGGGTTTAGCAGCCTGGTCATATTTAGCTTTCTCAAGCTCATCACACCACCTTTCAGCAAACAGCTATTTCAATACTTCATGACCCAGCTGTAGCCTAACAGTTGTGTTTAATGTTCTGTGTCAGACCTGTTTGTTCTCTCTGAGTTCATCTAATCTCTTTTAGAACCCATTTATCCTTCACAACATCCTGTAGTAATGGGACCTATAATTTAATTAACAGAAGTAATGTGTTTCTGTTTATACACTCCAGACCTGCTGTCTTCTAATGTTGCATACCCCTCCTACTTCTTGAATGTGAGAAATGCCAATTGTGCTCTTGTCTTTGTGGTTCACAGCCTCTCTACCACAGAGCAGTGGTGAAAGAGTTTCTGCTCATGAAGAAGGCACTTAGTATTACTCAGCACATATGTGTGTTTTTTTACTGGCTTACTAGAACCTTTTTGGGGACAGTTGTTGAGTGCCAGATTTTTCTACAAAACTTGTAAGAATTGTAGAGATTAAGGGTTTTTTTCTTTCCTTTTTCATGGTCTACTTTAAGTAATCATAAGAAAAAAACCCATATTCTGCCAGATACACCATTCTGAGAACAGAAGTGTGGAGATAATTTTTTTGACCGATGTTTGTATAAGACAGTTGGCATAATATTTGCAGTCTGGATGCTCTCATTAAGTGCGTTTAATTCAGTTTCATACATCATACATAGGTCTACCTGGAACATTTCAATTGTTTTCTTCAGAAAATAGTATTTAGATGTTAGTGTTATGCCACCTCTTTCATTCTTTCATCTTTTCTCAACATTCCTAGTCCTCACTGCTATTTCAGTGACATTTGGCTATTCTTAGAGCCAAATATATCACCTGCTATTTCCTGTATTATTCCTTCAGCTGAGACATCAAGGACAGTATCTTGTGATATTAGTCAGAAGTTGTTGATTACAAGTGGAAAGACACATGGCAATTGAATTTGAGAGTCTGGGCTTTGTGTTACCCATAAGAACACATTTTAGTCCTGTTCTTTTATAATGGCATATGCAATAGGATGTGGAAAAACTGTTAGGTGCATTAAGCAATATCCTCATTAACTCTAGGTTTTCTTTCTAAGCTGGACAACTACTGAGGATTTTACCATTCTTACACAATGCCAAGTCCATCTGAAGACAGCTTGGATTAGCAGCTTGCTGTTAAAATTCTCCAATATTCCTGTGTGTCACAGCACACCTTCAGCTTTATCTCAAGTCTGTTACTCACCTGTACCTGCCTGTGTCCCTGTGCTTCATTTTCATCAGGGTTTTCTTGGCTGTTGTGGCTTCTGAGCACAGCTGCAGCTCCTCTACACACCAGTCCTGTCAAGTTAGGTCTCGGTACTTTCACTATTTTCTTTTGCTTGGGTTATGCTTTCCAAACGGATTTGGTACTTATGTTTGTTTTGATTCTAAACTAGTTAGACCTTGCTACTTAAATTTGTTACCGAGTGGATTCAAATTCTGAATAGTGAATTTGTGCTTCTCTGAACCACAAGAAGCCTTCAATCTTAGCAGTCTTTTCTTTTAAATTCAAGTAAAAATAGGAGTACTATAAGGAGAAGCATGAAAGTGTGAAGTGAGAGTAAAGGGATGTACACATTTCAGTAGCCAGCACAGACCACCAACTTGAAGCACTTCAACATTTCAAATTTAACTCTTGCTTCTTCAAAAGAAAAGTTAGGAAAGGTCTCATGTCTTTGCAATTTGTCAAATTGCAGGTGTCATAGTCCCAGAATAAGGAAACAAGACATTGATTTGCGTTCTGTGAACTAGAAAAGCCAAAATAGTTGTTTGCATATTTGAACTCTGATGATCGATGAGCTGTGTTGAAGGAGTTTAACATTGTTTAAAGATCACCAATATAGAAGCAATTTCCTGAGCATGGTATGTTAGTCTTCTCAGCACATCACCAGATGTATCTTAAAAATTATGGTTTGGTGTTCCCCAGATGAAGTGAAGGATTGAGTGATCCCTTTGATGCTCTGTTGCAAATCTCAAAGCTTCACTGTTTAGTGGCAACCTCTGGAAGATGACTTTTCTTCAGTGATGTGTGCACTGCTAGTTTGCAAAGCAGTTCTTGTGGCTAAGTGGAATTGCATACTATTGCCCTGAGTCTCCAGTGTGTTAAACACTCCATGAGTGTTAGATTATGCCAGTGTTAAGGGTCATCACTCTGAAGGATCAGAGTACCTTGGTGATTGGCACCTATTCTATAGGTCATTTGATCTCCTATAGAATAAATCAGAGTAAGGTAGAATAAATAAGATACTTGTAGAATCCTCCCTCAGTCTCTACATTTCTAAAGGCTATGAGAATAAAAAGAAACTTAACCCACTTAGCTTAGTTCCAAAGGATTCCTGCATCCTGTTGTCTTAGCCTGTAGCCAAGCCTTACAGCTACATAGCTGAAGATCTAGCACTTACTGCCTCTTGAGTTGCCCAGTGTTTGTCTCAGAATATGATGTGAATTTAGCAATTCATCCCATTCATCAGCACCCCAAACTCTCTTGAGAGGTTGTTCAGATTCACATCTCAGAAGGATTTTGTTAATAGCTCCCAGGGCGGGGGGGGAAGCGGTTACGACACTATTTTCTTAAAACTAGTGAAGTTTCTGCTGTTTCAGAAATGTTCCATCACTTTGACATGGATGGAACTGAAAAGTCACCAGCCTGTTCTAACACAGTATGTTTCTTCCTGTTCTGTAGGGCAAATGATAAGGCCCAGGTAGATGTGTTTTAGAGTGTCTCAGGCTACGTTTTCTGTTGAACATCAGGTTTGAT
This sequence comes from Formicarius rufipectus, assembly GCA_013399695.1. NCBI lineage: Eukaryota > Metazoa > Chordata > Aves > Passeriformes > Formicariidae > Formicarius > Formicarius rufipectus. The sequence goes on along the minus strand of VXAU01002343.1, from coordinate 53,445 downwards.
CACACAGGGTTGTGCAGATGGTTGTTCTTCTCCTTTGTGATTAACCTTTGTATTTGCCCATTGCTTTGGGTTGATGAAAGGATGAGGGATGACTGTCCAATTCTTTGTTTGAAGAATTCCATTTCAACAAAATAAAGATAAATGTAAGCTATTTCAACAGTGCTTACATCAGTGCTTAATTGAGATGGTTTATTCATGGTGCTAGAGTAAACAGCACCATCTGTACAGAAATCCCTGCAGCTCCCTTCCTGTGGGTGGGGGAGGATGACTACCCACGGGTGATTATGGAAAGGGCAGAAATACTTGATACCTTTATTTTGCTTCAGCCTTCACAGGCAAAGACTGCTTCCGTTTTCTGTGTACACCATCATCTTTTTTTGAAGGAAAAGAGTTGTCAATAACAGGGGAGAAATGCATTAGAAAGACTTTAGAGCACAGTCACCTTGTAACCATGGCACTGCACACATGGGTTTGTGTATAAATGCTGTCCAGTATTACAGCACTGCCCATCAGCTGTAACACAGCATTGTGATTGAGAAGGACCTGGGCAAGTGGGCTGAGGCTGTTGTGGCCATTTTTAAAGAAGGTGAACTGGAAGATCCGGGGTTGGTTGATCAAACTTATTTCTGTCTCCGAAGCAATCATGGAGCATGTCCTTTTAGGATCCATTTCCAGTACACAAAGGGCAAGGTGATGAAGAAAAACCTGCAGAGAGTCATGACAGCAAATCATACTTGACTAAGTTGGTTGATTCTAGGACAAAATGGCCAGTTAAATGGACAAAAGAAGAGTCATGATTATAATGATTAAAATTCAGTGAAGTACAGCACTCTGTGATTACTTTACCATAGTCAATTAAACATTGCAAATTGCTACTCTTAAAGCCAGCAGGCCTGCTTTAAGATAAGATTTTTGCAAGTTGTGGTGCTTGTTCATTGCAGCCCATGTGTCATTCACCTGTGAGCTGACTTAAGGGTCATAATGGGTCTACAGCACAGAGGTGTAAATTACTTTTGCAGTTTCCCAGTATAATTGACATTACAGAAATTAATTTAGTCACGTTCTAATTATGCCTAATGCATTATTATTTTGTTTAATATCCCATAGCAAAGAAACTCAATAAATTAAATGCAGAATGTTGACTACTGCTAATGGCATTCAAGAGATTTACAATAACATATGAGCTCAAAGTATTTCAAAGTGAATGTCTGATAAGAAAAAGTTATTCTAAAATTGGTTTGTGCCACAGCATATTTGACCATTTCAAAAGCTCTTTTATCCATGGAGTTTTCGTTCTTATGTACCGGTTTTGTATTATGTCCCCTGCTGCAGCTGTAGGTCTTTCCTCTTTTTACAATAGCTTCTTCAGTCTGATTGTTTTATAACCATTTAGTAACCCATTTTGTGCCTGAGGAAAGACTCTTCCTAGAATACAAGGTGCTTTGTCTGGGAATGGTGAGAGGTCCACCTGTTGAGAGAGACTGTAAAACCACGTAGCCAGCTGAGAAAGAGATACAAAGTGCAGTTGTCTTGGAGTGAAGGTGGTGCCTAGAAATGTATTTCTGGAGCAAGACTGCTGCTTAGGCTTTGAAACAGCAGGGATCTCAAAATTGTACATGAAACAGACTAGGATGTATCTTCTCAGAAGCTGGGGACTTACTGTGATTAAATCTCATTCCTTAGCAAGACAAATGCATCAGATGACTTAAAGAATCTGTGCAATCAGAGGAAAGAAAACTGTCAGTCCTCAGGAAGAGAATGAGGAAGAAAAAAAATCAATGAAATATTAAAAGTAAAATGATGGAGTAAACTTCAGTCCTAAGGGATAATGATACTGAAAACAGCATGTGCTAATGAAGGCTTACCATGATAGATTATCTGCTTCATGTGCATGAGAATATTTTTTAACTGAGCCCGGTATCTGGCATTTAAAACATAAATCTTGATTATAGCATATGTGTGTAAACAGACTATTTTGACATAACTGAGGAGGTGCTGTTCTTCTGTTACATGCTGTTTCCTTTCATACAGAAAGGAAAGGCTTTGAAAATCTGGTAAATTATGTTCAAGCAGGACGATAGCCCATCTTAGATACTCGTTGCTTATTTACCATCCTGATAGATTGGGGGAGAAAATCCTGGAGCCATGGCTCATTGTAGATGTTACCACTAATCTTAAGGTAACTCGCCTTTATCACACCAACTCCACAGAAGTCTCTGGACTAAGAAAAAAAGGTGGAACACTGGGATTAGCAGAAGTTGGCTCTGTGGGTTGATGTTCAACTTTAATATGGACCATGAGCTCCTTGATATGTCTGGTCAGCCTAAACGGAGACATAATGTGGTAACTGTGGCATGAGATGAAAGTGCTTCTGATAATAAAATTAATCTAATCCCATTTGAATTAATCTGTAAAGAACTGTGGACTCATGCCTAGGGGTGGAGTGCCAATGTTCAGCTGAGCACTGATGCTGGAGAAGGAGATAAACCCAAAAGGTGATGGTAAAAAGTCCTTACCGTCTCAGCGTGTTCCATCAGTAAGACAATGGTTACAGCAGCCTCTCTGAACTTCAGCTTTTTACACTAGTCCAGATTTGTTTGTTATTCTGATGAAATAATTTTTAAATACTAGTTACAGTCCTAACAGAGATGCTATGGTATAGGTAACTATTAAACTGTGTTAGATTTCTCCTTTTAATAACTGTTAGTCCTAAGTGAACTGTCCAGTAAAATGACAGATTCCTGTTGATTGGAGATATCTACAGTGAATCTCTAGTGACTGACAAGAAACAGGCTCCTATGCTACAAGACAGTCTGCTGAATAACAGGAAAAATATTTTTTGTAAAAAGCCATAAATTAATTTTCTATTGTCCTTCCATAATGAAATAGCATGCTATTTTGAAAAGAGATTGGGGTAAAAGCTTTAAAGGAGACATTTACAAAACTTACGCAAGATTGCTAAGTAAGTCCTTAAATCATAGTTAATCAGGATTGAGAACTACATTCAGAAAAGCTGTGTAACTGTGTTCTTTGCCTTGGAGAGCATTAAATGAAATAATTCACTGCCTTTAAATAGAAATGGACAACTGACAGTTTCAAATGATGCTCCAGCCTCTGTTGTTCTGTTGAAATTAGTCTACAAATGGCCTAGTCTAGAAATGGCCACAGACTTCACCTCCCTTAAATACTAACCTAACTAGATATTGGAAACATTTATAGATAGCAACAGACAAATGAAAACAGATTTTATATCTGATAAAATATAAAGTTTTGTGCTGAAAAGAATTGTATAATTTTCCTCCTTTTCCAATTAGCTTTTACTTTTATTCCCAAAATTCAAATTTCTTCTTGGCTCTAACTATTATCCCCCCAAAAAACAGAAAAGCAAAGGTTAACTAGCATTAATCAATGACCTCTCCAATTACTTCTGTCAATCCTCTCAGTTTCTGTGAAATTGTTCATCTCCAGAAATGTTAAGAGCTGAGTAAAATATCATGGACACATCTGGTCAACTCAGCGGTTTCGTATCTATGTTCCATATTTCTAAACAAGATTGTATCTTTACATTGATTAGTTGTACTTTTCTCCTCTAACTAAAAGGAAGGATGTCTTACTAAAATGACAGGATTGTTCTTCAGACTGTACTCAAGTAAAGGAAAAATCTTATTTGTTCTATTAATCTTTTTAATTTCCATTCTCGGATTCAAACCATAACAATTATCCTTTGTAATGTTACAGACTGATTCTACTCCTATTAGAGACTAACTTGAAAGGCAGGTGCTTCTTTTTCCTTTGTTATTTCGTTAGCAACCACGTTCTGAGGAGCTAATTCTCTGTCTAAGCAGCACCCACTGATTTTATGATGTTGGTAATAATTTGCACTTCCTCAGTGGGAGGTCCTTTCATCCAAACACTGGAACTGCTTGACTTGGATAAATTCAACTTGGCAGCAAATGTGAATATGTAAGTGTTATCAGAACCATGTTACTTGTAGGAAAATGGACCATAAAGTACCATGTAGAAATATCTGTATGTTGTATTGTAGAAATGTAACCTGAAAATTTAGTTGCCATCTGTGGCTTCCAGGACAAAATACTTTAGTGGTAGCTTGCTATCTGTTTCTTTTTTTCATCATGTAGTCTTAATACATCTGTTGTGGCTGAATATCCTCTAAAAAGTCAGCAGAAAGACCAGGATCAGGAATTTCAGCTCGTCTCCTTGTCCTACCACTCAGTGTTAGTCCTGTCTTGAGAAAACTGGGAGTGAAAGAAAAGTGATAAAAATCAAGATTTATCCACTCATGCTGAACAGGAGAAAACACCATCTACTAGTTTCCAGGATGTGACCTATGGTTTTGAGATCTGACCAATTTTTGTGAATATTGCTGCCCAAGCATTTTACCTAGAAATTTCTAATGCCTCAACATATCTCCTCCACCTCCAGCAAATGCCTTCTGTGCTCACCTGTATGAACTCCAGACAGCACTGTTAGATTTATAGGGAAAATAGAGTGATATATCACCACTGTGCAGAATTATCCACCCAATCAAATGCTTACAGCATTACTCTTCTTCAACTCAAACCAATTTCTTCCTAGAAAGAATAAAAGAATACTAAATGGTCAAGTCTGGCTCCTAGTAAGACTGGATCATGGAATAGTTTTCATATTCATAAATGGAGAGATAGCAATCTCTGGGTTTTATTCTGCCCAGAAATGCAGTGAATGAGGAACTGTTTTGTAAATTCAAATCACTTTACTCATGTGAGTCGTGGTATTGTCACATGAGTATTGATAAATCTAGTTAAAATGTTGTTAAAAACTATCCTCTATCTTTGTCCTTTTTCCCTACAAATATGACTACTTGGATAGCCAAGTGATAGTAAAGAATGTGTTGATCCTACTTCACCATTTCACTCTTTTTACATATTATGAAAAGGATGTTTACATTTAAATGGTATGGACAGCTGAACATGAAGTGTAGCCATGCATTTACAGCATCAAAGTCGTAAGAGACCTTCAAGATCATCTAGTCCAACCATCAAACCAGCACCACCATAAACGCCCCTAAACCTTAACCCAGATGCCAGACCCAGAAACCTCTTGAGCACTTCCTGACATGGTGACTCCTCTGCCGCCCTGGGTACCTTATTCTGACCACTCTGTCAGTGATTTTTTTTTTTTTTTCAAATATCTAGTCTGAACTTCCCCTGCTGCAACTTAAGGCTATTCCTTCTCATCCTTTCCTCCAAGAAATTCTCCTGCTATGTGGGGGCTGAAGGGTGATGGGTTTGACTCACAGTAAGAAATTTCCACAGCTAATTTGTTAGTTTCTAACTGTTTATGTATATGTTCTGTAGCCCACAAGTTTGAAACTCCATACTGTGACTCACTATGGCCTAGAAGTTGCAAAGAAGTCTGACATGGGCGTTCTGATGTCATTCAGTATATGTGTGATTGAAGTTATATGCAACTAAACCCAGAAAATCTGTTAGGACACCTTAATCATGCCTCAAACCGCTAGATCCACAGATCAGGAATGTCCTGAACACCAGGTATAACAAACAGTCAGGCATGTGACAAGGGCATGTTCTTGACATCTTCTTACCTTTTTGTTGCTCTTCCACGTACATCTGCAACCCTTCATTATACAAACTTCAGGGCTCCAAAGCAAATAATCAGGGCCTCAGAGTACAGGAAGGGAAGTAACTATCTACAGTTGCCCACAAATACCTGAGACTGTGGTGAGGTGGGAGTTGGTCACTTCTGCCAGAGGGTTAAGAAGTCCCACATAACACGAGATTTTCTTGGAGGAAGTTTTTCTGTGTTGTGATGAATTAAAAAAGTCATTTTTGAAAATATCCTATAGGAAAAAGCACCATAAGATCATATTTTCATCTGACCTGCTGTCTAAATTTTGCTTTATGCTATGTTAACAAATGTGAAATTTCTACATAACAAATAATACAGCTCTTTTAGATCTGACTGAAGTGGCCAAAAAAAGATGACAAAGAAAAGTGAAACACAGCAAACATATCTGCTACTTCCTCTGAAATACTTTCTCGGCCTTTACTAATTTGAAATTAATGGACTATCTGTGGAAAAGTGCTTTATAACTGTTCTTGGATATCAAACAGTGGGTTTATATATCATAAATCTGCCTGGCCTCATTTGAATCCATCTGCAGTTTTGGTATCTGCAGTATCCCATGGCAAGGAATTCGACAGCTGACCAGCTGACAGCTACCTCCTCTTGATCGTTTGAGGCTGGCTTCTTGCTAACTCTATCTTATTTCCTTTAGTACTGCCACTGGAAAAAAAAGCAGCAGGCAGCAATTGATCCTTATCAATTCTGAGTTCTTCCCCCTCCCCATCTTGATTTTCTAAGTCTTCAGTTTGGGTAAAATGAAAATGAAACCAGTTGCAAAGATGACCTTTTTCTGGGAAGAAAAAACTACTTAAGCAATGCAGATGTAAGTATGTATAAACACTGAACAGTGTAGGTACTCTTTTTTAGAAAATGAATAATAATTTTTATAATGACTTTATGTTTTGAATACTTTCATAAAGAATCATGAAGACTGATTATTTCTTGAGTTATGGGCAGCTTGGGATAACTGTAAGCATCAGAGAGTAAATTGCTGTCTGCATCATTCCCTTAGTTAGCTAGTAGTGTTTTAAACTGGAAAGGAAACACAGGCAAACCCTTTGGAATCCCTATACTGGTTTTTAAGTGTATCTTTTAGAAAAAACATTCACAAAACAGCAAAGGACAAGCAAAGGCAAGGTAACTAACTTAAATTGTTTTTTACAGATACTTCATAAACAAACTAATTACTACTTCTGCAATAAGAAAATCTGATTATTTTGTTAGCAATATACTCTAACTTGTCAAACTCTAAAATTTCGATTCCATTTCATTCCAGGGAAGACAATTTCAGAATGACATTGGTTTTCCTTGGAAGTTTTATGTTAAACAGAATTTTGGATGAGATCTGGGCCCAGGGGGACAAGTCTTCAAGTTCTGCTGACCCTCTAAAATGTGTAGACTGTGTTTTTGCAGATGCTTTTCAGTGTACGGCCCCATTAGCACTCATGATGGACCACCCCATTTGGGATGTCATGACCCAAGTACTCCTTCTCTCCTCCATTGTACAGGAGTAAGCTGGCAGCTGGTGAAGTATGTTTGGCCATGGACTGTTATTCTGGAGCATCTTTGTTGAAAGAGTATGACCTGGTATTTAACATTAAAACAGGCAGAAAAATCAATGATAATATAAATAGTTTATTGTGTTCCTTCTGTTGCATACACATTTAAGTGTTTTTATAATTTAATGGGATCATTTACATTATTTGCAAACTCAATAATTTCTCTGGGACTCTGTACAAAATTTAAAAAGCATATTCAATGCTAATGTTCAAGTACTGTAAAGCAAATGCTGGGTATTGATAAATTATATGTGACATTTATTATGCTAGATTCTGTGCTTACCCAGAGCTAATGGAAATTACAGAGTATGGCCTGCATGTGTTCCCATTAGGGGTACTTGTTCTCAGCAGAACTTCTCTGGTCTTATCTATTTTTCTGTTTAGAGGTTTGAACTGTCTGAAGTCTTTCTAATCCCCACAATCAGTTCCACTTTAGTAAGGACAGATACCCTAGACTAGGATCACAGGAAGGAACAAAGCTGACAGAAGGCAAAACTTGCTGTTAAGACCTGGGTTGTGAAAAAAGCAGAATTTTCTTGTGTTGCACAAGAAACTGGAACAGAAAGATGTAAGTTCTTTTTTCAGATCTGTCACCATCTCTTAGTGCCTATAAATAAATCAGTAATGTATTCCTGAATTCCTTCATCAATGAATAAATGTCTCAGTGTGTTTCTGTTACCAGGAATTCAAGGGATTTTTTTTTTTTTTTAAATATGTGAAAAACAAATGTGGCAGACTAGAAGGGAACATCCTGCTCAACATGCAGGCACCAAAAGGTTGTGGCCTGCTCTGTGCCCAAGTGTCATACTGTGCTCAAACATGTCTTTTTAGAACAGTTTCATTGAGCTCTCACAAAATCTTTCCAGCAGTTGGCCTTTCATAGCTGTCAGAATGATTGAGTAATTTGGATGCCTTCCAAGGCTCATTCTTTTCCCAGTAACCTAGACTGTTTCATATTTGAGTGTGTCATAGAGAGAAACATTCTCCAGGAATGTCTGTTACAGGAACTGGTGGAAACATCACTGGACCAGACTCAAACCAGACAAGCATATGATCTGTTGCAAATTTATACTGACAGCTCTTGATTACAAGTGTCAAGTTTAGTCATATTAAGATTCCTGAACAATTTTGATGTTTGGCCTTTTCCATCATGGCCAGGGAAATAATCTTCTGATGGTAGGTGGTTAAAAGACATGCCATACCATGTGTGTAGGAAGAACATGTAAGAATGCTGAAATTCTACAAAGACATAACAATAGCATATTGGTGGTCAGCCCCAATAGCGAATGGAGCACTTGTCATCCTCACGGTGAGTGAGAGATGTGAGGAGTGTGGTCACAGGCTCTGAATGGAGTCAGAAACAGGTAATTTTGATTACTTGAATTAGTGGAATTGCACTCAGATCAGCAGACTGGAAGGGAAATAACTTCTACCAGCTCCTCTTTTGGTAGGGCCACATTGTAATTGCTGAAGTCCAGGAACAGAACTTAAATTAACTGAAGTGTGAATAGTGTGGGTTACCCATAGAAGTAGGTAGTATGCAAAAGTAGTATCTGGGAAGAATGCAAGACTGCAGAACAGCCTGCTTTGTGGTCAGGAAAACCAGATCATAGATGAGACCCAGATGGCAGATAGATGTGGCAGCCACCTAGCAGCAAGTAGCAGACAGTAAACGTGGTTTTGTTGAAAGAAGGTATCTACAAGTAGGACTGTCCAGAAAGTGTTTTGATGAGTAGAAATCAGGTGTTAAAAATCACAGCTCCTAAGCTGTCTGCTAAAATGACTTTCTACAAGCTTCACTCTCTTGACACACAAGTTAGTGGGTTGCTCTCCTGTTTCCTTATCTGTTCCGAAGGTTTTAGGCCTTACAGTAAGAGCTCTCTGTCACCTTACCCATTTCAGCTTTATGTCATAATTAAAACAAACTCTTGAATAGTTGCCAACAGCACTAAATTTTGTGCCTTCTGTCCAGGAAAGCCTCAGGGACAAAATTAATGTACTTGGGTTGAGATGAGGTTGGTCTGATCAGGACCAATTACTCAGTCTTGAAAAAGTCCAGACACTCTTCCACTGTGGTAAGCATCATCATGCTGTAATAATGATATTTTTATTACACTTTATGTGAAGGAATTGAATTTCCTTGTAAAAGCTAATGACTTCACCATAGCTGAGATACTGAGAAAGAAAGGGAAAACCTGATGTAGTATACAGTGGACCTTAAGGTTAGGCATCATCTGTGATACTGATTAAAAAAAAAAACTACTTACTCACAAAGCTGATGTAAAAAGTTACTTTCTCATGGCAGAAAGAGGTATGGAGTGTTTGAACAAGACAGTGTAGCCTCTTTAGCAGTTCTTTGTGCTTGGATACCTAATCCAAGATCCATCAGTCAATAGGATACTGCCATTCATTACAATATGAGATTGTAGATAGAGGAGATGTGGACACACCTCCCTAGTGAAGGCTTTTGTGATCTATAGAACAATTGTTGAATTTTCCTTTTCTTCATTCTTGCATTCAAGATGCTACCTTTTCCATTGTTTTCTCTCCTATAAATGTCATTCACAACCACTAAGTTTTTTTAAATTAAATTTACTTATTGAAATGAAAAGTTGAATGTGGCTACAGTTTAGTGACAGTTTCTGGGGATGTAGGGAAAAGGCAATCTATCACAAGAGTCAGTTGTGCTGGTAATTACAAGGGTTTTTATGCAGTCTTTTTCTAATAATGTTCTCTATGCTGTCTGCAGTGTGTTAGCTGACTCTCATTTTGTGTTCACATATGAAAATTTGTCCAGGATTTGTTTTTAAACTGAGGGAGAGCATCACTTTTTAGATTTTATTTTAGATTGTCAAATGAAGGGACCCTTACTGGATGCATATTAACTCATGCTGCTCTCTGCCTTCATCTTTTTTAGGCTAGAAAACATGTTCAGTTGTTCTGCTATCTCATGGTCGTAAATAATTTGGGGTAATTTCACATCCCAAATTATTTGGTGCCTCCAGGGAATAAAATTCCATGCTAGCTAATGCTGTTACAGAATGAGCATGTACTATCTTGGTAATAGCAGTGATGTGAGCACTAAGTGCAAGTATTACAGTTTTTCAGAAAGTTAAAAAGGCTTGGATGCAAAAATGCAAATTCACTGAAGATTTCCATATTTTAATGATAAAACATATGTGACAATTTGATCAGGAAACTCTGGATGGGGAAATGGGAAGGGGTGGGTAAAGAGCATGTTGCTAGCATCTAACTAGTGATACCCTCCTTATGTTGCCAGGAGGCAACAGATATTTTTGATTTACCATTTAATGAGAAAATGGGACACCACTACATGATAATTTTGTAACTCACATGTATTGCTTAGTATCCTTCTTCCATCTGCTAGTTTGCATTCTAGTTATAAAATTCTTGGGTATATTGGAAGAACTTTGAGAGCAAGTGTGGGAGACTGGCATGGGGAACACACTGTCAGCTACTGGAAGTTGTCTGAAGGCACTGACACCCAAGAAGCTTCAATTTGGTCTCTTATAGTGTCTGTTTAGTTTCCCAAATGAGGTCACTGTTTAATATTTCTACCCTATATTATGGAGCATCACAGCAGTCAGCACCTGTGTCCATCAAAAAAAGCACTCCTTCCCACTGCCAGGATTAGCAGTTTTCCTTCACTGGAAATTAAAGTCCTTGTGCCTCCTCAGCTGATTTCCAACTTGTATCTATTTATTCTGCAGAGCAGTAGCCTTCTAAATTAAAATGTAGTCAGTGTGTGCTGGATACACTACAATAAACTTGGCATTGATGCACAGGAATCCTTATTTTCAGTACCAAGTACAAACAATGCAGCTCCAGAAACACCTTTTATTTGTCAACTGGTTATTCTTTTCACAGAAAATTCAAACCTCCCTATACTTTCAAGTATGTGAGCTATTCTGATAGTTCATAGATATATTTCAATGCATTAGACTACTGTGAAGTAACTAATGCTTGTCATGGGGAACATCTATCTAGCAAATATACTGTAAGTTGCAGATCCACTCCCTGGAGTCCTTCCTCTCTGAAATTCATATAAGCTCCTGCTACTGCTGTCCTGTTCAAGGGTTGACAGTGCTTTCAGTCTAAATCAGCATTCTAAAAAAGTTCAATATGTAAACATAATTGTGGCAGAAAATTGTAGTATATACAGAGGACTTAGGCAGAGGGTCTCATTTCCTGGCTTTTGGGCTTTTTTTAAAAAAAAAATAAAAAATAAACACATATCTCATCTTTTGCCTATTTTTTTTAAACTAAGAAAACTTGATAGAGACTGCTGGTTGTGGATGACACTTTCTTGTAGTCTATGAGAAAAGTTTGCAGTTTGTGCAGCTGCTGTTTTAAACAACCTGCATTTTTTAGAAAGTTGACAGGAAAGATTAGATGATCCAGTGGCAGGTAACTAAGCCTATTCCTTCAAAATCTGAAAATTCTACTACTGTCATTATGATCTAGGCTTATATTCACCAATACACTTAGTCTTTTATTTGGTTCAGCAAGGTGTACATGCGGGCTCAATTTTCAGTAAAATCAATTAAATGAGTTGAACTCCACCTTTTATGCCTTGCTAAATAAAGATACTAGATCTAGAATGAGAGCCTGTTTTCCAGGACGATTATGCAGTGGAAGTGAACTGGAGCTGAAAAGAGAAGAACTTGCTCTCTACTCTGTGTGGTGTAGGTTAATTAGACAGCTATTATCAGCCTGAAAGAACTCAAGCACCCAATTTTCCGTTCCTGCAGTAAAGACTTCAAAGAAGCATTTTTTTTAAAGAACAGTTCATGACAAAAATTACCTGTGACCACAAGGGAGGGGATCTGATAGCTCAGGTGCACTGCCAAAGTCCCATATAGTGTATCATGATCCTAATTCAACTGAAACCAAATCATGTTGTTTGAGCAGATTAGTACAGTCTCCTGTGCTGCCCTGACCAGACTGAAAGCAGATAAGCTTGTTTACAAGAGCTGGTCACATGCACCTGTGTTAATGAACTTGTGCACGGTCTGTGTGGACACCATCCACAGATGTCATTTTGGTGTTAATCCATGGTAACCAGTTCCACTGACGTGAGTGGGACCAGGCATTCAGCCTCCTGCTTGCCTGCCTCTAATCTGTCACAGGAACACATCAAAAACAGGATGTTCAAAAAGTGCTCTTTGCCTCTGTTCTGTGTTGCTAGTCTGGCTGTCAGACCTTCATTCTGCTTTTCTCTTCTTCTTTGCAGCCCTTGGCACTGTTTATTTCTAGATGCATCATTGTAGTACAAAAGTTGTACTTTTGCTGTGGGAGTGATTTTCTAGTCCAGTTGGAGAAGAAGAGTTTTGCTCTGAAAATCTCTCACTAGTCTAGTATCAGTGGGGTAACCTGTATCCTTGAAAATCCATACGTCTTTGTGAGTTGATTTCTAGAAGAAAAGCACTGCCTTCTGTGGTCATAACTCAAGAGCTGGCTTTGGGGTTTGATTTTTATTTGCTTGTGCCATTTTTTTTTTTAATTTTTTTTTTTTAAATTTAAAACAAAGTTTGGATTGAAGTTACTTGGATTTACCAAGATCTAATAACAACATTAAAGTTCTGCAGAAGTGCATAATTAGCACCTTTTCTTAACTAGGAAAACGTTTTTTCACTGGTGGAGCATCAGGTCAAGGTGAGACTACTAAAGATTAATACAAGAAGAAATATACAACTTAAATGTTGACTTCTGTGAGTGAAGTCTTTCAATTGCATCAGTGGGTCTCAGATATTCCTGTAAGAACTTCAAACTTTGCTTCAGAAACATTGTACAATTTTAGGGACAGGGTAACAGAACAAGATACTGGTGGCCTGTGTGGTTTCCAAAGAACTATAACAGTCTCCCACTTAATAAGTCCTCCTACTTAATAACACATATTAAGAAAAAGAATATTTGTGGAGGTAGTATTTATTGTGATGTTACAGCCATAACTATTCTGTGATCCTATGACAAGGTGCTAAGTTAGCTGTGCTGCCCTTAAACTCCAAATGTCATCGCTTCTGGAAAACCTTCACACCTTCACAGCATTTACACTCATGCTTTCTTTTATTTCCCTGCTTCAGAGTTTCAGTGGCTGATGCAGGCTTCCTTGGTCTCTCTTGTCGTGAGCTGCTGAATGGTTTTCCCAACAGGGAAGAATTACCCAAGAAAATGACTACTACCCAAAAGCATGATGTGTTTTGCCATGTTAAGCATCATGATTCTGAAAAATGTAAAAAGCTATAGCCAAGATAAACGTACCAAACAGCTGGTTTGTCACCTTCCTATCTTTTCACTCTATGTTGCTAGAAACTAAGGAGTTTGGAGTTTGTTTTGTTTCTGTTAGTTGGTTTGAGTTTTTTTTTTTTTCTGTTTGTATGTAGTTTGGTTTTTTGTTTGTTTTTTTTTTTTTTGAGGGGGCGTGGTTTGGTTGGTTGGTTGGTCGTTTTTGTTGTCTGTGCTGCTGCTGCTTGCCTATCATAGAATTGGGGACTCTTTCAATCAATACCTTCATCAAAGGCAAAAAAAAACAACAAAAAAACCCCACAGAAAAACAGGGCTTGGTAGAAATTCAGCAGTATACTCAGAGCTAAACTCAGTAAATAATTCTGTGTGGAAAAGAAACCAATCCCTGGAAGCAATCAAATGTTCTGTGTTGGTACTTTGGAAGTTAAATCGACTTTTGTGCCTATAAAAGTTCTGTTGAAAAAGAAAACCCGGAGTCAAAGAAGTATTTTGATTACTAGAAATAAGTCATTTGCAGTTTATTGCACAACAAAATACTGATTGTAAGTTGCCTTAAATAAGTTTGTGTGGGATTCGGCCAACTAACCAGGGAGTCCGTTGCAGGGCCATTCTCAGAGAAAATAAAAACACACACAGGTCTCCACACTCGTGAGGAGCAGGGAGGATCTTTGCTGTTTTCTCTCATTTTTGATTGAAAGTATTTCTTTTCAAACCCAGTCAGCAAAAGCTAATGAGCTCTGCTATTCCCCAGTTCACTTTGATAGCTCACATTTCCTTCCCTATATGAGCTAAGATGCCTATCTATGTAACTGCTGACATTTGGTAACAGTGTCTGCTACAGCTCCTAGGAAAACCTGAAAGTGGCAAGTGAAACAGAAGCAGTCTCCAGTGATTATTTTCTGGATTATTTTCTGCATAGGAAAAGGCAACATTAGCTGCTTAACATGTAGATATAGCAGTATCACTGCACTTTTCATCTGGTGTTTCAAAACCCCATCCTTTTCCAAATCAGTTGTACAACTGTAGACCGTGAAAGGGGACTGGGGACAATCTGCTGACAATCCTTAAATTTCCTGTAAGGTGGTTGCTGCTAATATGCTTAAATTTCATTGGCATTGCATAAGTATAAACAAGGCCAGCATAAGTTTCTGATCTACTATTAAATCCTACAAATAAATCTTTAACCTGAAACAAGACAAAAAAAAAAAAAAAAAAGAAAAAAAAGAAGTATCAAAAGCCTCTCTCTAAGAAACAAAAGGCAAAAAGCATTGAGGAACATACCACAAGAATAACTCTGAAAGTGCTTATATTTTGGTTGGTTTGCTTCCATATACTTGTTAGAGATTTTAATGTCTGCACAGGTCAATGGAAGGAGGAACTGGTTTTGAGTACAAAAGCTTTCTGTACACCTACAACAATTATGTGCAGATCTGCATTCAAATAATGCCTGATTTTTTACATAGACATATCTTGTGTACTCTTGTGAAGGCTGAAAGGTCATTTATATCCTTTGAACTTAACTTTACTGTGAAGACTGGCACAAGGCAAGGTTGTGTGAGGAGTTCTCCCCTTCAGAAGGCAGGAGTGGCAGAGACATACCATGAACTGGCTGCAGCCCACATTTCCTGTTCTCCTCCACCATTGGTGGGGAGCAGGTAAGGAAAACCAGAAGCTAAACTGGAAGAAGGGAGGGGCGGGATCAGGGGAGGGTGTTTTAAGTTGAATCTATTTTGCTTGCGATGGTAACCACTGAGTGATTTTTCCGTGCCCTTATCTGATCCAAAGAGCCTTTTGTTATATTTTCTCTCCCCTTCCCACTTGAGGAGGGGAGTGATAGAGCAGCTTGTGTGGGCACCTGGTAACCAGCCAGGGTCAGCTCACTACACTCATGGATGTCTTACTGAGGTCACACAGGTGGAGATTCTGAAATATTACCTCTACACATGCTATTCAATTATGGAAATTCTACCATCTTGCTTTGTAGTCTACATTTAATCTTGTTCGATTTTAATTGGAAAAATGGTAGTTGAAGGGGCAAATATAATAATTTGTTCAATACAGAAATCATCATTGTGATAATCATTGTTAATTTCCACTACTGTAATTAATGAGTGGTGTTGATTAAAAAAAATAATGAAGCTAAATGAGAATTTAAACAAAATTATTTTCATGAAGTGCAACTAAAACTCTTAGCTTGTGCTTGGAAATGCATGATTTTATTGATGTAACTTGTATATATATATAATATATATATAATCCAGAGAGGAAATTACAATTCTGTGACTTGGATATAAAAAATTCTGGTTTGCCTTGGAAGGATTTAGATTTTTTTGTTTTACAAGATGTGGCAAATCTTTGGTGAAAGTATAATCTCATATGATCTTGAGTCATGGCTGAATTTGTTAGGTATTCCAATGTTTCCAAGTTTTTTATGAAAAGTGCACAAGTTATCTATGCTATATGAATATAATCCTTCATCACTGTTTAGAGAGTTTAAAGATACTGAGTTGCTGAGTAGTGTTAAGTCCTTACAGTTCATCAGCAGTTTAATGTAAGGTATCCTCGTGTACAGTCTTCCATTACAGTAATTACTCTTGAATTGTAATAAATACAAGGGTAAAAATCTTTATGAGGGTGCTTCTCAGATGAGGTGCTGAAAGGCCTCCTTTTACCTAACAGTAAGCTGTTCTTGTCGCTCAGAATTACATTAGCTGCAGGATAGTTTCAAGAATAAAAAATGGAAAAATCCAGGGATGATCCACAGAAATATGATCACAGTGAGGAAAATTTTATCCTGGAGCTCCAGGGCTTTTACCCAGGAGCTGTTGAAGACTGGAGCACTTAGATGAGAGTTATATGTCTGAGGAGACACAGTGTAGGCAACCTGAACCAGGCCTGAAACAGGCACCTCATCTAGGTGAGACAATATGAGTTTAAATTTGTGTTTTCCTTATCCTTTCCTCTACATTTGTCCATGGATAAGCTTCTAAACATTATTTCCTGGGACATGGATGCTCTTCTTGTGTGTGTCTTTGGTCAACCTATGCCAGAGAAATATCTGTAGTGATAGTAGGGCTATATGGATTCAAAGAGTTAAGAGACTTGTCTGTAAAGGTAAAAAAACAAAAACAAAACAAAAAGGAACATAGACATTTGGTGTAGAGAGGAGCAAATGGAGTAATTACTCTCTGAAACACTCAACACTCAAGTACAGGTACTTCCCATTACTGTTGTCTCATTGTGAGATCCATCAACAGAAGCATCAGGTCCGTCACTTGAAATGATTGTCTTAATAAGACCAAAAGTGCATTCCAGTACCTGACCAATACACGCAGCTAAATAGTTAACTTTTGTTTTTTAATTGGATGACGTTGTAATATCTGGATTTTTTTCCACAGAAATTTATCTTTTCTAGAAGCCCTTTAGCTAACACACAGCAAGTCTGTTATGATCCCTTTTGGGCAAGGCACTCAAACAGATTAGATTGCAGTTGAACAAGACCATATCTGGATGCTTAATCAGAATGATGTACAAAAGAATATCAAGAAACTACAGCCATTTCCTTGCTCATAAAAGCTGCAGGTTTCCTGAATTTACAGAACTGGAAGCAACCCAATCAGGAACCACTGAATTAAATGATGATAGCTATTTTTTCTCTTCTGTTCCATACCCTGGGTACAAACCGTGTTTCCCATTGTTTTCACTGACACTCATGTTACAGAAAACCCAGTCACAGCTACCCTACAGTTATGAGCCCTTTCAACTTGTAGCCACTTAAATATGGGGCAAATGAGTGAAACAGAGAAGATCTGTCCCATTGTGGATAGCAGCAGTCAGAATGGATGACCATAAATGTTTTTCACAACACAGTAGGGTTTAATTTATTTTGTTTGGGATAGGGGAGTTACAAAACAAGACAACTGAAAAGGCAAGATTTACTAGCTAACCTAGCTGGTAAATTAGCTGCCTTTTGGAACAACAGTAGGAATGGATCTTGAATTCTCTAGCTTTATGACTGTAGTCATGGCTATTAATTTCTTGATAATGTTCAGCTACTGAACTTGCTTTAGTGCTTGACATGATGCTAAGGTGTTGGCAGTGGAGAGTTTCCTTTACCTCTGTGGTAAGTAATCTTGCACTGCTCAATCCACATATAGTTACACAGGAAAATCAAGTAAACCGCTTAGACAGTTTCTCTCTGCTGGGCAATGTAACACAGAGGGATCTGCTGAGTTTTAAACTGGATTTTGCTTACAAATCAGCAAAAGGAGATGCACATCCTCTGACTAACTTCTAAAATGAGGAGAGTGGCAGCTGTTCCCCTTCAACTGGTTCCATAATGCTTTCTTTGGACAAAACATGAATTTCAGGAAATAGGAAAAAAAGTACTTTCTTAAAGTAGAGCTTCTTATTTCTTCAATTCACTGCATATTCACATAAGCTGCTAATGCTATCGTGCCCAAACCTCCTTCCATCTTTCCTCTAAAATAACTGATTTACTACTGAATTGAGGTTGGATTCCAGCCTGTCCTGGGAAAGTGAGTTTGCTTCATATAAATGACTATTTCTCAGAAACTGCAAACTTTGCCTTCCTTTAACAGTCTATATAATTTCCTGTATGCAGATATCTTTTTCCAAATACCAAAACAAGGATGAAATCATCTTTCTTGAAAGTGAGAGAAACTATATTAACATTGTTAGCTTTTATTTTAAGAGTGCTTGGCTCTGATTAGAACTATGCATGTGTTTTCCTAAATATTTTTGTTTTCAACTTTATGCTGAAAATGTTGAAAGATTGAAAACTCCTTAAATCTGGAATAAACCTTTGCATTCTTACCTGTGCATTTCAGAGTTTGCTTCATGGGTTACTTTTTTTTGTAGGAGCGTGTGCTGAGGAGAGTGTTCTTTTCCCTTTTATGGAGGGAGTTTAAACCTCAAATTTAAAAACTGTATAATAGCATTCAGGGAGGGGGGCAAGGAGCATGGGGGAGAGAAACTTCCACATTAGAAACAAGGAAGCACTTTATCTGGAGAAATTTCTAGAGCTGCTAATAAGGGCTGAGGACCTCCAGCTGGATTTTGTTTGAGCAGGGATTAGAGAGGCAACAGCAGATAAATGGGCTTCACTCAGGAAGATCTATGTGTAACTTCTGACTCCTACTAGCAACTTCTGGTTTGTGAAGCTTGTCCTCAAGGGCTTAGTTTATTTGGGTTTAATGACTCATAGACTTCTGGATCAGCTTTAGTGTTTTGTGTTTTTTGTGTGTGTGAACCAATGCTGTTTGATCCTGCAAAATGAAAGGGAATGCTTCAAATATCCTCCCACATTCTAGAAATCAAATGATTTATTGAATCACTTAAGGAGGGACAGGAAAGATAAGTGCTGTGACTATATTGCAAAGATAACTGCTCGGTGTATCTTTCTGCAATGACTATAAAATGACCCTATTGATAACTGCAGCCCACATAATGTGGTTCAAGGATGGATGAATCACATTGTTTTCTAACACTTTATCTTCAGGCAATCCATTTTTTTAAATCCCTATTTACACGTTTGCTTTTCNGGTCTGACTTCAAAAGGTATGACTATGGTTTGTGGCAAAAGGACATGTTGCTGTTGCCCTTCACCTTTATTGTCACTCTACAAAGGATCTCTCTGTTCCTCTTGTTTCTCTTGTTTGTTTTCTTGCATAAACACATGTCACCAACACCACTATTCTCCTGACTTCTCCTGGCACTGTGTTCATTCTTACCTGGTTTAAACTTTTCACATACAAAGATGATGAAAGAGCCCATCTTCACCCAGCAGCTCAGTAAATCACCAAGTAGACTTCAATTTACATATAAAATAGCATGAAAGATGATAAATTAAGAGACTGTGGTGAAATTTTTCAATGTAAGTCATAAAGCTTCCTCTACACAAATAAAAAGAAAGCAATTAGCAGAAGGTTTTGGTATTCCTAATGTACAGGCACTCAGTAGAAGCTTGCATAGTCATCCAGAGGTACTGAAAGCTGAGTGAAAGACAAAATATGTTCCAGGAAACAAAATGTAATGCATGGCTTTGTATTCAGCAGGGAAAATCAATGACATGTGAGAAAAGTGAAAGATTTGGGGATTTGCTCTGATCTGAGCTTCTTTGACTTACATGTGACTTGATTTGAGTAACTTCTGCTTCAGAGGACCTAACTGCCATTACACCTACAGTAGGTACACATCAGGTATAGTGTGGGTGCAAATGTAGAAACCATACTGGATCATCCATGTAAACAAAGAGGGAAGCTCTGGTATATGGGAGCTATTTTGAAAGAAATGTTCCTTACTGAGGACAGTATCTAAGAGCTTGCTTCTCATAGATAATACTACCTTTTATACCATAGGTGTGGGCATATTGTACCTTCAGTAAGAAGCTGCTACAGTTTGTCCACGCAGAAAAATTAGCCTTAGCTTAGAAGAGACTAACATAGCACTGTTTCAAATGATGCCCATAAACTGGAAACTACTTAATCAAAATTCTGGACAGAATTCACTTGATTTTGAGTTTCTACTCCAGGTCTAGTTGCTAGAATCATAGGAAAATTTCAGAAAACAGGTTTAAAAAGTTCTTATCCTGTATCTACTTTTTAATTTAACCCTGTTAAATGGACAGCTTAGACCTGATGCAGTGAAGTGCATACAAAAGTACAAGACCATTCACAAAACAGGACTGCAGCAACCAGAAGGGCAGAAGAATTACTGATTCCACACCTCCACCAAGCTATCAGATTAAATTCCTGCTTTGGAGGTTAAATTTTTGGGTATAGGAGGTTGAACATCTACTGCACATATGTTTCGTTCATTTAAACTGCCTCCTTCCTGACCTGCCTTTTGTCTTTGAGTTTGTAACCTGTGTTTGTTTGCAGGAAAATGGTGATATTTGTAGCTCATTAACAAAATTTCATACATAGTGTGCCATAAATACATAAGCTAAGCCTTATTAGTGTCTTAGTTTCAAGTCCATTAATCATGATGTAAATCTTCATATAGATCTGAGTGGACCACCAGGCACTTGAAATGCTGCCTTCAATTTCCTAAAGACTGAAAGGTATTTCTTTGATGCTTAGATGCATTGTGCACTCTGAAGACTTTCTTTAATTCCATACAGCCATATTTGGATATTTTTATTTTAATATTTGAAGGAAATGGATATTCTGAAGAATAATCAGTCAGTTTTCAAGTACTGGGTTGGCCACATGGTGCAATGCAGCTCACTTTGGCTCAGAGTTTTAAGAAAAGTAAAATGCCTTTCATCTCAACAAAAAGAAAAAAAGTAAATCAAGTAAAAAGAATAATAATAATAAAACAAAATAAAAATCTGTTGGTGCTTTGTCATTAAGCAAGAAATACCTAAAGGCTCATGGTAACCATATCTAGATGATCTGAGATGCAAATCTAATTGCAGGTACCTGGAAAAACATAATCTTACTGAAATATTTTTTATAAAATCCCACCACAACAGAAATATACCTGCCATTTGGCTTTATAATATGTTAGGCATTTGACTAAACAAAAAGATCATGTGGAATACCACTGTCTTCTAAGCATGCTGATTTGCGATTTTGTGTGTATGTGATTTTCTTCATCAATGACCACTTCTTCTTCCAGAAGATGCTGTCAGCAAATATGAGTAAGAGGAAAAAACTGTCACCTGTCAACTAAAAATCTCTGATGAAAAGTTCTGCACTGACCAGCAGTGACAGAACAAGCTGGGGGGTTGGAAGGAGATATAAGCAACAGTGAAAAGGCTGTTTGCCTGCTGCTCAGGTGCTGATCTCAACCCTGTGGCAGTCAGTGCTCCAGGCACAGAACTCATTGCAAAGGTTTTGAGTTTCTGGCAACTGGATTGGATGGAACGTGGTTTGCAAATCAGGACTTCGAGTTACTTTCTACTGACTTTCAAATATGAATTTGAAAATGATAAAATCTCAAATCATAATGGGGATCTACATTTCAATTTTATAATGGCAATAACTAAACTTGAAAGGAAAGCACTTTATCTATCTCATTTATCTCTTTTATCCTTTCCTACATTAACAAAGACAAGTTTAGCAGATATTTCTTCTATTATCTGGTTAAGCAGAGAGAAGCATTTCTATTTTAAGCTCTTTGAGTAGTTAAAATGTTCAGAATTAAGATTAATTGCCCCATCCAGCTACAGTACAAAAGTTAAGAAACAGTAAGAGACAGACTTGTTTACGGAGGGAAACAAAACATCTTGGAAAACATTCGTACACCTGATTAGCACAACACAGAACAGGATTCTGTGCTTTATTTGACCAAGAAATACCATATTTAAAAACAGGATAGTGAATTGTGGTTGAAAATTAGAGGACAATACGTCTGTCCCTTCTGCTGCACAGGCTTGCACATGGTCCATTTTACCTCCTGCCTGTGCTGGCATCGCAGTATGAGTGGGTGTAATAGCACGGAGAGGATGTGAGTGGGATTGATCTGGCACACTATGCATGCAAGGCACACACAACTGCTGCTGTTTTATTTCACCACTACACCAACAGAGATGGCACTTCTATAGACGTTTCTGTCTCAGGATTTCGCATTCGAGGCTGTAGCATGCGTTAGCATAAATCGGATCCATCCCATGACCTGCAGATTTCATAAACTGCTAAGAGTGGCATTGCAGCAATCTTATTTCTCTATCGCTTCTTTTAGATCTCTGGTGGGAAGGAAAGCTATGCGGTTTTTGGTTTTGTTGTTGTTTGTAGGTTTGGTATTTTTTAGTCACGTTCGAGCATTTGACAGTCTCTTTACTGACTGTTCGCCTTGTTCATTCTCTGCCCACACACCCACCTCCCCAAATTCACGGGGAGATAAGACAGAATTCCTGAACTCCCGCCCGGGAGCTGCTGGAATGCTGCGGCATGGCGGGCCGCCTCGCCACGGGCTGCGCATCCCCCCCCGCCCC